>CM034236.1:17315639-17779000 GCA_019916065.1 Vitellaria paradoxa
TTGATAATGCAATTCAAAGTCATAGTCCTCCATATATTCCATCCACGCCGTTGCCTCAAATTTAGGTCTCTCTGAGTAAAAATGTACTTCAAACTTTTGTGGTCGGAGAATACTTCAAATTTCTCACCATACAAGTAATGTCTCCAACTCTTTAGGGCAAAAATGACTGCTGCCAGCTCCAAATCATGCACTGGATAATTCTTTCATGATTCTTCAACTGTCTTGACCCATAAGCTACCACTCGCCCATTCTGCATAAGAACACACCCAAGTCCTTCTCGTGACGCATCACAATACACCAAGTAACCAGCTCCCCTCTCTGGGATAACCAACACCGGTGCAGTAGTCAATCTTCTTTTTATCTCTTGAAATGATCTTTCACATACATCACTCCATTCAAATTTGATCCCCTTTCGGGTTAATCTAGTTAGCGGGGCCGCTAATCTAGAAAAATGAGACAAACCTTCTGTAGTATCCTGCCAACCCAAGGAAACTGCGGATCTCAAATACGGACTTCGGTTGAGACCATTCCAAAATAGCTTCAATTTTGGATGGGTCCACTGCTACTCCTTCCTCTGAGACCACATGTCCCAAAAATTTAACCTTTCTAAGCCAGAACTCACATTTGCTCAGCTTGGCATATAACTGATGATCTTTCAACCTTTGTAGTACAAGCCTCAAATGTTGTTCATGTTCTTCTTCTGACTTAGAATACACCAAGACATCATCTATGAATACCACTACAAACTCATCCAAGAAATCTCTAAAGACTCGATTCATTAAGTCCATAAAGACTGCCGGTGCATTTGTCAAACCAAAAGGCATAACCAGAAACTCATAATGACCATACCGAGTCCTGAATGCTGTCTTTGGAATGTCTTCTTTCCTTATCCTCACTTGATGGTACCCGGATCGTAGATCAATCTTTGAAAACACCATTGATCCCTTCAACTGATCAAATAAATCATCGATTCTTGGCAGCGGGTATCTATTCTTGATAGTCACCCTGTTCAATTTCCTGTAATCAATACACATTCTCAAAGTCCCATCTTTCTTAGCTGCAAATAATGCCGCGCACCCCAAGGTGAAGTACTGGGTCGGATGAATCCCTTGGCCAACAATTCCTCCACCTGTGTCTTTAATTCTGCTAACTGCCGGCCAACCTGTAGGGTGGAATGGAGATGGGTTCAGTGCCCGGAATCAAATCAATACAAAATTCCACTTCCCTTTCAGGTGGCAACCCAATATTTCTTCAGGAAACACCTCAGGAAATTCATTCACAACTCTAGGCAATTCAACTCTCTGTTCCCCATCCTCTTCTTCTATAACCATGCAAGCAAACAGACTACACAATTCATCTTTTCTCCGATTTTTCAAAAGTGACGCTTCTTATTTCACACCGGTCTGTAAAGAAGCGAATTTGATCCCCCTCTGGCGTAGTTAAGGTCACCTTACGCTTATTACAGTCAATCATAGCTTGATAGGACATAAGCCAATCCATCCAAGTATGACATCAAAACCCCTCATCTCCAATACAATTAAGTCAAAAGTTGAGACGAACTCTCGCCCATCAAATACATCAGTTACCCTTAGTTCACACCCTTACACACTTGGGTCAAAGAAGAAAATCCCGCTATGGGGGTCTCAACACACAAAAACAATTCCAAGGGGCTAACATCTAACCCAAGGCATACACAATGACGCGGCGACAAATGAATGGGATGCTCCCGTGTCTAAGAGTACAATGGCATTTGATGAATAGACACGAAAAATACCTCTTGTCACCAATGGCTCAGCTGGCGCCTCCTGTTGTGCCACTGCAAACACTCTACCCTGTGGCTGAATATTCTGTGGCCGACCAAACCTTTGTCCTGGCGGGTTCACCCTTGGCTGTTGCGATGTTCCAGCTTGCATCGTCCTTTGTGGGACACTCCTCTGCTGAAACTGCTGCTGTACTGATTGGGAGGTCGTTGGGCGGGCTCCCTGTAACCACTGTCTAGGTTGTGTCATCCTTCTTCCTACACCCTGCTGATTCTGAGGGCAAAACTTCTGAATATGCCCTGTCTTTCCACACCCATAACACATATCTCATCTACCCTGTCCGCTTCTCATCTGCCTTATGGATTCATTTTGTCCTCTAGCCTTAGGGCATTCAGTGCTCTTATGCCCTGGTTGCTTGCAATTAAAACATATAATCACCTTTGAGAAGTGCTTTCAAATTTCCTTGATGGTCTAGGTGTTGTACTCTCCTGGTAGGATAATTGCATCTGTGAAGTGGATGAGTTACCCTTAGCTCTTTTTCTGCTAACTCCTTCTTGTTGAGTCCCCATGGTCTTGCCTCGTCGCTTTCATAGATAACTTTGGTCTCATTCAAGTCCCTTTCCACTGTCATGGCCCGATTTACCAAAGTCTCATAATCCTCTAGCCCCAACATCACCATTTGTTCCTCAGAGTCGGTCTCAATCCCCTTTCAAACCTCCTGCATTTCAAATGAGTAGTGGAGACCAACTCAGGCGCATACTTTGATAGGTCTGAGAATTTCCTCTCATACTCCAACACTGACATAGTTCCTTGTATCAACCCAGCAAATTCCTCCCTCTTAGCATCCCTTAAAGATTGAGGGAAGAAGTGATCCCTGAACTTCTCCTTGAACCTTTCCCAAGTGAGATCTGCTGATCCTCCTGTGTCCTTTAAACTAGACCACCAAGCTGACGCCCTTCCCACCAATTGAAAAGCTGTCAGCATATGCGAGTAGATGGATCAAATCTCCATTGCTATATATCTTCTCATTCCTCAAAACTGCTCTGCCACATCTGTGTCAGCCACACCATCATAAGTTGGAGGCTTCATCCTCCTGAATTTCTCCAAAGCAGTTGGGCCTGCTTGCACTTGTGTTTGGGGTCCAACTCGAGCCCTCCTGCTATTGGCCATAGCTGCCGCCAATTGTAATACCGCTCCAGCATCCATAGCTGCTGGTTGTGGAGCCTCTGGTGCCCTTGACTGCACCTCTTCTCTTAAGTCATCCTGTTGTGCAATAGGTGGTGCCTCAGCCACTGCACTATGATGTGTTTCCTGTTCTTGCTGAACAGGAACATTCCCTTCCTCTATCCCTACCTTGGCCATTACCTCGGCCTCGGCCTCTAACTCTCATTGCACGCGGCGGCATTTTATCTAAAGTATACCAGAGCATAAAATAACAATATTAGATCGACATCTAAGCTTATGATAGAGCATAACTTCATCTCATAATAACAATACAACAATTTAATACATTCATAAAGGTTCAACATAACAACAACGTCTTACTTCCATTAGTACTACCACAGAAGTTCCAACATTACAAGTTCCCAAGTTACTCTACTGACTGAAATTTAAAGAGTTCATAACATAGCATAAGTCCTTAGACTATTAACCATTCCGATTACCACTAAGGGAATTGCCTTTCCAAAATTTTCCCTTTACATTCTTACATCTCAATTCCTACGATACGGGCAAGAGCTACGAGAGTGCCCCCTTACCACAATAAGTACAACATTTGATACATTGCTGAGGGCACCTGTAGCGTATCTGTCCCGCCTACGACAGCCTGCACCACTCCTCGCAGACGATCTTCCTCACTATTAGAGCTTCCATCCATCTCCCCAACATTAGTTAACCTCATGTGGATTAACATTCTGACTGCTTGGGTTGGGTTCTATCACGGCTTTGGGGTCATGGTTGGATTTGCTGAAAGAGTAGGTACAATCACAGTTACATTCTGCACTAGCATCACCGGGTAAGGACTGGTACTGAACAGGCATCTGATAAGGCATCACACTCTGATATGGATAAGGTGTTGGATATGGAACTGGATATGACACCCCATAGTAGGGTACCATTTGAGGACCTAAAGTTGCTGGCACCCTGCTTATCTTCTACATTCCCTGTCACATTCGGGTTTGAACTTCGGTTAAACCTTCAGTTGCCACTTGGGTAAAGATATCATCACTAGGCCATACTATCTCTTCCACTGACTGGGCTTTAGTACCACTGCTCTCCCCTTTTTCTAACCCCATCTAAAATTTGAGACAAGACAAGTTAGATTCCAAGGTCAAATTACAGTTATAATGCATTCAAGCATGCAATATGAGATGCAAGACTTCCCATGTCCCTAGGTATTCTGACCTAGTGCTCTGATACCAACCTGTCACGCCCGGATCTTGTGACCCGAGGGTGAGTGATAAACACACATAACATGCACTAATATAACCAATCCCATAATCAGAGCAACGCAACATAAGCTAGTGAGCCCAAGACATAAGATAGAATAACATAAGTTTAACCTTGACTATTACCATGTCACCAACCACACACCATTCCCAAATTACATAACTTAGGCCTTATGGCCATTACAACCAAATTGAAAGAGTTCATAAATGTACAACGTTACAATTCCCAAAAGAATTTAAACTAGATGACCAAGAGCTTTGATAAGCTTGGTAGGGCTCATGCATAACCTCCTAGTCCCAACACATCAACCCACTTGATTGTTATTGCTTGTACCTGCATCAAAGTCTGTAGGGATGTGAGCACGGGTCCACTTGTGCCCACAAGTCTCAAAAACATATATGATATGTATTTCACACATGCAAGCATTCTATGATGTATCTAGTTACCACCTCTACTCTAGAATCAAAATCATTCATTGACATCACCATTTTAGTCTATGTACCTTTATACAACAATATTGTGAAAAGAAATTCAATTCCAACCAATACTTAATCTTTAGATTCTCATTGTTAAGTCTCATATCATATTTCAATTCATTTTAATGTTTAATCAAAATTGATCACATATCCATATTTACAATACCTATTGACACTTAATGACATCACAATATGGCATCCAATTCCAAACAATCTCCATTATTGAATCCTAATATTACATCTAGTCACATTCCCAACCACATTATCACAAATTCAACATTTAATCATGTATTCACATCCATATTATCACTTCCATAATCCATCACACAACCATAGTCACACATTCATCGGGGGTTGGGTGTATACACAACACCGTCTTTTATGGGTCCAGACCCAACGGAAACGGCAAACCAAACACCATCGTTTAGGATCACAATCCAAGGTCACGGGTAACCCATAACTCACAATGTTGTGGGCTACTAACCCACTGGCATTGACACCAAACCCTGCGCAGGTTCCGGGACTCTCAACCCGAGGGTACTCTCAAACCCTTCCTGTTTACCACACCCCACCACGGCCCCCGTCACACAAACAATCATTCATCATATTACATCTCATCATTCACAAGTCCACATTCAACATCATATACTTTTCCACAACATAAATCCACATTCCGGTTTATTCTAGGATTCATTACATAACAACATTTAGTAAGCATCAAACATTTAACCTCTTTCATGTTATGAACATGAGCTCCCTTTTGCCAAATCACAATTCATTAATGCAATCACAAGTTCATACACTTTAACATTTAGTTTACATTAAGGCATATTCACAATTCTATTTGATTAAAACCCTTATCCCAAAGTAGGCTTCCAATTCATTTCATTCATGGTAGCAAGCATTCCCCTTTACAAGCTTAATCCCATAGGTTTAAGATAATCAACCTTTAATCACTTTTAAGAGCTCATTCCCATTTTAAAATCCATACAATTAATCAAATAAAAGTCTCACATACAAACATATGCCTAACCCCTTCATAATCCTAAGGTAGGAAGTCAAGTTAAGAAAAATCAGAATAGGTGTTCTGGTCTCTGTGGGCGCCCCTCCTAAAGTTCATGGGCCCCTGAGGGGGCATGGGCGCCCCACCTAAGAGCATGGGCGCCCCTGAGGGGGCATGGGCGCCCCACCTCAGAGCATGGGCGCCCCTCTGATGCCCAGAAGGTCACTTTGCTCCGGTTTCAGCTTTAAGCCATGTTTTTAGGTTCCAAACTTTACCCAATCCAATATCTAACCTAATACCTTAATTTCTTGGGTTGTCTAGGACCTAGAAGACTCCAAAAAGTCCATCAAAACAAATTTTAATCCATCCTTTCTTCAATACAAAAATCTAGCTCCAACCTATACATATATACACACACAACCATTCATCCACACAAACTCCACTTCCAAGGGTTCCAAATCTTAAATAAATTTCATAAAAGTGTTACTAGCTCAAATACATCTCATATATGTAAAATGAGACTAGTAAATCCCTACCTTGAGTGGTAAAAGATAGATCAACAAAGGGGGTGTCTTGAGCTTCCAAGCCCTTAAACTTTGATGGCTCCAAGTCTTCCTCCTCCTTGATCAAAACAAAAATGAACAACATATGGAAGGTTTCTTAGGTCTTAATTTCAATCTTGTAAAAGGAATTTGAATTCCAGAAGGTTTGGAAAAACCCACTTTGAAATCCTCAACCGGGGCTTCTTCTCCTCATTTACTCTTCTCTTTCTTTCTCTTGTTTCCCTAGACGTCATTCTCTCTCTCTCTCCTCGTGCATCAAATCCATCTAATATACATATATATATATCAATATTTTTAATCCCCCAACAGTAAATCTTCAGGTCTAACCTCACCCCTAGCTAGTATATGTGCCCATAGGGTTAAGTCTCGGCTGAAAAACTGCAGAGGTCAACTTACTGTTGATTTCTGCACAAGGGGGGCACCATCATGGACCATGGGCGCCCATTGCTAGACCCATGGCGCCCCTCCTCTACCTTGGGCGCCCCTCTGCACGGCCCCGAGTCAAAATGTTGATTTTTGAGCATATTTTGCCATTTCTTCCAAAATTCCACCCCCAAGTCACTTTAATGACTAAACTCACTTAATTACCACACTAACATGCCCAAAACTGTTAAAAACCATTCAAATTATATTAACATGAAAATTCGGGGTATTTGACACTCTTCAAGGGATTGAAGGTGCATTTTTTCACAGGTTAGGTGAGTTACAGCTTGATCTAGCCAAACAGGTTAGGAAGATTATAGACAAAGTAGATCAATGGGTTTTGATTGGAGAAACTTGTAATACTCTCCTTTGGACACCTCGTAATCTCATTTTATATAGTGAAGATTTCTAGTCTAATCCACTCGAGGATCCGGGATTATTTTTTTCCTTTGATTTCAAAAGAATTTTTACTCTTGTCAACAAATCTTTATATATTTGTGGTGGATGCTTGTGTTAAGCTATTTTCTATTTATGGATGGAGTTTAGTTCACTGTTTACAATTGTTTTTAGCTAGCTTGGGGACTGGTTTTAGGGCCTTCAATTTCTAACATGTGTCACTTTTTAAATCTTCACAGTATATTTAAAGAGTAGTAATTGTTGGTGCCTAAAGACACATAAATATAATTTGGCATATGAATAATTAAATTTAAATTTATAAAGCAAATCTAAATAAAAAAAAAACCATAAAATAGCTTATAAAAATTAAATATCACTGATAAAAAAAGACTAAGGTATTCATACAATATTTAATAAAAGTATAAAATTTTATTATTTATTACAAATATTATCACATTTTTTGAAATATTAATTTAAAAACTTTTGTATATAAGAAGTATTCAAAAATATATGGGAAGAGTAAGGGATTATATTTTCATGTGAAGTGACTAGAAAGATAACTAAAGTGAAGAGGAAAAAAAGCAATTCTAATCATTAAATAAATTTAACAATTAAAAATATAAAATATTAATCAATGAGTTATATTGTTACATAGATTCACGGCTTAAATGACATTTAATCATATCAATTAACCAATAACTAGGATCAATTTCTTAAAAATATCTAACGGCCAACAATTATTTAAAATAAAATTAATTTAAATATTCATAAATAAAATCAACTAATTACATAATAAAACTATAACTCAGGAATACATTAAATAGTAAAATAAAAAACTAATAATTTGGGTTATAACACTAGGTTACTATTAATCGATGGAGCTCACAAATATGTGCATGAATATTGGTAATAAAGGTATAAACTCTGAAGGATTTACACGTCTAAATTCTTCCAATAAATGCATACTTTAGGCAAATGTTTTTGGATTGCTTGTTAAAGTTGGTAATTAAGTCTCTTTCACATCTTATTCAATTCTGTACATTCAGCTTTGTATGACAAAAAGGGCATTGTTGGTACAATTTTAGACGAGAAGTCTCAAAAACATTGTCAAAGCCAAAGACGCAGTTCTCTCAACAATCAAAATACATCCAATCATTCATAATCCACCGTTGCATATCTATCAATTTTTCCCATATATGTATATACTACTAATAATTTGTGTTTATGACACTCTAAACAAAATTAGTATTAAATTTTTTATATATTAAAACTTTAGACAAAAAGTTCAAATCGAAAAAAATTATGATAATACATACTTTTTAATTTTTTTTCAAAATTTAAGCCCCTAGTAGTTACTACATGAGTTTTGCTCTCTCTCTCTCTCTCTCTCACACATTAATTTTTGACAAGCACCATAGAAAAACAAATTATGGTGCTTTAATGTAAAAGGTTCAACTTTTTAGAAACTATAATTAGACTAAATTTAAATTAGCAGTATGATTTGCATATGATCTCCACTCTTTAAATATGGTAAAATCTAAAATATCTAACCCATTTTGTAAGATAAATGATAATGGAGTCTACTAAAATAAGAATTGAGTGGGAAGTTTAAAATATAAAAAAGATCTTAATCATTGAATAAAAGAGAAAATAATTCTTAATTGTTGAATTTTAGTTTATAGAAAGAATATCTTAAAAAATCGTGCCGTTTTATTGTGTATATATATATATACATATATATACGGAATATTTATATAAATTGAAAAAAAACAAAAAGAAAGTAATGGATCGATTGTAAGTGATGTGACATGTGCGGATGAGTAGGTGTATATATATATATATATATATATCAGATGATTTGCGACGTTGGGTTCAAAAAAAAAAAAAAAAAAACGCGATTAACACTTGGCTACCAATGAGTTTTGCTGATTTTTAATCAAAATAATTTTTTATTAATTTTAGTTATTTTAATGGAGAGAGGTTACAGTTAATAATTTTAGTAATTGCATATTTAAATTTCACATGGATGGTTTGGCTTGCTAAATTAATTTTGTAAATTGTTCTATACATAAATGTTTTTAAGAATGGATTTTTTAAAATAGTATTTGTAAAAATATATTTATTTTGGTAAGATATTCTTTTTTTATTCTATTGAAAATAAAAAAATTATTTAAACACTCAAGGGTGGACCTAACATTTGAACTTCACTTGAGCTAAGCAAAATATTTAAAACTAAAGTAGGTCAGATTATAAAAATTTAAATTGAATAAAAGGTTTAAAAATAAAATGGAATGGGTTACAAAAAATTTAAGCTGAGCTAAATTTTAAAAAATATATTTTTTGAACTAAAAATTTTTTTTTGGGTTAAGCCACCTGAGCTACGGCCTAAGACAGCCTTTGGCGTAGGTCCGCCCCTATGAACACTTGTGTGTAATTTTAGAATTGTAGAGTTGTGATGAATATTTATTTATTGTTATTAGAATTGAAATAAAAGTTTAGGTATATTCTCCTTAAGTGGTGTGATTCTGAAACAGTTCCGTAAAAATTGGCAATTTTAGTTTTTAACGATTGTAGGAACAGACCCATGAAAATCGTGGTGACTTCATTCTAATCAACTTATGGAAGAATATAAGAGTCAGACTGTGCGATTCTAAGTGCGATGTTGGATCCATTTGACACTGTCTATGCATGAGAAATTATTTTGGCACATATAATATTTAATTCTCATATGATAATCTACGGATTAATGTTTATCATCACAATTGTTATTTAGGTATTGATTACGGATATTATTGCACTGTGTTATGCAGGTTATAAAATTATTATTATTTATGCATGGACACAATTTATTCGAAAATTTTTCTTAGTTAAATTGTTTATTAAAAATTATTATTTTCAAATTGATATTATTATATTTGGCTTGACAAAACATTCATAGGATTTTTAGTTTACCCCTCATTTTTTAACACTTTTCAAGTGAGATAAAAAATCATACTCAAGAATTTTGTAATAAGCTGAGACCGTGATATCATAAGTTTGTAATCTCCTATAAGAAGATTTAATTACACAGCTTGGGTTTATGAAGGTTTGTGTGTATCATGGGTCAAGGTATTGTGATTCACATCTAGTCTCATCATTACTTTTGGATGTAACAATACATATATCAAGAAAATATAATATAAAATTTACATAAAAATTTACGTCATTACAAAAAGTATTACCAATGAAATTGAATTTGTTCGCCAATTAATCAACATAAATTGGTATTAATGACCACAATCTTATTAGTCGCTAAAAGTAAGCATTTTGGTTGACAAAATGCACACACTTTTAGCAATCAAATTTTTATTTGATTAGCAAAATATGATCTTTGACTATCAATTAGTCAGCAAATGATAACTCTTACCACCAAACTAACTTTAATCCACAAAAAGTTAATATTTTTTAAAAAATAAAATTTTTGAGCATGGCGCCTTGGGCAACTACCGTTACACCGCAATAGCGCCATATGACGGTCTATCATCATGCCACGGTGGCAGCTCGTTGTTCATGTGATGCCAATTTGTGGTAAGTAAAAATGAAAATGATATGGTAAAATAATGTTTATTAGGTATACCTCATATGTGGTAAGTAAATTTAATGTAATTAATCATCAATTTTATATAAAGATATGAATTAAAATTTAAAGGGAAAAACAATACTGTTTAATACTCATATTTTTACATATTACTTTAGTTACGTTTCATCTATTGAATTATATACTTACCGTAAATGTAATTTTTAATTAATCCATACCAAGTGAGTCTAAATGCCTTAGAAGCCCTCTAGTTGGTATTTACCTATATATACATAGACATGTATACACCACTACCACTACCAATAGTACTTTCGAAGGAGGCAAAAGAAATGAATACCGGAGCTCTCTTCTTCGTTATTAAGAAGTTGATAATGGCAATTGCAATTGTAGCACTGCTGTTATCAGTTGGTGGTAAGTTCAACAATCAAAATGACTTCATATAACTGCAATTGTAGCTGCAGCATTTTTTTTTTTTTTATCATGCACACGATATTGCAGTTCCTTCGTACTTTGTAATTTGCAGGAGAAGCAGCGTCTATTTGCCTCAAATCATGTTCAGAAGTGCAAAACTGTTATGACTATTGCAAGTACCTTGGTCAGAAGTCCGGCTACTGTTCTCCACCACCAGAAAACCAGTGTTGTTGTATTCCTGTGTAATTTATTCAATGGCATTTTTTTTTTTTATCTATCTAAGCAATGTAAAACGACCATGGCTTGGCCTTTGGCATCATAATGATCCCATTGAAAATCTAATATAAATAAATGTTCTCTTTTAATCCAAGGATAATGTTTTGCCTTTGTGCCTTTGTGTATAATTATATTTACCGTGGTCATAGGAGGAACTTTTTTATTCTTTTTTTTTTTTACAAAGACAAAGAACATGTAAAGAAATAATTGTAGTCTATTATAGTTTTTGAATGAGACACAATTAAATAATTTTGGGATTGTGCGCACGTTAATTTAATATATTGAATTCTAATACTAGTAAGAATTGGTTATTATTTAATATAAAAAGTCCTACGTACGCAAGAATTGAGAGTGTTGCCTTGTTGAAAATTTTTTGAGATCTCGAAAGATTGAATCTAAATCAATTTTAAAATTCTTACTTATTCTTAGAATTCAAACGACACATCGGAAATCTTATATAAGAATTGAGACTGTTACCTTTTTAAAAGCTTTCTTAGGTCTCGAAAGATTGAACATGAATCAATCTTGAAATTCTTATTTCAAGAATCCCAATAAATGAGATTGAGATTTTGATATTCTTACTATTGGAATCCAATCGAGACTAGGATTGTGTTGCTTCTATATAAGCACGTAATTTCTAGGGTTATAAAAGATTAAATAAAAAGAAAAAGTGAAGAAAACCTGGAGTAGACAAAAGTCCGCTAGCCTATGGCCCCGGTACCGTCCAAGCTAGCTTCCCATATATTTCAGGGGTTGCTTTGAAATTAAATAGGATTAACTTAATTTTTATACCTGAAATCAAAATCGGGCCGAGAGTGAGAATAATGTTTGAAAACAATCATGAGGTGAATAGTAAAAAAAATTATATATATATATATTTCAATTAGGCAAGCATAAGTAGGTGGTCTTGAAATTAACTGATTGGTATAGGGTCGGAATTATAAAAAGTTAGTAATTGCACTAGGACAATTAAATAATTTCGGGCTTGTGCACACTCGTTAATTTAAGCCGTAAATTACTTCCCGAGTAGGATGTATATTATAAATTCTTTACATATTTTAACAGTTATTATTCAACATAAAAAGCCCTATGCATATAAGAAATTTTAGTCACATCCTAAATAGGGATGTATGTATATATACAATAAATTCCTTATTTATAAGCTCTAATTCAAGCTTTTTTGGGAAATTCATAGAACAAATAGAATTTTATATTCTTGACAAATTCAGATAATGAATTATTATTTGTTAAAATTTATCTTTATTTTGATAAAACAATTTAATAAAAAAACTAAGTTTAGTTTATTTAAATAAATTATTAATTTTAATAAATTATATTAATACAATACGTATTCTGGTAAATTGTTATTTATGAGAAATAATTTCCATTTAATAATAAAATAAATCATTTTAATAAGTAATTATTATTTATTAAAAATAATTTTAGTTTGAGAAAATAATGATTTTAGTCATTAATTAATATTTCAATATTATTAATTTAATAAAATAAAATAATTCATTTTAATAATAAATTATTATTTATTAAATATTATTTTAGCAGAATAATTTAATAATTAATTAATTTCAGTTTGCTTAAATAAATTATTATTTTATAATATTTGTTATAATTATTTATAAAAATGTTGTTTAGAGTTTTAAAAGATTGTAAATGAATGTTTTACGGAATAATAAGAAAAGAGTATACTTTTCCATTATACTCTATTATCTACCTCCTCCCATCAGTAACAATTTACTCACATATGAGAGTAATCGTTACCCCATTGTTAACCATTTTCAAACTAATGTGACAGAGAGTAAAAGTTATCCAGTAAAATTTATCTTTCATTACACCCAAAACAAATATGTTCTAAAAAAAAGATGAAATGCAAAAAATAATTGGTGAAATACAGCTATTTACTCTTCTTTTTTAATTCTTTTTTCTCAATTATTTGAGCAGAAAGTGGTTTGATGAAAAATGAAAGGACATAACGTCTAAAAATGTTTTTTAATCATTCGGACTATAGTAGGATAGTAAACCATATTACTTTGGCACCTTCTTATCTAGCCTTCCATATGCGATTTCTAGAATTTAATTTCCTTTCGTTTTCTGTGATTGTACTCTACGTTCCAATTTGCACAATCAAAATTTTAATGCCCTTAAATCAATTCTTTTCTGGATCACCACCCTGAACAAATTCTCTCTCTCTTTTTCACTACTAAAGAAAAATAATATAAAAGGATCGATTGGATGCGTAATTTTATCACATTATTAGGAAAAAATTAAAAAAAAATCATCTATATTATTTTCCTTTTTTTTTTTTTCTCGGCCTCCACAACAATCTATTTGTGTGTATTATCACACCCAACCCGGGGGCCGCCCCGGGGGTGAATACATAATTTCAAAACTCAATGACGAAATAGGCAACTGCACCGCAATCTCATTTACAAAGGGAGACAGCAAAAACCCGCAGTTCATATAAAATAATTAAAATATTTTATTAATACGCAAATATTGTGTGAAAATTTTTGAATAAATCAGAATAAATGTTTAATGTATGAAATAGAATAAATCTTAATAGATGAAGCAATATATATATATATATATATATATATTAAATAGAATAAAATTTATTGGCTTGTGAGATATGAAGAGGCATGTGAAACACTGTTCTAAAGTCATTAATCCTCCCTACGTGAAGGTATTAATGGATTGCAGTGGTTCTAAGAAGCAACATAGATTGCTCACAGTTAATTTCCTCAAAAGTTACGTCTACTTGGAGAATTTGAATAATTCCAGAGTCAGATAGAGTATATGAAGAGAAAGAGTAGAAGATATTGAAAGAGTTTTGATATATCTCAAATAGTGAAGAGACGTCCTGTATATAGAGAACTTGATGGTCACAATGAACTGATTTAATACAGTTCAACTTCTTAGGGACGTTTATTCAAGATGATGTTTTGCTTATTTCAAAATAATGGTAAAATCTTAAATATAATAAATTTTTTTAAAACAAAATAAAATAAAAGATGAAGTTTTGAAAATTTAAAAGGAATTATATTTCCAATAATCGCCCACAAAGTTTCAGAACTTTAAAAATAGATATAAGAAAATAATGTGGGTAACATTAATATTGTGTAATATGTGTAGGTGTATTTCGGACTTGAACCTTACTTAGTGTTAACAATCTCTCTTTGAAAGATCATAGTGAACTAAGTCTTGAACTAGACACTTTGAATCAAAGTTTGATATGTTACATATACAATACTAACTTTTGGACATAGTTCGCGAGTTAGTGCTATTAAAGACCATGCACTAATCTTGATTCTTATGAAAGGTTCTAGAAAACAGCCAAATTCTCATAGTCGCAGCCAACAACTCTCATTTAGGTGAATTCTCCAAGGGTATATATGACCTATACCCTGCGAAAGTTTGCCTACCTTGAACTTATTCAGGGTAAAACCCTTCCTTGATATCACATTTTTACAACACAGATGTTATGATAGACATTGTATAGATGGTCACACAAGGCACTTAAAAGATGGTTATGACAATAGAATTCAATTTGCTTTTTAGACATCTAATTTAATATTTCATGATTTTCACAAGGTTCATCTATAGCAGAGATAAGGCCTAAAACAGTTAGCTAATATTTGATTTCCTTTGCCACCTATAAAATGTTGGCCATCAAATTTTTTAGGTTTAACACTGTTAGCCTGTGAATTAGCCTTATTTGGATAGGTTCTTCCATGGAAAAAAGAAGGTTACCTTTGTATTTGGGTGAGTATTTGTGTGGTTTTTTGTAGTTTAATATTCAACTATTATACCATGGGATGGGATAAAATGATGTATGGTCTTCGACTTATTTCAAGTTCTTGTAGTTTAATCATAACTATTAGACAATGGGGATGGAACTTAATATGATGGGTGATCTTGAACCTATTTCAACCCCATCCTTCACATATTAAGCTTGGCTCAAAGGGAGCGATGGACCCTAATGGACTGAGATTATTAGTAAATCTGGGCTCAGATTGTTCCTCATATTTATAAGTTGATCACTAGTTTTTTTACAACTAATGTGGTTGGGTTTAATACCAGTGACAGATGGTTTTGAGCCTATCTCAACTTTAAAATCTAACTCATACGGTGAGACTTTTTCTCACATTAATAAACTGACTACCAATCTTTTACACAATTGATGTAAAAAACACTAATATAATAATCTTCAACCTCTTTATTGACTCTAACCCATTCCAATAAGAATCTTTGGCTCTCATTCAAAGTCAGATCAACACTGAAATCGCATAAATACATAACTGACCAAATAACTATCAGCTTCTTTTTTTTTTTTTAAATAAATAAAAAGTCGATCAATTATTATTGAGCTTCAGAAATGATCAAATTGCATAGAAAATTTGGAGCATTAAGCCAAAATAAGAGATTTTTTGCTAAGATAGAGAACTTAGCCAAACGATGAGCAACCTCATTAGCATTTCTTTGAATGTGAACAACAATGAAATTAATAGCCTTAGAAATAAGTTAACAATCATGGATGATCAAGCCAAACTTTGAATAGTCTTTGCACCTGTTAGATAAGGCATCAACCACAAGCTTAGCGTCTACTTCAATAATAGCATTTGCAAAGTTTAAAGATACCAGCTTCTCAAGGAGCCCCTTAACTGCCATGCATTATGCCAATGAAGGAGAACACCCATCAAACCACCACCAACAACAATATTTCACAACTCTCTCATGATTTCTAATCATGAACCTAGCTCCCATAGCAGACACATGAGGAGACAACGCAGCGTCAATATTGCAATACAACATTCCAATTTCCAATTCTACCTAATGAGAGCCAAGAAGCCAGCAATTACAGTTTGCCTTGCTGATTGCTAAGAAGCCAGAAATTCCAATCCCGATTTAACCACAAGATAACTAGATGTATAACCTGAGTTCTAGATTCTTGCATTTTGTTGGTTCCAAACATTCCATGCAATCACACGTATTTTCACCAATTGGCTATTCTTAATACTTTGGAGCATGCTAAAGAACTAGTCATGGACGCTGGATGAGGGAAAAGTATCAGAGTCAACACCAATTTCCATCCAACAAAACTTAGCAAAAGGGCATCGTAAGAGCACATGGTCAATAGATTCATCATCATGTTGATAGAAAACACATATTAAACACATCAACTCCTCGCTGGACCAATCGAGCTTTGCATGGAAGGCAGCCTCTACATGCCTGCCAAATAAAGAATTTAATCTTAGGAGGCAGCAGTAAGCTCCAGAGATGAACCCAACCTCCACTAACAGCATCAGCCATATCTGGCTTAACCACACTCACCGCCAATCTATAGCCCAACTTAACAGTGTGCCAAATCCGTATATCATCTAATATCCTCCTAGATAAAGGAATAGTAATAATAGATCTAATATCTCTCTCCAGAAATAAAGAATCTAGGAGAGTTTTATTCCAAGCTTTACTATCTTCAAGGAGAAGCTTACTAACTTTCATATCCTCCAAGCCAAAAATCAATTGAGTTTCGACCTTTATATTATCATCAACCCCAAGCCATGAGTCACTCCAAACATTTACCTATCTCCCATCTCTAATTCGCCACCTACAACCATTATTTAACTATTCTTGAGAGCCAGGGATACTATGCCAAACAAAACTAGCATTATACCCAATTTGAGGATTCAAAAAATCAACTCTAGGAAAATATTTAGCTTTGAGGATCCTACTCATAAGGAAGTAAGGTTCAACCACAAGTTTCCATCCTTGCTTCCCAAGAAGAGCCAAATTAAAACATTGGAGATTGCAAAACCCTAAACTGCCTTTTTCCTTTCTTAAACATAATCTTTCCCATTGTTGCCACCTAATCCCTCCTCCATTTGGATTACTACCCCACCAAAAACTATTCATAATCCATTGAAGCTCATTGCACAAAGTGGTAGGCAATAGAATGGTACTCATACAATATGAGGGAATAGCTTAAGCTACCGAAGAGATCAAGATAGCCTTACCAACTTTAGATAGAAACCGACTCCTCCATCCATGAATCCTTTTCCACAATCTATCACGAAGAAAAGCAAAAATAGCTTCTTTTTATACGGCCAATAAGAGATAGAAACCCAAGGTACTTACCATGATTCAGAAGAGCAGAAACACCTAAGATATTTGATATATGATCCCAGCAATCACTATTAACATTGGCATTAAGAAACACCCCTGACTTTTGATAGTTAATAACTGTCTCATTGCCATCTTATATTGATGCAGAAGATGCTTAACATTATAACTTTCTTGACTATTAGCCCTGAAAAAAAAGAAGCTATCATCGACAAAGAAGAGGTGTGATACAGAAGGAGCACGTTTACTAATCTTGCAACCAAGAATAGCACCCTGAACATCAATTTGTTTAAATAAAGTAGAAAGCCACTTACTACATATTATAAATAGATATGGAGACAGATGATCTCTATGCCAAAGCCCATGAGAAGGAATAATAAGACCAACCACCTCACCATTAATGATGATAGAATAAGAAATCATAGAAATACATAGCATTATAAGATCAACCTAATCAAACGCAAAACCTAGCTACAACATCATATTCCTCAGAAAAAACCCCAACTAACATGATCATATGTCCTATTGATGTTTATTTTCAAAGCCATCGAACCCTTTCTTCCTCTATTATGCCTTTTCATATAGTGAATAGACTCAAAAGCTATAATTATATTGGTACAAAAGCTGCCTGGGTTGGAGATATAATAGCTGGTAATAAAGTCTTTTGCCTATTTGCAAGAACTTTGCAATAATCTTACATAAGACATTACAAAGATAACTAGGCCAAAGATCGCTTATATACTTAGGTTCTTCACATTTAGGAATCAAGATAATCAAAGTATCATTGAGAGAAGAAGGAAATTCTTTACTAGAAAACCACTTCTACATGCAGCACCCACCTCTGTTCCTATGAGGTGCCAAAATTTTTCAAATTAAGAAAGCTGGGTTGAAACCATCAGGACCAGGAAACTTGTCAGGGGCCATGTAAAATATTACTTCTCAAAATTCCTCATCTAGAAAATGAGACATAAGAGCTTCATTGTTCTTCTGAGTAATACTAGGTTGAAACAAGCTAATACTTGGTCCATATCATCCTCCCCCTGCGAAAATAAATTCCTACAATAGTCCTTCACCACTCGCTACATATTCTCAATCTCATCATGCATAACACCTAAGTCATCCTTCAAGCTCTGAATTTGGTTCTATTTTTTCCTTGCCATAGCTAAAGCATGAAAAAATGAGGTGTTTCAATCTCCCTCTTTGAGCCTAAAAATCTTCGCCCTTTAGTTCTAATAATCATCTTCTTGAGCCAAAGTCAAAGTAAGGTCATCCTTAGCAGCCTTAGATTCTAAAATAGCAACATTATCACTCTTGGAATGAATATGCTTTGTTTTTGTATGGAATTTGTTAATATGATGCCTGAATTTTAGGGCAATATTTTTACCCCAACCTATCACCCCATTTGAGTAATGTTTAAAACACTCCAGAATTCTAGTCCCTTGAGACTGTACCCAACAGTGATCCACCATTTCATGAATATCCAAATCCCTTAACGAAGCATTCTTAAACCGAAACCTATAATGTTTTTACTGAACATCATCACTCCTCAGCATAGGTAAAATCAGGCTATGATTAGAAGTAGATGTCATGAGATTACACAGCTCTGCAAGCGGGAAAAAGCTGAACCATGAGTCACAACACAGAGCCCTATTAATTCTTTCTTGAACCTAATGATCTATTCTTTTCTTTCACTCCCGTGTGCATAGATGACCAGATAAAGAAAGGTAAATAAGGTTGTAATCTTGAACAACCTCACAAAAACCTTGCAACAAAGTGTTTGGATGATTATGAAACCCACTCTTGGTTTCTACGTTCAATATGTCATTAAAGTCTCCAATACACACCCGTGGAAGGGCTAAAAGACCATTCAAGCTACGAATTAAATTCCAAAAATCCCTTCTCTTATGCCTTTCAGGATAGCCATAGTACCCAGTAAGCCACTAATTACCCACCCTATTATCCACAATCTCCAAAGTCGATATGGTTTTGAGAGTACCTAACCACAACAATACTATTTTTACACTTCTACATTGCAATTAAATCCGTTCCTTTACTAGCTCTATCAACTGCAAAACACACTTCAAACCTAAATTCCTTATTGATTGCTTCTAATCTACTACTATAAACTAAAGTTTTAGAGAGAAACACTACATCTGGCTTCTTGGCTTTAATAAGCTCACTAAGAACTTGAATCGCATGAGGGTTGCCAAGCCCTCGACAATTCTAGCTTAAGCATTTCATGGCTCATGGCAAGCCTCCAATAAAGGACCTGCCATTACTACGTTGATATTAGTGGGGTAATCAACATCTGTATTTGATGGAGAAACGTCGTCACCAGGCAAAGCATTGTTAACCACCATATTGTCAGAACCGTTATTGTTCGAGCCCAATCTTTGTTTTTTCCTATCTTCTGCTAATTGAAGCTCAACCTCCTCAGGCCCAAGCCCAGCCATTCCCCCAAGTCCAATCGAGTCATTCTGATTTGTCTTACCATTAGAAGATCCATTTGATGATTATCCCATTATAGCATCTACCTCTAATCTTGGAGGAGCTTTAGCTAAATTTGAATTTGAACCAATATATATGTAATAACCAAGATTTTTTTATTGGATTTGTAAATTTTTACTCGATAAATTTAGTTTGCTATTTAAATTTAATGATTTGAATTTTTTTTATGTTTGAATTATATTTAAAAAGATAAATTTTTGGTGATATTTAAAAAGATTATAAAATTTTAGGAAGAAGGGTGTAAGTTTCCTAAACCTAAGGGGAATAAGAAATTAATTAGTTAGTTAGGGTTAAAACTCTACTATTATAAATACATATAGATGTGTTTATTTTGGCAAGATAATAAAATCCTAAAGAGAGAGAGAGAATGAGAGAAAAAAAAAAGGTATGGAGGCTGCACTGTGATTTTCGTCGATGGCTGATTTTTTTTTCCTTCTGTTGCCGAACTCTTCCTCCGCTGCTGAACTAAAGAGGTAAGGGGGTGGACCTTTAAAATTCTATATATATATGTGTGTGTAGTTATATATATATATATATATAAAGCAATTTGTAAAGTTAACATACAAAAGGATGAAAAACAATCATGCAGTTTGATGTATA
Source organism: Vitellaria paradoxa (assembly GCA_019916065.1). Classification (NCBI taxonomy): domain Eukaryota; kingdom Viridiplantae; phylum Streptophyta; class Magnoliopsida; order Ericales; family Sapotaceae; genus Vitellaria; species Vitellaria paradoxa. Next base: position 17,336,216 of record CM034236.1, read on the forward strand.
TATATACGCAATGCATATGTGTACAAAAGGACAAAATATATATATATAAACATTACCAGATGTACTATTGGTTTGCTGGAACATTCTTTTTTGATAATTAAAAGTTTATCTATTATACATTTAATATATATATATATCTAACATTATTTTTATTTATGCTTGCTGGAACGCCCTTTGTCGGTGATTAAAAGTGATTTGCGTAGGTTTGTTTTGATAATTTGTTTATTTATCTTAAATGCGACGAAAGTAGTATGCCCATTTTAATTAAATTCATTAAACGTTTGTTCATTAGTTGTTTGAAAATTCTGAAAGTGAATGGTGATTAGAAGTTAAAGAAATTTCATAAAATAGTAATAATAAAAAAAAGATTTTATTTATTTATACATTTAAGTAAATTTTTGATATTTTGTTTTATTTGGGTTAAGGGATACTGAAAATATCGGATATACATACCCAAGGGTTGAAAGTCCCAAAACCCACGCAGGGTTGGTTATCGATTCCAGTAAGCTAGTAACCTACGAATGAGCAGATGCCTAAGGGTGACATATTATATTCCTAAAGCTTCAGCCTAGAAAGCAGACACCGAAGGATGGTGTATATTGGTTGGGTCTTGTTTCTACGAGATAACCAAGCAGACATCGAAAGATGATATTTATTGGTTGGGTCCTGTTTCTACGAGACAACCAAGCAGCAGTACCTTAACATCGTATTGTTTTCTTTGATGTGTGATGTGGTGCTAAAACGCAATTAATTGTGATGAAGATAAATTGATAAATTAATTTAATTTCTTTCTTAAGCTTGTTATATGTGCATAATTGTTTTACATAGTAGCATGCTAGGGCATAATTGCATTTATATTATTATTAGGGTTCCAAGCACACGTGGTATTAGTCTTCATCTCTTACAGCTTGTGGTGTAGGTAATGAGTTTGAATCAAGTGCTGGGCCTTCTAAGTATAGAAACTAGAAGTTTTATTTATTGCTACATAGTTATGACGGACTTTAGGAATTTTTTTTTTATTTTTTATTTTTATTTTTTGTGGATTGTAATAAATCTCTGTTTGTGAGGTGAAGATAAATTGTTGATTTATTTAATTTTGTGGAGATTGTTTGGGTTTAGTTTTGGAGCTTATTGCTTAGTTAGCTTTGACTATGGTCTTTATTTAAATTTAAAGTTTAGTTTTATTTATTTATTTTATTTTTATTTTTATTGCTCCATAAAGTGTGTGTATGGCTCTGATGTGGGACAGGGAAGTTATTCAATGATGTAATATGTGTTCTTTTGTTCACATACTCAGGTTGTGAAACCCGGGGCGTGACAACTTGGTATCAAAGCTTAGGTTTGGAATACCCAGGGAGAGTGGATCTTTTACTTCCAGGTGCTATAAGTTTACATGATAGTTTATTTAATTGTGATATGTGAATTTGAAATTTTGTTGGACTTTGATTGTTAAGAAGGCATTAACCTTAGTATATTTTTGTGATTTTTAGAGAATGCCGCCACGTGTAGCTCCAGATATTAGAGGTAGAGGTAGAGGCAATGTTAGAGGTAGAGGTCAAGGTCGTGGTAGCGGCTGAGGAATTTAGGCTAGACAGGGCCATGAAGCTCCAATGGAGGAGGTTTCTGTTGTTGTAGGAGTGTCATAGGAGTAGGGGTCTTATGCTGGAGTTGGAATAAAGGTTCCATCAGGTGCAAGTTAAATATTTTGTTAGGAAAAATGATACCATCATTGAGCACATTGATGCAAAACAGATTATGGCAGTCCCCTTGACCAAGGGACTTAAACTTGTTATTTAATAAGCATGTCTCTAACATGAGTATTAATTATTGGGTCTTTTGATGTACTTGGTTAATGGGAGTTGTTTTCCTTACATTAGGTGACAGTTACTATATGTTAAGACCTTTTAGTTTATCTATGGCCATTAAACTTTATAGATGGCTATCCGTTCTTTTCTTTTGATGCCATTTATGCACGAATACCTATGTTCTCAATATTTTACACGTCATATATGAATACATATATTCATAATATGGATTTAAAGAAAAGTCTTAAGTTCGGTGTACTTGAGCATTGAGGGGTATGTCTTGCTTTGCACCGTAAAGTTTTCTCAAGATATATATACCAGACATATAAGTCTCATTGGAAACTATTAAAATTCTCTTGCATAGTTAATAAGCATACTGTAATAACCTAAATTTTTTTTCCTTAATTAAATTATTTAAGTGTGGTAGTGATATTTATTATAGGAAAAATCTAGAAAATTGAGCATTTGAAAATTTTTGGAATGATAAAAATTAGTTGGAAAATTTTTTCGGATTAAATTTCACCCTATGTGGGAGTTTAATGTAGAATTTATAAAATTTTTATCCAAACACTTCTTAGCCCAATTACTTATTTGGTTCAAACCAAGACTATTAACCCATGGGTCAACCCTTTTCTTTGACTCACCTCAACTCATTTCAACTCACTTTATCACTCAATGAATTGACTCATGAATAGTTGCTCTAAATTATTTCCCGACAACTTCATTTCCATCTTCCATACACTCTCACCATCTTTCAAAATTATTTGACTAATTGGACAAAGAGAAGACCCACATTGATGACCTTAAAGCATCTTTTTCAAATTATTTAGCAAACAAGATTTAAAGCATTTTGTTTGAAAGCTAGCATGATTTAAAGCATTTGGTTAAATTGTCAAAAAGCTAGCATGATTGTTTAAATTTGTCAAAAAGTTAGCATGATTCCCAGATCATGCCACTTCCATACATCTTCCCCAATGCTTTTCTCAAATGATATGGTTAGATAGTCAAAAAGTAAGCATGATTCTTGGATCATGCTACCAATTGTATAGGCATGATCTTACCTTAGTTGATTTTTTCTCCACTAATAATTTTCTCTACACTCCCTATAAATTGTGTGTCTTCAAAGAGAAGAAAATAAGAGAGAAATGAAAATAAATTATTAATTAGTGAGGCTGAAGATTTGGTGTTGCTTGGAGGAAGAAGAAAGGCTTGGAATTTTCCAATTTGGGTGGTGTTCAAAGCTAACTCATTTTTTCTTCTCAGACTTGGTCATTAATATCTTCATTGAGGTAGGATGATGAATCTCCTAAAATATATTTGATGCATTTTCTGGTTTGAAGTATGAAACTTGATTGTGATAAAAATAAATGCCCGTATATTGGGGGTATGGAAGCCAAAATTTTGACTGAAGTAACTCAGTATACTGACAGCTCTCTATTTGTAACTTCTTATGTGCTTCTAACCCCTAAAACGGTGAAATTTGGCTTTGGCTAAAACATAAAAGTTGTAGCCCTTTCAGTTTTCTTTTCAACCCAAAAAGAATTGCATCAATCCGATTTGTGAGTCAAAAGTTATGCCCAAAATACTGAGCACATGTAAAACTGTATTTTCTGAACAAACTGAATTCAAAGCTGTTTTTGTACCTTTAGACCTCAAAATTTTAAAAACGTGTAAAACATGAAAGTTGTAGGTCTTGAAGTCTAGTTTCTACAGATATAAAGTTTATAGATATTGGAGTTTTGCTCTATTTTATATAAATTTTCTTTCAAGCTGTTATTCTGCTTAGCTTTAATTGATGCTTGTTTGGATTTGTTTAGAATATTATGTTTAAAGATTTATTTAAATTTTCAATTTCCTTCTGTTAGTTATTGTCATGTTAATAATTTCTATTGATATGAAATTATTTTAAACTAGATATTATGTATTATTTGACACTCTAATATTGATGATAATTGACTTAGATAATCAGTTTCATCATGGATAGTTGGACGACTTATTCAAACTAAAATGCTAGTATTTGATAAAATGCCCAAAAGAAACAATGGACTTGTTCTTTTCTCATTTGGTCTTTCTTAAATGAATTTGATTTATTTTTGGCATTGTTTTGTCAACCTAGCAAGTTTTATAATTATATTTTTATGATTAAGTGAATTTAATGAAACTCATTTAATACCTTCCTAAACATTGGGATAATTCTGTGGACATTTGTGGATATCTTGAAGCCAAAAACCTATTATAAGAGTTTGGTTATAAATAAGATGATGATTGAAAATTTATTTAAATTTTTTTTAATAAAATAAAACTTATCAATTTTGCTAAAAATTAAATATAAGTCCAAGAGCTATTTATTATCTTTATATTCCATAAAATAATAAAATAAAAGGTAAAAGGAGCAAAAACCAAGATTTGCAGCCAATGAGGTTCGAACTTGCGACTTTAAATCGCAATTAGGGTCGCCCACCCACTAAGCTACCAACCTCGGCCTAATTAATATACCATTAGAAATAATTTTATTCTTATCAAATTTGGTACGGTAAACTTGTCAAAACAATTAACTAAAATACTAATTTGTATTCTAATTTTTTTTTTTTACTTGCTAATTGTTAATTTACATATAGTGCCTGCCTTTGTGATAATGATATTGATGACTATGTTAAATCTTTGATTTATTGAGAATTACTATTAAAGTATGGATATAGATAAAGTGCTTAAAAATATATTGCATGTGACTAAATAATCTCACTTTTGATTCATCGCTCGGGAACATTGCCGGTTGTTATTAAAAATGTCTGATTTCCATACAAGGTACCCTTGGAATGTAAAAGGGTGAGAAGAAATTAAGGCACTTGGTGCTAAAGCTGTTTTTGGCAATGGGGTGATGGGTGGGTAGAAATGGCCTTTTAGATGAAGATGGGAACATTCATTTTATTTGAGAGATGCTCCCTTCTGACCTGGCCAGTCAGGTAGTCGGTCGCGACGGTTAGGTTTTTGGTAGGTGACACCGTCGGTATGCATTGGATGCTAAGCCCGTAAAGTCACTGGTTCCCAAGGCTGGGGGTAGAGGAGGATAGGAGTATGATTATCTTAGGAAGATTTAGATTAAACTCCTTTACAAAATTTTACTGCGACCAGCAACCTCTCTTGTTATGTATGAATGATGTGTTGGAATTATTTAATTATATTTAATTCCTCTCGATTAATATTTTATAAATATATATATATATATATATGTATGAAACCTGTATCGCTACGGGGTTTGATCCCGAGACCTTGAAGATCTAAATCTGAGATCCCTACCACTGCGGCACAGACTTCATTGTGGTATACACATCAGTATTTAATTATTTTACATGTAAGTAAAATAGTAGTTACGGTGACGATTTCATCGAACCGTTGTAAGTATAATTTACATTATTCAGTTGAGATCTATTGAATTAATTGTTGCATAAATAGTATGCCACTTAAACACATTCACTTAATACAGTGTAGTATTACAACCACTGCATATAGGCACCTAGGAGATTCTGATTACTGGGCTTTAGTAGCTCACTCCTTGTGGGAATATTTTTTTCAGGATATTAAGCACAGGGATACAGAAGATGAGCTGGAAAGAGATTAATTTCTCTTAAATATTCCATCAGAAGAGTTATCTATTTTTTTCTTCTTTCCTGCACAGAGCTGGAGGACTTTATTTTTGGTCTGTAATAATTGTTGAATGATTGTAATTATTAAGCATAGACCTAATTTGCTTTTATTTGGTATGTAATGTTAATAGCGTGATTGGGACACTTAGATGGCTCTGTAATATTTTTCTCTATCTTTATTTTGTGCCCTGTAGTTGAAATCCCATCAAATGGTTCAGTCCAATGACTTATAAATATTGTTTGGGATAAACATGAGATTTTGACTATCTTAAATTTTTCTTACGAGTCAACCCCAATCTGGAGGAAAACTCTGGGGTGTGACAGCGTGTTATTATCATCTTATTTTTATACCTAACAAATAAATTCCAAGTCACCCCTGGACATTCGGTTATGAAAATCCGGGGCGTGACACATACAATTAAAGAGAATTTAAGGACCAATAGAGGAATAGCACATTAATAAGATCACCTAAGGAGTGCTATTTCCAACCACACTACCACATATGATCCATGTTGATGAGGAGATTAGTATTCGTGATCACGAGTGGTGTTACATTGACTAATAATCTAATGACAATCACGGTTCAATATTGGTTACCTTGTTAGATAGGATAGTTTTATGTGTTGTCTCTTAACTTTACTTGATTTTTGAAAATATAGCCACATACAGATTTTATAGTTTCAATCTAAGAGTCAGTTTTCAAAATTGTAACTTCAATTAATGTTTGCTCAAGTGAAAAAATGTTAGCATTTTCTTTAAATTGAGCATACACATTAATTTTTAGTTTTAATAAAACGGATTAAACCTAAGTTTAAAGTTAAGACATACAGGATAGGCCCAATAAAGACGTGACTCATATAGATTGAGCTTTTGTACATCTATTAGATATATTAATTATGTGGTTAAATAGTTAATAGTGTGGGCCTAAGGAGCCTAATGTAGGCTTTTTATGGAAGGGCATAATGAGTTTAGGGTTTATCTTATATATATGACTATGTCTCCTTTTTATCCTAAACAGATAGTGTTTTACTCATAGAAGCCGTCATACAGACCTAGGGCATAGAGAGGAAGATCCATAGCCGATAGGGTTGATTTTAATCCTGAATACCTCTTCTACTTGCATTCAAGGATCATGGAATAAACAGGCATGCTTTTGCATTATTGAATATATAATTTTGATGTTCCTAAATTCATAAATAAGTTTATTACAAATCTTACACATCCCCATCTTTAACTTTGTTCTAACCTCCTTTTTTGGAAAAAGAAATTAATTAATATATACTAAATATACAAAAGATTCCAATAAGACGTTTTCAATTGTAGGATTTCACACCAGTTACAATGGTATATATATGTATTAAAAATTATCATTACTAATTTATATGTTTTTCTTGGTAAACAACATACAAACACACTGAAAATAGGAAAAAAAAATAAAATTGAAACCCAAAATTTATTACCAAATTTGAAATTCATTTTTATTCATAATTAATTTTATGAATGCACACTATGTGCATACATGCATCATGGATAATAGACTTTAACTTTACATTCATTATGACATTCAGTTTGGGTTTGCCAACATTGATTACAGTAGATATAGTTTCCAAAGCCAACACATGATTTCTCGACCAACGAGTCACTAATTATAAAACAATTGGTCACCAAATATGAGACTTTTAGTAACTAATTGGTTGCCAAATTCCAAATATCTTGTTGAGGCTTCAAATCATTCCTTGACCAACTAGTCACCCATTATAAAATCTTTAGCGACCAATTAGTCGCCACATATATGGAACTTTTAGTTGCCAATTGGTTGCCAATTAGTTACAAAAAAAATAAAAGCCCACTAACTTTCGTAGACCACTTGGTCGCCAAAATATGGGACTTTCAACGACCAACTGGTCGCTAATTCTTCTAAAAATCCATATCAGTTATGCCATTTAGCGACCAACTAGTTACCAATGCTTCACTTTTTAACGACCAATTGGTCACCAATAGTACGAAAAAATAGCAACTATTATTTTCATTTCATGATTTATTTTTTTGTAATAATACACACAAAAAAATCCACCTGTAATAATCATATGAATTGACAAAAATATAGCACTCACCATCAAATTACATATTACCAATGATAAAAATAAATCTGTAACAAAAGCACAACATATGTATAGTCTCCAAAAGTTACATAAAATCAATATATATTAGTTCAATATCAATATTACTATAATACTCTATACACTTCTCACACATTTATACTAGTTCTTACATGTGGAGCAAATCATTAATTCCTAAAAAATAAAAAAAAAAGAGCAAATTCTTGATGAAACTTCCCTTCCACTAGCACCCATGAAAAAAAAAATAACCTTTGCAAAACTCAATCCAAGCATAATACCAACCTACCATTCAAAAACAACAATGTTTGGTCAATGTTCCCAAAATTATAAATAAGTTCCATTGCTCATAATTTCATCTTATAGAGAGAGTCAAGAAATTGAAAATATCGTAGGAGAAATATGAAGCAGTTAGAATTATGTGCAATAATAACGCTGTTGAACTTGTTTACGTGTGTCAATTTTTGTCCCAAGAGCTTTGTCTAATTTTTACTATGCTGCTATATAATAGAAAATTGGAAACATTATCAGCAAGAGGTTGATATATCATTCCATTACTGCCTTTTTCTACTTCCTTATTGGTATATCATTCCAACCTACTTTACCATTTGGGCAAGAATGGTATTTATCTAAAACTAAAACTATGAAATTAAACGGTGTATTCCATTCCCCAACCAAGTGTCAATAGAGATACAACACCCACTATAAAACTAAATTACAACAATAACAATAGTAGCTGAAGGGACCATAAGGCAACAAAAGCACAATTAGAATAGAAAACAAGATAATGAGCAGCTCATGGGGGAAGTCTTAGGATCTAATGTTGATCAAATGGCTACACTGAATTTGAAAAGATTACTTAATTTCATAATCAAATAGAAAAATGAGAATATTCATTCCATTATAACATTATTTAACTTAATAAATAATCAATGTTCCCACAATAAATAATAAGTCCCAAAGCTAGCAAACAAATTAAAAATAGATATAAAATCTTAGTGATAATATCTTATATTACTTCTAAATTTAGCTAAAGCACCACCTAAGAAATTGTGGTCCAACAATTTCTTCACAGCAACCTCTTGCATCAAGAGCACAGCTGCTAGAGAATTAGAAATTGTAATATTTATTTTCAAGGGCAAAAAATATAAAACAAAAAAAAAAGAATTGAAGCCTACTTGCTTATTTCGATGTCCCTCCTGAATTGTCTCTTTCAAATTTATCTCACATCATTGCAAATAATTGGACAAAATGTTCTTAGTACTGTTTTTCTCTTACCTTCCCATCTTCTTTATTTTTTTTATTATTCGCTCATTTTATTCGATGATGACCATATTTTGTTCGTTAATCTATGACTTGAGCTTTTCAATCTCCTCATAACATGCTTTGGAAGATGCATTAAATCTTGTCGAGGAGAATGGCTTTGGACCCTTCCCAAATCTGAGCAAGTAACCATATCTTTCTTTGAGTACCATCTGAGAGAGCTGCTCTGGTGTGTAAAGTGGATCACCTAGCTCCATTGTCTCATTCTCACACTTGACAATCTCATCCTATACATATTTAAAACATACAAAAAGACCATTGTATATATTCTTAATAGGAATAGAATAAAAAAGAGAGTTATAAAAAATTGCAAGTAGCACAAACATAATTTTCCTGATATTTTAGATGAATGTAGTCATTCTTCTTCTTGCTTCAATGAGTGTATTTATAAAACATAGAAAATGGGAGACTCTTATCTCCAAGCTTGTCAGTCTAATTAAAAATTATCAATCCAAGTTAGTTAACAATTAGATTAGATAAGAGATATGATTTAACAAATAATTTTATATGAATAATTGACAAATCAATTAATGGACAACAATAATAGGTAAAACAAAAGCATTAACCTTCATATTACCTTTTTTGCTCCATAAAATTTCAGTCATACTACTAGTCTTACAAATAAGCAAAAGGAAGAAAAGTCTTAATATAACAAGTGCCTATTCTTTTTGTCTTGGATAGTCCCTAAAGCTTCAATGTATATTTTCATTTTACATAGGGCATAAACAGTGTGAAGAAACCATACAATTTAATATAATTAACCTCTTGGCTTGGATATAATTCAATGGTGAAGAAGTCTTTTCTTCCTTATAAGAGAAAAGCTCACATTTTCTGTACACCATCCAAATAATTTTTATAATGAATTGAGTTGTATTACTTTTCTGTGAAGTTGAATTCTTTGAGAATCCATAACACTAGTCCATTGGTGTATAAGTGAGTGTGTTCTTCCAATCTTCGCCTATGGACATAAAGACTAATTGTACGTGCAAGGGTTAATGTATTGGATAGGAAAGTTGCAAAAATACTTTTTAAGCCCATGAAAAAACGCAACATGGGATTTAACATTTGGATTGGAGGCTGGAAGAAAATTAACATTACGATCTAATCAAAACTATATATGGGCAGTTTATTTATCATAATTAAAATTATAAGTTTTAAGTGCAATTAGGTTAAAAGTGTAAAGATAATTACCCTTTATCTTTTAAGGTTTGAGTGAAAAACACATGATCTCTATTTAATTTAAAATTTAATAAATAACTTAATCGTGATTTGAAATAAAATATAAAATTGACTAAAATTGTTAAATTTAACTGAATTTGTACATTATAAATCAAAATCGATTGAGCAAAAAATATTTACAAAAGTTATTAAAAGTAGAGATTTTTTCATGAAGAGTAGTAATATAATTCTGCTCCATTGAATTTGAAATACTCTCGAAATCTTTCCCAAATTATGATAATGGTGATGATACACGAGATCCAACTATCTAAGCTCTTGACTTAAAAACATTAAAATGAATATATAATGTGTGCGTGTGGGGGTGGACATAAATTAGGTGGACTTCCTAATATTTTATTAACAATCAAATTGGGACAAAAATAAATCAAATGTAGGTTCTCAATGATCCTAAGCTTGTTCATTTAAAGTCAATTATTTTTTAAATATATTTTAGATTATATTTTTAGATAAAAATAATTTAAAATAATATAAAAATTATTTTATAAGAAAATATAAATAGAAAAGTATATAAATACATAAAATATTAATAATATATATTTCAATTATTTCTGGTGGACCCGGGCCAATTTCTACAATTACAAGCCCAGCCGATTTAACTGATTGGACCAAAAAAAATTTAAAAAGCCGAAAAACTAGGATGTATCCGAGCCAATTTCTACAATCCCACTAATCCATTAAACAAATTTAACTCTTTTTAGTTTTTTTTTTTTAAATAAAACAGAAAGAATAGGATGGACTGGGCTCCATGTGTGCGTGTTTGTGAATCCAAAATACAAGCTAAGTACGAAAAAAAAAAATATACGGCAAAAACTATGTAAAATTAATGTTATTAATTAAATACGCTAAATTAGTTTTAAACTCCTTATAACAAAATTTCAAGTAGTCAAAAAAGTATATCCAAAACTAAAATATTATGGTAAATGAAATTGATATTATTAATCATATATGTCAACTATATTGACTATGCAAAGTCTATTTTAGGTATATACACAAATATGGTAAGTAAATTTGTCAATCCTAATTAATGATAAAGTTTATTACATATTAATGCAGGAAAATAAAAACTTAATGGTGAAATTTTATATATACATGGTAAGCAAATTAATTTAATAATAATCATGAATGCATATATATGAAGTAAAATGTGAAAGAAAAAAAAAAACGATTATTAGGCATCGAAATCTTATGGTAACTAAAATTAATTTAGTGTTTAATAATAAAATTTATGTTATTTATTACAAACGTTAAATTTATGATGACTTTAAACTCTTCGAAATAAAATTTTAAGAAATTAAAAAAGTATGTTATGTTATTAATTAGTAGAGAGCACACTTTTAGTGATCAAAAACATGATTGTTAAAAGTGTCATGCTCTGAATCCCAATTCTGGGACGCAAACCAAATTATATGCAAGTAATCACAATCATTACCTAACCCTATTCTCAACCAAAGCTATACATACAATTATAGTGAAAATGTAGAATAAAAATGTAAATATAATTAAAATAAAGTTTTTAGCCTTAGCTAGGAAACATACGCACGAAGAAGAAGCATTTCGTGTGCGTACAGCACAACACTCAATTCTATGCACATGAGCATGCCAGACTAAGTCACAGCGAGAAAGTTGTGTTTATTTTGACAAGATAATAAAACCCTAAAAAGAGAGAGAGAATGAGAGAAAAAACAGGGTACGGCGGCGGCATTGTAATTTTCACTGCTGGCTGATTTTTTTTTTCCTTTCATTGCCGAACTCTTCCTCCACTGCTGAACTAAAGAGGTAAGGGGGTGGACCTCTAAAATTCTATATATATATATATATGTGTGTGTAGTTATATATATAAAAAGCAATATGTAAAGTTAACATACAAAAGGACGAAAAACAATCATGCAGTTTGATGTATATATATATGTAATGCATATGTATACAAAAGGACAAAATATATATATAAACATTACCAGATGTACTATTGGTTTGCTGGAACTTTCTTTTGTGATAATTAAAAGTTTATCTATTTACATTTAATATATATCTAATATTTTTTATTTATTTATGCTTGCTGGAACGCCCTTTGTGGGTGATTAAAAGTGATTTGCGTAGGTTTGTTTTGACAATTTGTTTATTTATCTCCTTAAATGCGACGAAAATAGTATGCCCATTTTAATTAAATTCATTAAACGTTTGTTCATTAGTTGTTTGAAAATTCTGAAAGTGAATGGTGATTAAAAGTTAAAGAAATTTCATAAAATAGTAATAATAAAAGAAAAGATTTTATTTATTTATACATTTAAGTAAAATTTGATATTTTGTTTTATTTGGATTAAGGGGTACTGAAAATATCGGGTATACGTACCCAAGGGTTCAAAGTCTCGAAACCCGCGTGGGGTTAGTGATCGATTCCAGTAGGTTAGTAACCTATGAACGAGTAGATGCCTAAGGGTGGTATATTATATTCATAAGGCTTCAACCTAGGAAGCAGACACCGAAGGATGGTGTATGTTGGTTGGGTCTTGTTTCTACGAGATAACCAAGTAGACATCGAAGGATGATGTATATTGGTTGGTTCTTGTTTCTACGGGACAACCAAGCAACGGTACCTTAAAATCGTATTGTTTTCTTTGACGTGTGATGCGGTACTAAAACAAAATTAACTGTGATGAAGATAAATTGATAAATTAATTTAATTTCTTTCTTGAGCTTGTTATATGTGCATAATTATTTCACGTAGTAGCATGCTAGGGCATAATTGCATTTATATTATTATTAGGGTTCCGAGCACACGTGGTATTAGTGCTCATCCTCTTACAACTTGTGGTGTAGGTAATAAGTTTGAATCAAGTGCTAGGCCTTCTGAGCATAGAAACTAGAAGTTTTATTTATTGCTATATAGTTATGATAGACTTTAGGAAATTTTTTTTATTTTTATTTTTTTTGGTGGATTGTAATAAACCTCTATTTGTGAGATGAAGATAAATTGTTGATTTATTTAATTTTGTGGAGATTGTTTGGGTTTAGTTTTGGAGCTTATTACCTGGTTAGCTTTGATTATGGCCTTTATATAAATTTAAAGTTTAGTTTTATTTATTTTTATTTTTATTGCTCCATAGAGTGTGTATATGGCTCTGATGTGGGATAGAGAAAGTTATTAAATGATGGAATATGTGTTCTTTTATTCACATACTCGGGTTGTAAAACACAGGGCGTGACAACTTGGTATCAGAGGTTAGGTTTAGAATACCTAGGGATAGTGGGTCTTTTACTTTCTAGGTGCTATATGTTTACATGACAGTTTATTTAATTGTGATATGTGAATTTGATATTTTGTTAGACTTAGATTGTTAAGAAGGCATTAATCTTAGTATATTTTTGTGATTTTTAGAAAATGCCGCCATGTGTAGCTCTTGGTGTTAGAGTTAGAGGTAGAGGTAGAGGCAACATTAGAGGTAGGGGTCAAGGTCGTGGTCATGGTCGTGGTAAGGGCCGAGGAATTCAAACTGGATAGGGCCATGAAGCTTCAATAGAGGAGGTTTTTGTTGTTGTAGGAGTGTCACAGGAGCAAGGGTCTTATGCTGGAGTTGGAATAGAGGTTCCATTAGGGGCAAGTTAAATATTTTGTGAGAAAAAGTGATGCCATCATTGAGCACATTGATATAAAACAGATTATGGCGGTCCCCTTGACTAAGGGACTTAAACCTGTTATTTAATAAGCATGTCTCTAACATGAGTATTAATTATTGGTTAATGGGATTGTTTTCCTCACATTAGGTGACAGTTACTATATGTTAAGACCTTTTAGTTTATTTATGGCCATTAAATTTATAGATGGCTATTCGTTCTTTTCTTTTGATGCCATTTATGCATGAATACAATTAAAGAGAATTTAAGGACCGATAGAGGAATAGCACATTAATAAGATCACCTAAGGAGTGCTATTTCCAACCACACTACCACATATGATCCATGTTGATGAGGAGATTAGTATTCGTGATCACGAGTCGTCTTACATTGACTAATAATCTAATGACAATCACGGTTCAATATTGGTTACCCTATTAAAAGTGTCACGCTTTGAATCCCAATTCGGGGACGCAAACCAAATTATATGCAAGTTATCACAATCATTACCTAATCCTATTCTCAACTAAAGCTATACACACAATTATAGTGAAAATGTAGAATAAAAAAGTAAATATAATTAAAATAAAGTTTTTAGCCTTAGCTAGGAAACATACGCACGAAGAAGAAGCATTTCGTGTGCGTACGGCACAACACTCAATTCTATGCACATGAGCATGCCAGAATAAGTCACTGTGAGAAAGTAACCCACCCATAACCAGAATTAGCTACCAACGGTTAAGGGTGAGCATAAAATAAAAAAAAAAAATTAGTAAACCGAAAAATCAAATTGAACCGAATAAATGGAACCGAAAATTGTAGTTAGCCAAACTGACAGTTTTGGTTGAATTTTTTTTTTAAATTTCTAGTTTTTGGTTCGGTTTTAGTTCTTCATATACATTAACTGCTGGTTCGCTTAACTAACCATAATAACTTGAATTTTTTTTCTTTTAATAAATTTGTTTAAGTGTGGTGGTGATATTTATTATAGTAAAAATCTAGGAAATTGAGGATTTGAAAATTTTTAGAATGATAAAATTAGTTAGAAAGATTTTCGAATTTAATTCCACTCTATGTGGGAGTTTAATGTAAAACTTCTAAACTTTTATCCAAATAATTCCTAACCCAATTACCTAATTAGTTCAACCCAAGCCCATTAACCCATGGGTCAACCCTTTCCTTTGACTCACCTCAACTCACTTCAACTCACTTTATCACTCATTGAGTTGATTCATGAATAGTAGCTCTAAATTATTTTCCGACAACTTCATTTTTCATTTTTCATACATCTCTCACAATCTCTCAAATTAGGTGGCTAATTAGTAAAAAAGAAGACCATATATTGATGACTTTAAAGCATTCTTCCAAATTACTTAGCTAGCATGATTTAAACACTTAAAGTATCTTTTAAATTATTTGTTTAAATTGTCAAAAAGATAGCATGATTCCCGGATCATGCCACCCATCTTCATCCATCCTCCATCAGCTTTCTTAAATTATATGGTTAGATAGTCAAAAAGCAAGCATGATTCTTGGATCATGCTACCAATTGTATATGCATGATCTTACCTTAGTTGATTTGAAGCATGATTATTTTCTCCACCAATAACTTTCTCTACACTCCCATGATTCTTATATATTGTGTGCCTTCAAAGAGAAGAAAAAGAATAAAAGAGAAAAATATATATTTTTATCAAGTGTGGTTGGACATTTGGTGTTGTTTGGAGGAAGAAGAAAGGCTTGGAATTTTTTCAATTTGGGTGGTGTTCAAAGCTCAACTCATTTTTCCTTCACAGGCTTAGTCACCAATATCTTCATTGAGGTAGGATGACGAACCTCCTAAAATATATTTGATGCCTTTTCTAGTTTGAAGTATGAAACTTGATTGTGATAAAAATAAATACCCGTATATTGGGGTAGGAAAGCTAAAATTTTGACTGATGTAACTCAGTATGCTGACAGCTCTCTATTTGTAACTTCTAATGTGCTTCTGACCCCTAAAACGGTGGAATTAGGCTTTGGCTAAAGCATAGAAGTTGTAGCCCTTTCCGTTTTCTTTCCAACCCAAAAAGAATTGTATCAATCCGATTTGTGAGTCAAAAGTTATGCCCAAAATACTGAGCACGTGTAAAATTATATTTTCTGAATAAACTGAATTCAAGACTGTTTTTGTACCTTTAGATCTTAGAATTTTAAAAAGTATAAAACATGAAAGTTGTAGGTCTTGAAGTCTAGTTTCTACAGATATAAAGTTTATAGATATTGAAGTTCTACTCTATTTTATATGAATTTTTTTCAAGCTGCTATTTCTGCTTAGTTTTTAATTGATGCTTGTTTGGATTTTTTTTAGAATTTTATGTTTAAAGATTTTTTTAAATTTCCAATTATCTTCTGTTAGTTATTATCATGTTAATAATTTCTATTGATATGAAATTATTCTAAACTGGATATTATGTATTATTTGACACTCTAATATTGATGATAATTGACTTAGATAATCGATTTCATTATGGATAGTTGGATGACTTATTCAAAATAAAATACCCAATATTTGATAAAATGCCCAAAAGAAATAATGGACTTGTTCTTTTCTCGTTTGGTCTTCCTTAAATGAAGTTGATCTATTTTTAGGCATTGTTTTGTCAACCTAGCATGTTATATAACTATATTTTTATGATTAGTGAATTTAATGAAACTTATTTAATACCTTCCTAAATATTAGAATTCTGTGGACATTTGTGGATATCTTAAAGCCGAAAAACTATGATAAGGGTTTGGTTATAAATAAGATGATGATTGAAAATTTATTCAAATTATTTTGGATAAAATAAAACTTATCAATTTTGCTAAAAAATTAAATATAAGTCCAAGAGCTATTTATTATTTTTGTATTCCATAAAATACTAAAATAAAAGGTAAAAGAAGTAAAAAAATAGAGATTTGCAGCTAATGAGATTCGAACTTGTGACTTTAAATCGCAATTAGGGTCGCCCACCCACTAAGCTACCAACCTCGGCTTAATTAATATACCATTAGAAATAATTTTACTCTTATCAAATGTGGTACGGTAAACTTGTCAAAACAATTAATTAAAATACTAATTCGTATTCTAAATTATGTTTTTTTTCTTGCTACTTGTTAATTTACATGTAGTACTTACCTTTGTGATAATGATATTGGTGACTATGTTAAATCTTTGATTTATTGAGAATTATTATTAAATTATGGATTTAGATAAAGTGCTTAAAAATATACTGTATGTGACTAAATAATCTAACTTTTGATTCATTGCCCGAGTTAATTGTCGGTTGTTATTAAAAATGTTTTATTTCCATACAAGGTACCATTGGAAATGTAAAAGAGTGAGAAGAAATTAAGACACTCGATGCTAAAGTTATTTTTGGCAATGGGGTGATGGGTGGGTAGAAATGGCCTTTTAGATGAAGATGAGAACATGCATTTTATTTGTGAGATGCTCCCTTCTGACCTGGCCAGTCAGGTAGCCGGTTGCGACGACTAGGTTTTTGGTGGGTGACACCATTGGTATGCATTTGATGCTAAGCCCGTAAAGTCACTGGTTCCCAAGGCTGGGGGTAGAGGAGGATAGGAGTATGATTATCTTAGGAAGATTTAGATTAAACTCCTTTACAAAATTTTACTGTGACTAGTAACCTCTCTTGTTTATGTATGAATGATGTGTTGGAATTATTTAATTATATTTAATTCCTCTTGATGAATATTTTATAAAATATATAAATATATATATAGATATATATGAAATCTGTATCATTACGGGGTTTGATCCCGAGACCTTGAAGATCTAAATCTGAGATCCCTACCACTGCGACACAGATTTCATTGTGGTATACACATTAATAATTAACTATTTTTACATGTAAGTAAAATAGTAGTTACAGTGACAGTTTCATCGAACCGTTGTAAGTATAATTTACATTATTCAGTTGAGATCTATTAAATTAATTATTGCATAAACAGTATGCTACCTAAACACATTCACTGTAGTGGGTCACTTAATACAGTGTAGCATTACAACCACTGCATATAGGCACTTAGGAGATTCTAATTACTGGGCTTTAGTAGCTCACCCCTTGTAGAAATATTTTTTTTCAGGATATTAAGCACAGATTTACTGAAGATAAGCTGGAAAGAGATTAATTTCTCTTAAATATTTCATCAGAAAAGTTTTCTATTTTTTTCTTCTTTCCTGCATGGAGCTAAAGGACTTTATTTTTGTGGTCTGTAATAATTGTTGGATGGTTGTAATTATTAAGCTTAGACCTAATTTGCTTTTATTTGGTATGTAATGTTAATCGCGTGGTTGGGACACTTAGATAGCTCTGTAATATTTTTCTCTATCTTTATTTTGTACCATGTAGTTGAAATCCCATCAAATGATTTAGTCCAATAACTTATAAATATTGTTTGGGATAAACAAAGGATTTTGAATATTTTAAATTTTTCTTGCGGGTCAACCCCAGTTTGGAGGAAAATTCTGGGGTGTGACAGCGTATTATTATCATCTTATTTTTATACCCAACAAATAAATCCCAAGTCACCCCTGGGCATTCGGTTATGAAAATCCGGGGCGTGACACTAACCGAATTTTATTATTAATCTAAATTATATTATATATTATTATATATTAATATATTATTTATTTTGTTTATTTGGTTATTAGTGATTTTATCTTTCAAGTAATCTAAATTGAAATTTTGTCATTATTGTCAAATTATGTTTGACTTTGAATTGTCTTTATATTCATAAATGTATAATGACCTAATTATAGGATGATAATTATTAAAAAAAATAAAAATAAGTAACCAGACTGATTTGATCAATGGTTAACCATTTATGGCAGTTCGATTTCAGTACTTAAAAAAAGAAAAAATCGAATCGATTTGGTGTTTTTTTTTCTTTTTTTTTTTTTTTTCTGGCTCAGCATCCTTACTGATGGCTCAAACAACCTGGCAAACAACGCATATATCTTAAAATAATATGGTATAAAAATATACATGGAAATCCAAGTCATTACAAAATGTGTTGCTGCTGGTTGGTGTACAGATATTGGTATTGGCAATCAAGGTCTCATTTTGGTCGCCAAAAGTAAATATTATGGTCAACAAAATGCAACACTTTTAGTAACCAAGTTTTTATTTAGTTCGGCCCCTTTGGGGGTGGCCGAGTGGAAGTCGAGCTCGCCTTAGAGCTTGGACCTCTCGAGGTTCCGGGTTCGACTCCCCCACAGGGGGGTGGGTTACCGTTGTAATGGCGGGTGCCTAATGGCCTCCTCTCGGTCGTGCCGGTCAGCCAGGGCTTGCCTAGGCTGGTTAACTCTCCAGGAGCCTTTGCCGGCTAGGGTCCTGGAGCGTGCTTCGCCCTGTGCGCACCCCAGTACGGGGTAGCGGCTGCGGACTTCCACGTACCAGAAGTTTTTATTTAGTTCGTGAAAGACGATCTGTTGGGAACCAATTTTAGTTTGGTCAGTAAAAAGTTTATCTTTCTTTAAAAAAAAAAACAAATTCCCGATGTGGCGCTGTGTTCGTCGTTGGCAAAGCGTTGTTGTGCCACTAATATATATATATATATATATATGGTAAGTAAAAGTAAAAAAAAATGGTAAAAAAATGTTTATTAGGTATATGTCACGTATGATAAGTAAAATTAATGAAATTAATCATCAATTTGATATATATAGACATACGAATTAAAATTTAAAGTAAAAAATTATACTATTTAATAGTCATATTTTTAGGTATTATTTAGTTACGTTTCATAATCTATTGAATTAATTACCAACCATAAAATGTATTTTTTTTTAAATTAATTCGAGCAATGTGATTCTAAATGCCTTACATGCCCTCTAGTTGGTATTTATCCAGTGGCGAAGGCACATGGTGTCCAGTGTAGGCAAAGGCCTACACTGTGACTCTAAATGCCTTACATGCCCTCTAGTTGGTATTTACCCAGTGGCGAAGGCACATGGTGTCCAGTGTAGGCGAAGGCCTACGCTGAAACTGTTTTAAAAAAAAATTATTTGATATAAAAAAATTATAAATATTTATAAAAAATTTTTAGATGCATTTGGAGGCATATCTTTTAGTATCTTTTAGTAATTTTTGGTATCTTTACCAAAAAATGTTTAGTATTTCTTTGACAATTTTTGGGTGCTTGGTAAAATTTTTGACAACTTTTAGCAATTTTGGTAACTTTTGGCAACTTTTAGTAATTTTTGATAATTTTTAGCAACTTTTGTCTGTTTAGTAAAAATTTTGGTAACTTTTGAGTAGAGCAAATTATTGTAATAGAGTAAAAAAATGGTAATGTATTTCATATCAATGTATAGTATTTTATATTTTATCGTATTTTATATATTTATTTAGAATTTAAAATTTTACATGTGATTTGACTTACGCTGACTCAAATTCCTACATACGTCACTGTATTTACCTATATAAATATACACAGATATGTATGTACATGACTACCACCATCGATAGTACTTTCAAGGAAGCAAAAGAAATGAATACCGGATCTCTCTTCCTTCTTGTTAAGAAGTTGATAATGGCAATGGTAGTCGTAGCACTACTGTTGTCAGTTGGCGGTAAGTTCAATAATCAAAATAGTTGCATATTTTTCTCGTTTTTTCATTTTTTACTTTCTTTTTTTCTTTTTTTTTTCTTTTTTAAATCATGCACATGACATTTGCAGTTCCTGTGTATTTCGTAACTTGCAGGAGAAGCAAAGGATCATGGCGGCAAATCACCTACAGAAACATTATGTACAGAAAAATCATGTACAGAAGTAAACTGTAATGATTTTTGCAAGTTCTTTAAACACAAGTACGGCTACTGTTCTTCACCAGATAACAAGTGTTGTTGTGTAGATTAATCAATGGCATTTGTTCTCTGTGCAATGTAAGACGAGCATGGCTTGGCCTTGGCATCATAATAATTCCAATGGAAATCTATAATAAAAATAAATGTTCTCTTTTAATCCAACAAGAATGCTTTGCCTTTGTGTCTTTGTCTTTGCGTGTGTTTATATTTATTGTGGTCATGGATGGAATTTTTTTGTTCTTTTTTTTTAAATAAGAAATACAAATACAAAGAATATTTAATGAAATAATTATAGTTTATTATAATTTTTGAATGGAACATGAGTGTATAGCTTTGAGGTTATGTGTACTCGTCAATAAAGGGCGTAGATTATTTTGGAATATATATATTAAGTGTGTTTGAAGTAATAAAAAATGAGATAAATTGAGATAAAATTAGATAATTTGTGGGTTCGTAATTCGTATAGTGAGATAAAAATGAATAATTTTTAAAAATTTTTAAAATTTTGCAGTATTTTTTAACAAACCAAATGCATTCATTGTAAATTCTTTACATATTTTAAGCTCTAATTCAAGTGTTTATAAATTCATTGAATAAATAGAATTTTTTATTCTTGACAAATTAAGAGTTTGATTTATTTTGACATTGAAATATGATGCTAATAATATTTGAACAGTTAATATAAGGTTGCCCATATATTTTAAGACTAAGGTTTTCTTTTAAGGATAAATTAAACTTTGACATCTTAAATATTTGAATAATTATATATATATATATATATATATTTTAACATTTAAAATTAACAAATACTTTCCTTATATCAAATTTAGATGTCCTAAATATTTGAATAATTACACATATATATCTTCAAAATTTAAAATTTACAAATATTTTTTTTTATTTTGAAATATTACTAATCTCTCTGTCTCCCTTCTGTTAATTTGAATCTTAACCCATTAAAATTTTATTACGGTGACAAATTTACGCCTAACATAATTAATTAATTATGAAAAAAAAAACCATCTCCTTCGTCCTTTCTCTCTAACGTAAAAACTCCTCTTTTTCTCTCTCTCTCTCTCTCTACTGTAAACCTTTTCCCTTCTTCCTCCTCTTTCACTTAAAAAAAAACTAAAGCCCAAAAAAAATTATGCCTGAAAAAACGTTGTAACGGTCCGCCATTCCGGCCTCTCAATATTGATGTCGGCGACGTCCGGCTATTTTCCGGTGACATTGTAACCCTCCGCTAGTGTTTGCTTGTTCTTTTCCGGGAGCATCTTGGCTTTCTTAACCAAATATAGAGAAATTCCAATTAAATCTCAAAGATCCACTTGGTGGAGTCGAAAGCAGAAGTAAGGAAAAGCTCAGGAAGTCTTTGAAAATTTTCAGGTCCTTACCATTTTAGAGTACCGAAAGTGAACATCTCCCTCACAAAATTGATGATCCTGTTTGCAATATCAACCCAAGACGTGTAGAACTTTATAATGTTTTGGTTCTTCGATGTTTTGAGCAAATCAATTTCACAGTGAAGCCTCTCAAGATCTTCAGGGCTTTGAAGAAAATCATAAAGCTTGATCTGGTTCCAAGCAACTTCCATCTCATCGAACTCAACGAATGATTTGTAGCTGCATCAATCAACACAATTGGATGCTGAATTTGAATGGTAAATCTATCTGCGGTATGCCAGAGAAACAAAGACCCAAAATCATGACGCCAAAGCAAACGTTGAAATAGATTTCAGAAGCTTCCTGCATCGAATAAAAAAATTAAAATAATAAACTACTAATTAAAATTAAAAAAAAGTTCAACAACATATAATGCACACAGAGAGGGAGAGGGAGAGACCTTTAGTACCCAAATGGAATGCAGAGTCAAATTGAAGAGGAGACAAAGAAAAGATTCAGTAAAATGCCTTGTTCAAGGACCCAGAAATCGAATTGAACATTCTGAAGAAAGAAGAGATGTTTTGGAGAGATTGGCGAGGAAAGCCAAGAAATATCACATTGTGATGTCGGGCGGAGATGGGGAGGGTGAAGAATTGAAGGGGGAGAAAGAAAAGGAAAGAAAGTGTTAAATCGTAAATCTATCAAATGCCCCACATTTAAGACACAAAGATCAATTCTCCAGATAAATTTGAAATGGGCATTAAAAGAACACGTAAAAAAAACATTGAGCTATGAAGAAATTAAAAATGGGTATTTAACAAATCAAGTAAATGCCAATTTGAAGAAAACACTGTTGAGGGGTCTGTGTAATGCCTAGTAACTCCTTTGTAGTTCCCGAGCTTCACTTCGACGTACGGATCGTCGCTACCGGTGACGCCTCTTCTTGGGGGTTCTTCCGGTGACATCTCATCAAGCTCCTGCAAAAGAACCCAGAAGCGTCGGTGGCGTCACCGATGGGAGGAGGTGTAGTGGCGGCCATGGTAGCACCGACCTGATAAAAAACTATAGCAACAACGACCTAGGAGCAACATGAGAAAGCTGATTCTAATTCCGCCGCTACCACTTCCGATTCTGCGGCAACAACAGTCTTCCGATTCTAATTTCGCGATGGTGGCCATGATTTTCCCCTGATTGTTTGGAAAGAGAGATGAGAGAGTGGTAAAAATAGAATTATGGAGCCACTTTTTAGCTAATATTATCATTTTAACTGCGACTTTAACAGAAGCTTAATAAAAGAAGTCAAAACTTAACAAATTTTCAAAATAAAGGAGATATTTGTAAATCTTAAATGTTGAGAGACTTATATGTGATTATGTAAATATTTAGAGGTCTAGGTATAATTTACTCTTCTTCGGCTTGAGAAAATTTTTAGGCCCGGATCTAAAGTTGGGGCGAGAGTAGGGATAATGTTTGAAACCTAGCCCAAGCCCATCCATATTTGAAAAAAAAATAATAAAATATAATTTTCAAAATATTTATTTATTTATTTGAACGTAAAAATTAAAAAAGTATAGAAATTTTTAAATGTTAGAAGTGTTGTATACTTGAGAAAAGTTATTAGTTCTTTAGTTAATTTTATGACCCAAAAGTTAAATTTACTTTTGATTAAATTATAAGACAATGAGAAAAGAATTTTTGATTTTTTTTTTAATAGCATAAATTTAAAAAAAAATATTGTGAGATAAATAATATAAAAATATTTTTTTATTAGCGTGGGAATATTGTAATTATTGATTAGTGTAAGCTCGAGCTTGTAAAAAGTATAAATTTGATTAATAAAACCGGCGTGCTTGACATTATTGATTATTATAAAGCAGGCATGTAAAACCGGGCTAGACTATGATCTTTTATGTGTTAATATGCTAGGTCCATCCCTAGGAAAACACCTATAAAAGGAAGATTGTGCTCATATTTTTTCATTAATGATTCATACAAGAAAAATATCATATTAACTCATTTTAAAAGTAGAATTGATGAGGTGAGTTATGTTCACCTCATCATCATCAGATTTAAATGACTTGATTTAATGAAAAATATTTCAAGAGTAGTATATTAATGAGGTAAGTTAGATTCAATTCACGATGAGGTTTAAACAATTTGATTTTATGAAAAACTTAGTTTTAAACTAAGCATTTGAAATTTTTAAGAAAATACTTCATACTTTATTTTCAATGAAAATAGTCAAGTAAACCGAAAGAAATTATGTCATTAAAGTATCCAATACACACCCGTGGAAGGGCCAAAAGACCATTCAAGCTACGAATTAAATTCCAAAAATCCCTTCTCTTATGCCTTTCAAAATAGCCATAGTACCCAATAAGCCGCTAATTACCCACCCTATTATCCACAATCTCCAAGTCGATATGGTTTTGAGAGTAATTAACCACAACAATACTGTTTTTAGACTTCTACATTGCAGCTAAATCCCTTCCTTTACCAGCTCTATCAAGTGCAAAACACACTTCAAACCTAAATTCCTTACTGATTGCTTCTAATCTACTACTATGAACTAAAGTTTCAAAGAGAAACACTACATCTGGCTTTTTGGCTTTAATAAGCTCCCTAAGAGCTTGAATTGCATGAGGGTTGCCAAGCCCTTGACAATTCTAGCTTAAGTATTTCATTGCTTATGGCAGGCCTCCAATTAAGGACCTTCCATTACTACGTTGATATTAGCGGGGTAATCAACATCTGTATTTGATGGAGAAATGTCATCACCATGCAAAGCATTGTCAACCACCATATTGTCAGAACCGTTATTGTTGGAGCCCACTCTTTGTTTTTTCCTATCTTCTGCTAACTGAAGCCCAACCTCCTCAGGACCAGGCCCAGCCATTCCCCCAAGTCCAACCAAGTCCTTCTGAATTGTCTTACCATTAGAAGATTGATTTGATAATTCTCCCATTATAGCATCTACCTCTAATCTTAGAGGAGCTTAAGCTAAATTTGAATTTGAACCAATATACATGTAAAACCCAAATTTTTTTATTGGATTTGTAAATTTTTACTCGATAAATTTAGTTTGCCATTTGAATTTAATGATTTGGAATTTTTTTTTTTGAATTATATTTAAAAAGATAAATTTTTGGTGATATTTAAAAAGATTATAAAATTTTATTAGTTGGGTCTTGTTTCTACGAGATAATCAAGTAGACAACGAAGGATGATGTATATTGGTTGGATCCTGTTTCTACGGGATAATCAAGCAACAGTACCTTAAAATCGTATTGTTTTCTTTGATGTATGATGTGGTGCTAAAACACAATTAACTGTGATGAAGATAAATTGATAAATTAATTTAATTTCTTTCTTGAGCTTGTTATATGTGCATAATTGTTTCACGTAGTTGCATGCTAAGGCATAATTGCATTTATATTATTATTAGAGTTCCGATCACACGTGGTATTAGTGCTCATCCTCTTACAGCTTGTGGTGTATGTAATAAGTTTGAATCAAGTGCTAGGCCTTCTGAGCATAGAAACTGAAAGTTTTATTTATTGCTATATAGTTATGATAGACTTTAGAAATTTTTATTTATTTATTTATTTTTTTTTTTTGTGGATTGTAATAAACCTCTGTTTGTGAGGTGAAGATAAATTGTTGATTTGTTTAATTTTGTGGAGATTGTTTGGGTTTAGTTTTGGAGCTTATTACCTGGTTAGCTTTGACTATGGCCTTTATATAAATTTAAAATTTAGTTTTATTTATTTTTATTTTTATTGCTCCATAGAGTGTGTGTATGGCTCTAATGTGGGATAGAGAAAGTTATTAAATGATGGAATATGTGTTCTTTTATTCACATACTCAGGTTGTAAAACACAGAGCATGACAACTTGGTATCAGAGGTTAGGTTTAGAATACCTAGGGATAGTGGGTCTTTTACTTTCCAGGTGCTATATGTTTACATGATAGTTTATTTAATTGTGATATGTGAATTTGATATTTTGTTAGACTTAGATTGTTAAGAAGACATTAACCTTAGTATATTTTTGTGATTTTTAGAGAATGCTGCCATGTATAACTCTAGGTGTTAGAGTTAGAGGTAGAGGTAGAGGTAGAGGTAAAGGTAGAGGCAACATTAGAGGTAGGGGTCAAGGTCGTGGTTGTGGTAAGGGTCAAGGAATTCAGGTTAAACAGGGCCATGAAGCTTCAATGGAGGAGGTTTCTGTTGTTGCAGGAGTGTCACACGAGCAGGGGTCTTATGCTGGAGTTGGAGTAGAGGTTCCATTAGGGGAAAGTTAAATATTTTGTGAGCAAAAGTGATACCATCATTGAGCACATTGATATAAAACTGATTATGACGGTCCCCTTGACCAAGGGACTTAAACCGGTTATTTAATAAGCATGTCTCTAACATGAGTATTAATTATTGGGTCTTTTGATGTACTTGGTTAATGGGAGTTGTTTTCCTTACATTAGGTGACAGTTACTATATGTTAAGACCTTTTAGTTTATCTATGGCCATTAAACTTTATAGATGGCTATTCGTTCTTTTCTTTTGATGCCATTTATGCATGAATACCTATGTTCTCAATATTTTACATGTCATATATGAATACATATATTCATAATATGGATTTAAAGAAAAGTCTTAAGTTTGGTGTACTTGAGCATTGAGGGGTATGTCTTGCTTTCTATCGTAAAGTTTTCTTAAGATATAAACACTAGACATATTAGTCTCATTGGAAACTATTAAAATTCTCTTGCATAGTTAATAAGCATACAATTAAAGAGGATTTAAGGACCGATAGAGGAATAGTACATTAATAAGATCACCTAAGGAGTGTTATTTCCAGCCACACTACCACATATGATCCATGTTGATGAGGAGATTAGTAATCGTGATCACGAGTAGTCTTACATTGACTAATAATCTAATGACAATCACGGTTCAATATTGGTTACCTTGTTAGATAGAATAGTTTTATGTGTTGTCTCTTAACTTTACTTGATTTTTGAAAATGCAGCCACATACAGATTTTATAGTTTCAACCTAAGAGTCAGTTTTCAAAATTGTAACTTCAATTAATGTTTGCTCAAGCGGGAAAATATTAGCATTTTCTTTAAATTGAGCATACACAATAATTTTTAGTTTTAATAAAACGGATTAAACCTAAGTTTAAAGTTAAGACATACAGGATAGGCCCAATAAAAAAGTGATTCAAATAGATTGAGCTTTTGCACATCTATTAGATATATTAATTATGTGGTTAAATGGTTAATAGTGTGGGCCTAAAGAGAGGAAGATCCATAGCCATATAGTGTTTTACTCATAGAAGCCGTCATACAGACTTAGGGCATAGAGAGGAAGATCCATCGCCGACAGGGTTGATTTCAATCTTGAATACCTCTTCTACTCACATTCAAGGATCATGGAACAAACAAGCACACTTTTGCATTACTGAATATATAATTTCGATGTTCCTAAATTCATAAACAAGTTCATTACAAATCTTACACATCCCCATCTTTAACTTTGTTCTAACCCCATTTTTTGGCAAAAAGAATTAATTAATATATACTAAACATACAAAAGATTCCAATAAGACTTTCTCAATCGCAGGACTTCACACCAGTTTAAATGGTATATGTATGTATTAAAAATTATTATTACTAATATATATGTTTTTTCTTGGTAAACAACATACAAACACACTGAAAATAGGAAAAAAAATAAAATAAAATTGAAACCCAAGATTTATTACCAAATTTGAAATTCATTTTTATTCATAATTGATTTTATGAATGCACACTGTGTGCATACATGCATCACGGATAATAGACTTTAACTTTACATTCATTATGATATTCAGTATAGGTTTGCCTGCATTGATTACAGTAGACATACTTTCCAAAGCCAGCACATGATTTCTCGACCAACTAGTCACTAATTATAAAACAATTGGTCACCAAATATGAGACTTTCAGCAACTAATTGGTTGCCAAATTCCAAATATCTTGTTGAGGCTTCAAATCATTCCTTGACCAACTAGTTACCCATTATAAAATCTTTAGTGACTAATTGGTCGCCACATATATGGAACTTTTAGTTGCCAGTTGGTTGCCAATTAGTTACAAAAAAATAAAAGCCCACTAACTTTTGCCAACCACTTGGTCACCAAAATATGGGACTTTCAGCGACCAACTAGTCGCTAATTCTTCTAAAATTTCATATCTGTTATGCCATTCAGTGACCAACTAGTTACCAATTCTTCACTTTTTAGCGACCAATTGGTCACCAATAGTACGAAAAAATTGCAACTATTATTTTCATTTCCTGATTTATTTTTCTGTAATAATACACACAAAAAAATCCACCTGTAATAATCATATAAATTGACAAAAATATAGCATTCACCATCAAATTACATATTACTAATGATAAAAATAAATCTTTAACAAAAGCACAACATATGTATAGTCTCCAAAAGTTATATAAAATCAATATATATTAGTTCAATATCAATATTACTATAATACTCTACACACTTCTCACACATTTATACTAGTTTTTACATGCGGAGCAAATCATTAATTCCTAAAAAATAAAAAAAATAAAAACAAATTCTTGATGAAACTTCCCTTCCACTAGCACCCATGAAAAAAAAAATAACTTTTGCATAACTCAATCCAAGCAGAATACCCACCTACCATTCAAAAACAACAATGTTTGGTCAATGTTTCCAAACATTATAAATAAGTTCCATTGCTCATAATTTCATCTTATAGCGAGAGTCAAGGAATTGAAAATATCATAGGAAAAACATGAAGCAGTTAGAATTATGTGCAATAGTAATGCTGCTGAACTTGTTTATGTGTGTCAGTTTTTATCCCAAGAGCTTTGTCTAATTTTTACTATGCTGCTATATAATAGAAAATTGGAAACAATATCAACAAGAGGTTGATATATTCCATTACTACTTTTTTCTACTTCCTTATTGGTACATTATTCCAACCTTACCATTTGGGCTAGAAGGCTATTTTTCTAAAACTACAACTATAAAATTAAACGGTGTATTCCGTTCCCCAACAAAGTGTCAATAGAGATACAACACCCACTACAAAACTAAATGAGAACAATAACAACAGTAGCTAAAGGGACCATAAGGCAACAAAAGCACTATTAGAATGGAAAACAAGATAATAAGCAGCTCATGGGGGAAGTTTTACGATCTAATGTTGATCAAATAGTTATACCGAATTTGAAAAGATTACTTAATTTCATAATCAAATAAAAAAAATGAGAATATTCATTCCATTATAACATTATTTAACTTAATAAATAATCAATGTTCCCACAATTAATAATAAGTCCCAAAGCTAGCGAACAAATTAAAAATGGATATAAAATCTTAGTGATAATACCTTATATTGCTTCTTAATTTAGCCAAAGCACCACTTGAGAAATTGTGGTCCAACAATTTCTTCACAGTAACCTCCTGTATCAAAAGCACAGCTGCTAGAGAATTGGAAATTATAATATTTATTTTTAAGGGTAGATAATATAAAATAAAAAAAATTGAAGCCTACTTGCTTATTTCGATGTCCCTCCCGAACTATCTCTTTCAAATTTATCTCACATCATTGCAAATAATTTAACAAATTTTTCTTGGTACTGTTTTTCTCTTACCTTCCTATCCTCTTCATTTTTTTATTATTTGCTCATTTTATTCGATGATGACCATATTTTGTACGTTAATTTGTAACTTGAGCTTTTCAATCTCCTTATAACATGCTTTGGAAGATGCATTAGATCTTGTTGAGGAGGATGGCTTTGGACCCTTCCCAAATCTGAGCAAGTAACTAGAACTCTCTCCGAGCACCATTTGAGAGAGCTACTTAGGTGTATAAAGTAGATCACCTGGCTCCATTGTCGCATTCTCACGCCTAACAATCTAATCCTATACATATTTAAAATATATAAAAAACCATTGTATATATTCTTAATAGGAATAGAATAAGAAAGAGAGTTGTAAAAAATTACAACTAGCACATACATAATTTTCCTGATATTTTGGGTGAATGTAGTAACTCCGCCTATGTTTTTTTCATGGCCGGTCCCAAGCTAGGATAAAGGAGGAGGGTTGTGTTAGGTAGTCGACAGCCAGCGTAAAACTTTGTCAAATTTTTTTATGGATTTTCTGACACCTAATGAGATTTCGTGGGGGCGTTCCCTACTTAGCGACGCGCTGTATGGTCTGAGTACAGTGTTAAATAAGCAAGGACTGCTGCATCGGCGCCCGGGTGCGGTGTTAAATAGGCAAGGGTCCTCGCACTTTCCTGGACGAGTGGGGGGGCAAAGAAGCTAGTCCAAAATAGAAGGCTGAGATTAGGTACTTGGAATATTGGGAGCTTAACTGGGAAACTTATGGAAGTGGTGGATACAATGGAAAGGAGAAGAATCGCAATTGCTTGCTTGCAAGAGACGAAGTGGGTAGGATAGAAAGCTAAAGAGATTGAGAGGACTGGGTTTAAGTTATGGTATACGGGACTTAATAGATCGAGAAATGGGGTCGGCATAGTAGTAAGCAAGGACCTAAAAGAAGATATAGTTAATGTGAAACGCTGTGGAGATAGGATTATTGCAATTAAGTTAGTGTTAGGAGAAGAGATAGTAAACATAATTAGTGCTTATGCCCCCCAAGTGAGCTTAGGAGATGTACATAAGAAGAAGTTTTGGGAAGACTTAGAAAGAATGTTATTAGAGATACCTCAAGGAGAGATGGTCTTCATAGGAGGAGATTTTAACGGTCATATAGGACACGACATAGATGGATACATAGGAGTACACGGGGGATATGGTTACGGTGATAGAAATGAAGAAGGGAAGGATATTTTGGAGTTTGTAGTGGCTTATGATCTCATGGTGACGAACACCTTTTTTAGGAAGAGAGAAGAACATTTGGTGACTTATAAGAGTGGCTCCTCAAAGACACAGATTGACTTCTTCTTAACTAGGAAAAGAGATCGTGTAGCTTGTAAATATTGTAAAGTTATACCGGGGGAGAGCTTGACTGCCTAACATAGGTTGTTGGTCATAGATGTGCAGCTTCAAAGGTGAGCTAGAAAAAAGAAGTCGTATAGATGCGCAAAGACTAAATGGTGGAACTTAAAAGGTGATAAGCAAGCAACATTCAGGGAAATAGTACTAGAGGAAAACATTTGGACAGTAAATGAGAGTGCAAATATTATATGGGATAAGGTAGCAAAATGTATTAGGAGGGTAGGGAAAGAAGTCTTAGGAGAATCCAAAGAGAGTGTTCCAGCACAGAAAGAGGCATGGTGGTGGAATGAGGCTGTCCAAGACAAGATAAGAGTTAACAGAGAGTATTTTAAATCTTGGCAAAACGACCGAAATGAAGCGAACTTGGAGAGGTATAGAGAAGCTAGAAGAGAAACCAAAAAGGCAGTTAGTGAGGCTAAGGCAAAGACATTTGAGGATTTATATAGGCGACTTGACACTAAGGAGGACGAAAGAGAGATATTCAAACTTGCCAAATCTAGAGATAGACGGACCAAGGATTTAAACTAAGTTAAATGCATTAAGGATGAGGATGAAAAGGTATTAGTAAAGGAAGAGGAGATAAAGGAGCGTTGGAAGAGCTAATTCTACAGGTTATTTAACGAAAGCAGTAGTAGTGACATACATTTGGGGTAGTTTACCACTTTTAGGGAAGAATTAAATTTTATGTTCTATAGGAGAATTAGTAGGGAAGAAGTAAAAGAAGTATTAAAAAGGATGAAGAATGAGAAAGCGGTTGGGCCAGATGGTATCCCTATTGAGGTTTGGAGGTACTTAGGAGAGGATGGCATAAGTTGGTTGACAAAACTTTTTAATGTAGTGCTAAAGAGCAAGAAGATGCCTGATGCATGGAGGAAAAGTATCCTTACACCCATGTACAAGAACAAAGGAGATATTCAGAACTGTGCGAACTATCGCGGGATTAAATTGATGAGCCACATGATGAAATTATGGGAGAGAGTTATTAAGAGAAGACTAAGAAGGACAACAAACGTTTCAGAGAACCAATTTGGTTTCATGCTTGGAAGATCAACCATGGAGGCTATCTTTCTCTTGAGGAGGTTAATGGAACAGTATAGAGAAGGTCAAAAAGATTTACATATGGTGTTCATCGATTTAGAGAAGGCATATGATCGGCTTCCTAGGGAGATTCTATGGAGAGTATTGGAAAAAAAAAAGAGCGTGTGTCGCATATATTGAGGCGATAAAGGACATGTATGATAGAGCCATGACATCTATACGGACGACTGGTGGAGAGACTAATGAGTTCCCAATCACGATTGGTTTACATCAAGGCTCAGCGTTAAGCCCGTACTTGTTTGCTTTAGTTATGGATGAGATTACAAGACATATTCAGGATGAGGTGCCATGGTGTATGCTATTTGCAGATGATATTATTTTAGTAGATGAGATGAGAGAAGGAGTGAATGCTAAGCTAGAATTGTGGCGGGATACGTTAGAGACAAAAGGGTTTAGGCTAAGCCGATACAAGACGGAATATATGAAATGTAAGTTTAGTCAAAGTAGGATAACGAGAGTATAGAAGTAAGTTTAGGCATACAAAAGATTGTAGAGAAAGATAAATTTAGGTACCTTGGATCTATGGTGCAACAAGATGGAGGGATTGATACTGATGTAAGCCACAGGATTCAAGCTGGGTTGACTAAATGGAGGAGTGCTTCGGGGATTTTGTGCGACCGAAAAGTCCCCCTCAAGGTGAAAGGAAAGTATTATAAGGTAGCGGTTAGACCAGCGCTACTATATGGATCAGAGTGTTGGGCAGTAAAGTATAATCATGGTCAGAAGATGGCAGTTGCGGAGATGAGGATGCTAAGGTGGATGTGCGGGATTACAAGGAAAGATAGGATTAGAAACGAGGAGATTAGGGGCAAAGTAGGAATAGCACCGATTGAAGATAAAATGAGAGAAAACCGATTAAGATGGTTTGGCCATGTTAGAAGGCGTCCAGCAGAGGCACCTGTTAGAAGGTGTGAAAGTATGGAGATTGCCAGGAGTAGGAGAGGTAGAGGAAGACCCAAGAGAAGCTGGAAAGAAACCATTAAACATGACCTGACCTACCTAGATTTATTGGAGGACATACCCCTAAATAGATCTAATTGGCGTCGACAAATCCATATAGCCGACCCCATCTAGTGGGAAAAGGCTTGGTTTGGTTTGGTTTGGTTTGGGTGAATGTAGTCATTCTTCTTCTTGCTTTAATGAGTGTATTTATAAAACATAGAAAATGGGAGACTCTTATCTCCAAGCTTGTCAATCTAATTAAAAATTAACAGTCCAAGTTAGTTAACAATTTGATTAGATAAGAGATATGATTTAACAAATAATTTTATATGAAACAATTGACAAAACAATCAATGGACAACAATAATAGGTAAAACAAAAGCTGCAACCTTCATCTTATCTTTTTTGCTCCATAAAATTTCAGTCATGCTACTAGTCTTACAAAGAAGCAAAAGGAAGAAAAGTCTAAATATAACAAGTGCCTATTCTTTTTTGTCCTTGGATTGTCCCTAAAGCTTCAATATATATTTTCATTTTACATAGGACATAAACAGCATGAAGAAACCACACAATTTAATATAATTAACCTCTTGGTTTGGATATAATTCAACAGTGAAGAAGTCTCTTTCTTCCTTATAAGAGAGAAGCGCACATTTTCTGTACACCATCCAAAAAATTTTTATAATGAATTGAGTTGTATTGCTTCTCTGTGAAGTTGAATTCTTTGATAGTCCATAAAATTAGTCCATTGGTGTACAAGTGAGTGTCTTCTTCCAATCTTTGCCAATGGATGTAAAGACTAATTGTACGTGTAAGGGTTAATGTATTGGATAGGAAAGTTGCAAAAATACTTTTTAGGTCTATGAAAAAACGCAACATGAGATTTAACATTTGGATTGGAGGCTGGAAGAAAATTAACATTACGATCTAATCAAAACAATTGGCAATTTATTTATCATAATTAAAATTATAAGTCTTAAGTAGAATTAGGTTAAAAGTATAAAGATAATTACACTTTATCCTTCCAGGGTTTTAGTGGAAAACACATGATCTCGATTTAATTTAAAATTTAATAAATAACTTAATCGTTATTTGAAATAAAATATAAAATTTACTAAGACTATTAAATTTAATTGAATTTATACATTAAAAATCAAAATCGATTGAGCAAAAAATATTTACAAAAGTTATTAGAAGTAAAGAATTTTTCGTGAAAAATATTTACAAAAGTCATTAAAAGTAGAGATTTTTTCGTGAAGAGTAATATAATTCTGCTCCACTGAATTTGATATACTCTCAAAATCTTTCCCAAATTATGATAATGGCAACGATACGCGAGCTCCAACTATCTAAGCTCTTGACTTAAAAACATTAAAACGAATATATAATGTGTGCGTGTAGGGGTGGACATAAAATAGGTGGACTTCTTAATATTTTATTAACAATCAAATTGGGACAAAAATAAATCAAATGTAGGTTCTCAATGATCCTAAGCTTGTTCACTTAAAGTCAAATATATTTTAGATTATATTTTTAGATAAAAATAATTTAAAATATTATAAAAATTATTTTATAAGAAAATATAAATAGAAAAGTATATAAATACATAAAATATTAATAATATATATTTCAATTATTTCTGGTGGACCCGGGCCAATTTCTACAATTACAAGCCCAGCCGATTTAACTGATTGGACCTAAAAAATTTACAAAGCTGAAAAACTAGGATGTATCCGAGCCAATTTCTACAATCCCATGTCTAATCCATTAAACAAATTTAACTCTTTTTAGTTTTTTTTTTTTTTCTTAAATAAAACCGAAAGAATAGGATGGACTGGGCTCCATGTGTGCGTGTTTGTGAATCCAAAATACAACCTAAGTACAAAAAAAAAAAATATACGGCAAAAACTATGTAAAATTAATGTTATTAATTAAATACGCTAAATTAGTTTTAAACTCCTTATAACAAAATTTCAAGTAGTCAAAAAAGTATATCCAAAACTAAAATATTATGGTAAATGAAATTGATATTATTAATCATATATGTCGACTATATTGACTATGTAAAGTCTATTTTAGGTATATATACACAAATATGGTAAGTAAATTTGGTTAATCCTAATTAATGATAAAGTTTATTACATATCAAAGCATGAAAATAAAAACTTAATGGTGAAATTTTATACATGGTAAGCAAATTAATTTAATAATAATCATGAATGCATATATATGAAGTAAAATGTGAAAGAAAAAAAAAAACGATTATTAGGCATCGAAATCTTATGGTAACTAAAATTAATTTAGTGTTTAATAATAAAATTTATGTTATTTATTACAAACGCTAAATTTATGATGGCTTTGAACTCTTCGAAATAAAATTTTAAGAAATTAAAAAAGTATGTTCTGTTATTAATTAGTAGAGAGCATACTTTTAGTGATCAAAAACATGATTGTTAAAAGTGTCACGCTTTGAATCCCAATTCGGGGACGCAAACCAAATTATATGCAAGTTATCACAATCATTACCTAACCCTATTCTCAACCAAAGCTATACACACAATTATAGTGAAAATGTAGAATAAAAAAGTAAATATAATTAAAATAAAGTTTTTAGCCTTAGCTAGGAAACATACACACGAAGAAGAAGCATTTCGTGTGCGTACGGCACAACACTCAATTCTATGCACATGAGCATGCCAGAATAAGTCACTGTGAGAAAGTAACCCATCCATAACCAGAATTAGCTACCAACGGTTAAGGGTGAGCATAAAATAAAAAAAAAAATTAGTAAACCGAAAAATCAAATTGAACCGAATAAATGGAACCGAAAATTGTAGTTAGCCAAACTAACAGTTTTGATTGACTTTTTTTTTTTTAATTTCTAGTTTTTGGTTCGGTTTTAGTTCTTCATATACATTAACTGTTGGTTCGCTTAACTAACTATAATAACCTGAATTTTTTTTTCTTTTAATAAATTTGTTTAAGTGTGGTGGTGATATTTATTATAGTAAAAATCTAAGAAATTGAGAATTTGAAAATTTTTAGAATGATAAAATTAGTTAGAAAGATTTTTGAATTTAATTCCACTTTATGTGGGAGTTTAATGTAAAACTTCTAAACTTTTATCCAAACAATTCCTAGCCCAATTACCTAATTGGTTCAACCCAAGCCCATTAACCCATGGGTCAACCCTTTCCTTTGACTCACCTCAACTCACTTCAACTCACTTTATCACTCATTGAGTTGACTCATGAATAGTAACTCTAAATTATTTTCCGACAACTTCATTTTTCATCTTTCATACATCTCTCACAATCTCTCAAATTAGGTGGCTAATTAGTCAAAAAGAAGACCATATATTGATGACTTTAAAGCATTCTTCCAAATTACTTAGCTAGCATGATTTAAACACTTAAAGCATCTTTTAAATTATTTGTTTAAATTGTCAAAAAGCTAGTATGATTCCCGGATCATGCCACCCATCTTCATCCATCCTCCATCACCTTTCTTAAATTATATGGTTAGATAGTCAAAAAGCAAGCATGATTCTTGGATCATGCTACCAATTGTATATGCATAATCTTACCTTACTTGATTTGAAGCATGATTATTTTCTCCAGCAATAACTTTCTCTACACTCACTTGATTCTTATAAATTGTGTGCCTTCAAAGAGAATAAAAAGAATCAAAGAGAAAAATATATATTTTTATCAAGTGTGGTTGGACATTTGGTGTTATTTGGAGGAAGAAGAAAGGCTTGGAATTTTTTTCAATTTGGGTGGTGTTCAAAGCTCAACTCATTTTTCCTTCACAGGCTTAGTCACCAATATCTTCATTGAGGTAGGATGACGAACCTCCTAAAATATATTTGATGCCTTTTCAAGTTTGAAGTATGAAACTTGATTGTGATAAAAATAAATACCCCTATATTGGGGGTAGGGAAGCCAAAATTTTGACTGATGTAACTCAGTATGCTGACAGCTCTCTATTTGTAACTTCTAATGTGCTTCTGACCCCTAAAACGGTGGAATTAGGCTTTGGCTAAAGCATAAAAGTTGTAACCCTTTCAGTTTTCTTTCCAACCCAAAAAGAATTGTATCAATCCGATTTGTGAGTCAAAAGTTATGCCCAAAATACTGAGCACGTGTAAAATTATATTTTCTGAACAAACTGAATTCAAGACTATTTTTGTACCTTTAGATCTTAGAATTTTAAAAAGTATAAAACATTAAAGTTGTAGGTTTTGAAGTCTAGTTTCTACAGATATAAAGTTTATAGATATTGGAGTTCTACTCTATTTTATATGAATTTTCTTTCAAGCTGCTATTTCTGCTTAGTTTTTAATTGATGCTTGTTTGGATTTTTTTTAGAATTTTATGTTTAAAGATTTATTTAAATTTCCAATTATCTTCTGTTAGTTATTATCATGTTAATAATTTCTATTGATATGAAATTATTCTAAACTGGATATTATGTATTATTTGACACTCTAATATTGATGATAATTGACTTAGATAATCGATTTCATTATAGATAGCTGGATGACTTATTCAAAATAAAATATCCTATATTTGATAAAATGCCCAAAAGAAATAATGGACTTGTTCTTTTCTCATTTGGTCTTCCTTAAATGAAGTTGATCTATTTTTAGGCATTGTTTTGTCAACCTAGCATGTTATATAACTATATTTTTATGATTAGTGAATTTAATGAAACTTATTTAATACCTTCCTAAACATTAGAATTCTGTGGACATTTGTGGATATCTTGAAGCCGAAAAACTATGATAAGTGTTTGGTTATAAATAAGATGATGATTGAAAATTTATTCAAATTATTTTGGATAAAATAAAACTTATCAATTTTGCTAAAAATTAAATATAAGTCCAAGAGCTATTTATTATCTTTATATTCCATAAAATACTAAAATAAAAGGTAAAAGAAGTAAAAAA
Organism: Vitellaria paradoxa; assembly: GCA_019916065.1. Classification (NCBI taxonomy): domain Eukaryota; kingdom Viridiplantae; phylum Streptophyta; class Magnoliopsida; order Ericales; family Sapotaceae; genus Vitellaria; species Vitellaria paradoxa. The sequence continues at coordinate 17,374,250 of CM034236.1, forward strand.
ATCGAGATTTGCAGCTAATGAGATTCGAACTTGTGACTTTAAATCGCAATTAGGGTCGCCCACCCACTAAGCTACCAACCTCAGCTTAATTAATATACCATTAGAAATAATTTTACTCTTATCAAATGTGGTACGGTAAACTTGTCAAAACAATTAACTAAAATACTAATTCGTATTCTAAATTATTTTTTTTCTTGCTACTTGTTAATTTACATGTAGTAATTACGTTTGTGATAATGATATTGGTGACTATGTTAAATCTTTGATTTATTGAGAATTATTATTAAATTATGGATTTAGATAAAGTGCTTAAAAATATACTGTATGTGACTAAATAATCCAACTTTTGATTCATTGCCCGAGTTAATTGCCGGTTGTTATTAAAAATGTTTTATTTCCATACAAGGTACCATTGGAAATGTAAAAGAGTGAGAAGAAATTAAGGCACTCGATGCTAAAGTTATTTTTGGCAATGGGGTGATGGGTGGGTAGAAATGGCCTTTTAGATGAAGATGGGAACATGCATTTTATTTGTGAGATGCTCCTTTCTGACCTGACCAGTTAGGTAGCCGGTTGCGACGACTAGGTTTTTGGTAGGTGACACCATTGGTATGCATTGGATGCTAAGCCCGTAAAGTCACTGGTTCCCAAGGCTGGGGGTAGAGGAGGATAGGAGTATGATTATCTTAGGAAGATTTAGATTAAACTCCTTTACAAAATTTTACTATGACTAGCAACCTCTCTTGTTTATGTATGAATGATGTGTTGGAATTATTTAATTATATTTAATTCCTCTTGATGAATATTTTATAATATATATATATAGATATATATGAAATCTGTATTACTACGGGGTTTGATCCCGAGACCTTGAAGATCTAAATCTGAGATCCCTACCACTGCGACATAGATTTCATTGTGGTACACACATCAATAATTAACTATTTTTACATGTAAGTAAAATAGTAGTTACGGTGACGGTTTCATCGAACCGTTGTAAGTATAATTTACATTATTCAGTTGAGATCTATTAAATTAATTGTTGCATAAATAGTATGCTACCTAAACACATTCACTGTAGTGGGTCACTTAATACAGTGTAGCATTACAACCACTGCATATAGGCACCTAGGAGATTCTGATTACTGGGCTTTAGTAGCTCATCCCTTGTAGAAATATTTTTTTCAGGATATTAAGCACATGTATACTGAAGATGAGCTGGAAAGAGATTAATTTCTCTTAAATATTCCATCAGAAAAGTTATTTATTTTTTTCTTCTTTCCTGCATGGAGTTGAAGGACTTTATTTTTGTGGTCTGTAATAATTGTTGGATGGTTGTAATTATTAAGCTTAGACCTAATTTGCTTTTATTTGGTATGTAATGTTAATCACGTGGTTGGGACACTTAGATGGCTCTGTAATATTTTTCTCTATCTTTATTTTGTGCCCTGTAGTTGAAATCCCATCAAATGATTCAGTCCAATAACTTATAAATATTGTTTGGGATAAACAAGGGATTTTGAATATTTTAAATTTTTCTTGCGGGTCAACCCCAGTTTGGAGGAAAATTCTGGGGTGTGACAGCGTATTATTATCATCTTATTTTTATACCCAACAAATAAATCCCAAGTCACCCCTGGGCATTCGGTTATGAAAATCAGAGGCGTGACACTAACCGAATTTTATTATTAATCTAAATTATATTATATATTATTATATATTAATATATTATTTCTTTTGTTTATTTGGTTATTAGTGATTTTATCTTTCAAGTAATCTAAATTGAAATTTTGTTATTATTGTCAAATTATGTTTGACTTTGAATTGTCTTTATATTCATAAATGTATAATGAATTAATTACAGGATGATAATTATTAAAAATAATAAAAATAAGTAACCAGACTGATTTGATCAATGGTTAACCATTTATGGCAGTTCGATTTCAGTACTTAAAAAAAGAAAAAATCGAATCGGTTCGGTGTTTTTTTTTTCTTTTTTTTTTTTTCTGGCTCAGCATCCTTACTGATGGCTCAAACAACCTGGCAAACAACGCATATATCTTAAAATAATATGGTATAAAAATATACATGGAAATCCAAGTCATTACAAAATGTGTTGCTGCTGGTTGGTGTACAGGTATTGGTATTGGCAATCAAGGTCTCATTTTGGTCGCCAAAAGTAAATATTATGGTCAACAAAATGCAACACTTTTAGTAACCAAGTTTTTATTTAGTTCGTGAAAGACGATCTGTTGGCAACCAATTTTAGTTTGGTCAGTAAAAAGTTTATCTTTCTTTAAAAAAAAAAAACAAATTCCCGATGTGGCACTGTGTTCGTCGTTGGCAGAGCGTTGTTGTGCCACTAATATATATATATATATATGGTAAGTAAAAGTAAAAAAAAAAGGTAAAAAAATGTTTATTAGGTATATCTCACGTATGATAAGTAAAATTAATGAAATTAATCATCAATTTGATATATATAGACATACGAACTAAAATTTAAAGTAAAAAATTATACTATTTAATACTCATATTTTTAAGTATTATTTAGTTACGTTTCATAATCTATTGAATTAATTACCAACCATAAAATGTATTTTTTTTAAATTAATTCGTACAATGTGACTCTAAATGCCTTACATGCCCTCTAGTTGGTATTTACCCAGTGGCGAAGGCACATGGTGTCCAGTGTAGGCGAAGGCCTACACTGGAACTGTTTAAAAAAAAAATTTATTTGATATAAAAAAATTATAAATATTTATAAAAAATTTTTAGATGCATTTGGAGGCATATCTTTTAGTATCTTTTAGTAATTTTTGGTATCTTTACCAAAAAATGTTTAGTATTTCTTTGACAATTTTTGGGTGCTTGGTAAAATTTTTGACAACTTTTAGCAATTTTGGTAACTTTTGGTAACTTTTAGCAATTTTTGATAATTTTTAGCAACTTTTGTCTGTTTAGTAAAAATTTTGGTAACTTTTAAATCGAGCAAATTATTGTAATATAGTAAAAAATGGTAATGTATTTCATATCAATGTATAATATTTTATATTTTATCGTATTTTATATATTTTTTTAGAATTTAAAATTTTACACGTGATTTGACTTACGTTGACTCAAATTCTTACATACGTCACTATATTTACCTATAGAAATATACACAGATATGTATGTACATGACTACCACCATCGATAGTACTTTCAAGGAGGCAAAAGAAATGAATACCGGATCCCTCTTCCTTCTTGTTAAGAAGTTGATAATGGCAATGGTAGTCGTAGCACTACTGTTGTCAGTTGGCGGTAAGTTCAATAATCAAAATAGTTGCATATTTTTTTCCTTTTTTCATTTCTTACTTTCTTTTTTTTTTTTTTTTAAATCATGCACATGACATTTGCAGTTCCTGTGTATTTCGTAACTTGCAGGAGAAGCAAAGGATCATGGCGGCAAATCACCTACAGAAACATTATGTACAGAAAAATCATGTACAGAAGTAAACTGTAATGATTTTTGCAAGTTCTTTAAACACAAGTACGGCTACTGTTCTTCACCAGATAACAAGTGCTGTTGTGTAGATTAATCAATGGCACTTGTTCTCTGTGCAATGTAAGACGAGCATGGCTTGGCCTTGGCATCATAATAATTCCAATGGAAATCTATAATAAAAATAAATGTTCTCTTTTAATCCAACAAGAATGCTTTGCCTTTGTGTCTTTGTCTTTGCGTGTGTTTATATTTATTGTGGTCATGGATGGAATTTTTTTGTTCTTTGTTTTTTTAAATAAGAAATACAAATACAAAGAATATTTAAAGAAATAATTATAATTTATTATAATTTTTGAATGGAACATGAGTGTATAGCTTTGAGGTTATGTGTACTCGTCAATAAAGGGCGTAGATTATTTTGGAATATATATATTAAGTGTGTTTGAAGTAACAAAAAGTGAGATAAAATTAGATAATTTGTGGGTTCGTAATTCGTATAGTGAGATAAAAATGAATAATTTTTAAAAATTTTCAAAGTTTTGTAGTATTTTTTAACAAATCAAATGCATTCATTGTAAATTCTTTACATATTTTAAGCTCTAATTCAAGTGTTTATAAATTCATTGAATAAATAGAATTTTTTATTCTTGACAAATTAAGAGTTTGATTTATTTTGACATTGAAATATGATGCTAATAATATTTGAACAGTTATTATTCAATATAAAAAAATGGTATATAAGTAAATTTTTAGTCACATTCTAATTAAAATTGAGAGTGTTGGGAATTTTCATACTTAGTTGTACTCCCCCCCCAAAAAAAGTTTTGCATGCCTAGAGATACAAGGAATTCTAGATCTAGATCAATTTCAAAGATTGAATCTAAATCAATTTTGAAGTTCAATCCAGACCAGATTAGAATTATGTTGTTTATATATAGGTATGTAATTTTTAAGGTTATAAGTGACAAAAAAAAAAAAAAAATGTTAAGATAACTTAAGAGTGGACAAAAACCCTCCAACCGGTACTTGGGACTGACCAAAGGTTGCCCATATATTTTAAGACTAAGGTTTTCTTTTAAGGATAAATTAAACTTTGACATCTTAAATATTTGAATAATTATATATATATATATATATATATATTTTAACATTTAAAATTAACAAATACTTTCCTTATATCAAATTTAGATGTCCTAAATATTTGAATAATTACACATATATATCTTCAATATTTAAAATTTACAAATATTTTTTTTTTAATTTTGAAATATTACTAATCTCTCTGACTCCCTTCTGTTAATTTAAATCTTAACCCATTGAAATTTTATTACAGTGACAAATTTACGCCTAATGTAATTAATTAAGGGGGTGTTTGGTAATTCAAAAATTAGTAAAAAAATACCAAAAGTTAGTTTTTGAGTGTTTGGCAAAACCACAAGTTTTGCCACTTTTTTGATTTGCTACAGTAAAAAATACCACTCCATCGTTACATTTTTTTGATTTGCTACAGTAAAATACATACCAAACACTCAAAAGTTACAACTTTTTTACTTTGCTACAGTAAAAAATTTACCAAACACCCAAAAGTTACTAAAAAAATACTAAAAATTCCACTTAATTCAACCAAACACACAAAAAAGTACAAAAAAAAAAAAAACACCAAAAAACTACCAAAACTTAACTTTTTTTTAACTTCCAAACACCCTCTAATTATGAAAAAAAAAAACCATCTCCTTCGTCCTATCTCTTTACCGTAAAAACTCCTCTCTCTCTCTCTCTCTCTCTCTCTCTCTACTGTAAACCTTTTCCCTTCTTCCTCCTCTTTCACTTAAAAAAAACTAAAGCCCAAAACAAATTATGCCTGAAAAAACGTTGTAACGGTCCGCCATTCCGGCCCCTCAATATTGATGTCGGCGTCGTCCGGCTATTTTCCGGTGACATTGTAACCCTCCGCTAGTGTTTGCTTGTTCTTTGCCGGGAGCATCTTGGCTTTCTTAACCAAATATAGAGAAATCCCAATTAAATCTCAAAGATCCACTTGGTGGAGTCGAAAGCAGAAGTAAGGAAAAGATCAGGAAGTCTATGAAAATTTTCAGGTCCTTACCATTTTAGAGTACCAAAAGTGAACATCTCCCTCACAAAATTGATGTTCCTGTTTGCAATAGCAACCCAAGACGTGTAGAACATTATAATGTTTTGTTTCTTCGATGTTTTGAGCAAATCAATTTCACAGTGAAGCCTCTCAAGATCTTCAGGGCTTTGAAGAAAATCATAAAGCTTGATCTGGTTCCAAGCAACTTCCATCTCATCGAACTCATCGAATGATTTGTAACTGCATCAATCAACACAATTGGATGCTGAATTAGAATGGTAAATCTATCTGCGGTATGCCAGAGAAACGAAGACCCAAAATCGTGACGCCAAAGCAAACGTTGAAATAGATTTCAGAAGCTTCCGGCATCGAATATATTAATTAAAATAATAAACTACTAATTAAAATTAACTTTACTACAAAAGTTCAACAACATATAATGCACACAGAGAGGGAGAGGGAGAGACCTTTAGTACCCAAATGGAATGCAGAGTCAAATTGAAGAGGAGACAAAGAAAAGATTCAGTAAAATGCCTTGTTCAAGGACCCAGAAATCGAATTCAACATTCTGAAGAAAGAAGAGATATTTTGGAGAGATTGGCGAGGAAATCAAAGAAATATCACATTGTGATGTCGGGCGGAGATGGGGAGGGTGAAGAATTGACGGGGTAGAGAGAAAAGGGAAGAAAGTGTTAAATGGTAAATCTATCAAATGCCCCACATTTAAGACACGAAGATCAATTTTCCAGATAAATTTGAAATGGGCATTAAAAGAACACGTAAAAAAAACATTGAGCTCTGAAGAAATTTAAAATGGGTATTTAACAAATCAAGTAAATGCCAATTTGAAGAAAACACTGTTGAGGGGTTTGTGTAATGCCTAGTAACTCCTTTGTAGTTCCCGAGCTTCACTTCGACGTACGGATCGTCGCTACCGGTGACGCCTCTTCTTGGGGGTTCTTCCGGTGACATCTCATCAAGCTCCTGCAAAAGAACCCAGAAGCGTCGGTGGCGTCACCGATGGGAGGAGGTGTAGTGGCGGCCATGGTAGCACCGACCTGATAAAAAACTACAGCAACAACGACTTAGGAGCAACGGGAGAAAGCTGATTCTAATTCCGCCGCTACCACTTCCGATTCTGCGGCAACAACAGTCTTCCGATTCTAATTTCGCGATGGTGGCCATGATTTTCCCCTGATTGTTTGGAAAGAGAGATGAGAGAGTGATAAAAATGGAATTACGGAGTCACTTTTTAGCTAATATTATCATTTTAACTGCGACTTTAACAGAAGCTTAACAAAAGAAGTAAGAGATTAATAAATTTTTAAAATAAAGGAGATATTTGTAAATCTTAAATGGTGAGAGACTTATATGTGATTATGTAAATATTTAGAGGTCTAGGTATAATTTACTCTTCTTCGGCTTGAGAAAATTTTTAGGCCCGGATCTAAAATTGGGGCGAGAGGAGGGATAATGTTTGAAACCTAGCCCAAGCCCATCCATATTTGAAAAAAAATAATAAATATAGTTTTCAAAATATTTATTTATTTATTTGAACGTAAAAATTAAAAAAGTATAGAAATTTTTAAATGTTAGAAGTGTTATATACTTGAGAAAAGTTATTAGTTCTTTAGTTAATTTTATGACCCAAAAGTTAAATTTACTTTTGATTAAATTATAAGACAATGAGAAAAAAATTTTTGATTTATTTTTTTTAATAGCATAAATTTAAAAAAAATATTGTGAGATAAATAATATAAAAATATTTTTTTATTCGCGTGGGCAGATTGTAATTATTGATTAGTGTAAGCTCGAGCTTGTAAAAAGTATAAATTTGATTAATAAAACCGGCGTGCTTGACATTATTGATTATTATAAAGCAGGCATGTAAAACCGGGCTAGACTATGATCTTTTATGTGTTAATATGCTAGGTCCATCCTTAGAAAAACACCTATAAAAGGAAGATTGTGCTTAGATTTTTTCATTAATGATTCATACAAGAAAAATATCATATTAACTCATTTTAAATGTAGAATTGATGAGGTGAGTTATGTTCACCTCATCATCATCAGATTTAAATGACTTGATTTAATGAAATATATTTCAAGCGTAGTATATTAATGAGGTAAGTTAGATTCAATTCACGATGAGGTTTAAACAACTTGATTTTATGAAAAACTTAGTTTTAAACTAAGCATTTGAAATTTTTAAGAAAATACTTCATACTTTATTTTCAATGAAAATAGTCAAGTAAACCGAGAGAAATTATGTCATTAAAGTATCGAATACACACCTGTGGAAGGGCCAAAAGACCATTCAAGCTACGAATTAAATTCCAAAAATCCCTTCTCTTATGCCTTTCAGAATAGCCATAGTACCCAATAAGTTGCTAATTACCCACCCTATTATCCACAATCTCCAAGTCGATATGGTTTTGAGAGTAATTAACCACAACAATACTGTTTTTAGACTTCTACATTGCAGCTAAATCCCTTCCTTTACCAGCTCTATCAAGTGCAAAACACACTTCAAACCTAAATTCCTTACTGATTGCTTCTAATCTACTACTATGAACTAAAGTTTTAGAGAGAAACACTACATCTGGCTTTTCGGCTTTAATAAGCTCCCTAAGAGCTTGAATTGCATGAGGGTTTCCAAGCCCTTGACAATTCTAGCTTAAGTATTTCATAGCTTATGGCAGGCCTCCAATTAAGGACCTGCCATTACGACGTTGATATTAGTGGGGTAATCAACATCTGTATTTGATGGAGAAATGTCATCACCATGCAAAGCATTGTCAACCACCATATTGTCAGAACCGTTATTGTTGGAGCCCACTCTTTGTTTTTTCCTATCTTCTGCTAACTGAAGCCCAACCTCCTCAGGCCCAAGCCCAGCCATTCCCCTAAGTCCAACCAAGTCCTTCTGAATTGTCTTACCATTAGAAGATTGATTTGATAATTCTCCCATTATAGCATCTACCTCTAATCTTAGAGGAGCTTAAGCTAAATTTGAATTTGAACCAATATACATGTAAAACCAAAATTTTTTATTGGATTTGTAAATTTTTACTCGATAAATTTAGTTTGCTATTTGAATTTAATGATTTGGAATTTTTTTTATTTTTGAATTATATTCAAAAAGATAAATTTTTGGTGATATTTGAAAAGATTATAAAATTTTAGGAAGAAAGGTGTAATTTTCCTAAACCTAAGGGGAATAGGAAATTAATTAGTTAGTTAGGGTTAAAACTCTACTATTATAAATATATAAAGTTGTGTTTATTTTGGCAAGATAATAAAACCCTAAAAAGAGAGAGAGAATGAGAGAAAAAAATAGGGTACAGCGGCTGCATTGTAATTTTCGCTGGTGGCTGATTTTTTTTTTTCCTTCTATTGCCGAACTCTTCCTCCACTGCTGAACTAAAGAGGTAAGGGGGTGGACCTCTAAAATTCTATATATATATGTGTGTAGTTATATATATAAAAAGCAATATGTAAAGTTAACATACAAAAGGACGAAAAAAAATCATGCAGTTTGATGTATATATATATGTAATGCATTGTGTACAAAAGGACAAAATATATATAAACATTACCAGATGTACTATTGGTTTTTTGGAACTTTCTTTTGTGATAATTAAAAGTTTATCTATTATACATTTAATATATATATCTAATATTTGTTATTTATTTATGCTTGCTGGAACGCCCTTTATGGGTGATTAAAAGTGATTTGCGTAGGTTTGTTAATTTGTTTATTTATCTCCTTAAATGCGACGAAAGTAGTGTGCCCATTTTAATTAAATTCATTAAACGTTTGTTCATTAGTTGTTTGAAAATTCTGAAAGTGAATGGTGATTAAAAGTTAAAGAAATTTCATAAAATAGTAATAATAAAAGAAAAGATTTTATTTATTTATACATTTAAGTAAATTTTGATATTTTGTTTTATTTGGATTAAGGGGTACTAAAAATATCGAGTATACGTACCCAAGGGTTGAAAATCCCAAAACCCGCGCGGGGTTGGTTATCGATTCCAGTAGGTTAGTAACCTACGAATGAGTAGATGCATAAGGGTAGCATATTATATTCATAAGGCTTCATCTTAGGAAGCAGACACCAAAAGATGGTGTATATTGGTTGGGTCTTGTTTCTACGAGATAACCAAGTAGACATCGAAGGATGATGTATATTGGTTGGATCCTGTTTCTACGGGATAACCAATTGATGTGTGATGTGGTACTAAAACACAATTAACTGTGACGAAGATAAATTGATAAATTAATTTAATTTCTTTCTTGAGCTTGTTATATGTGCATAATTGTTTCGCGTAGTTGCATGCTAGGGCATAATTGCATTTATATTATTATTAGGGTTCCGAGCACACGTAGTATTAATGCTCATTCTCTTACAGCTTGTGGTGTAGGTAATAAGTTTGAATCAAGTGCTAGGCCTTCTCAGCATAGAAACTAAAAGTTTTATTTATTGCTATATAGTTATGATAGACTTTAGGAATTTTTATTTATTTATTTATTTATTTATTTTTTGTGGATTGTAATAAACCTCTGTTTGTGAGGTGAAGATAAATTGTTGATTTATTTAATTTTGTGGAGATTGTTTGGGTTTAGTTTTGGAGCTTATTACCTGGTTAGCTTTGACTATGGCCTTTATATAAATTTAAAGTTTAGTTTTATTTATTTTTATTGCTCCATAGAGTGTGTGTATGGCTCTGATGTGGGATAGAGAAAGTTATTAAATGATGGAATATGTGTTCTTTTATTCATATACTCGGGTTGTAAAACATAGGGTGTGACAACTTGGTATTAGAGGTTAGGTTTAGAATACCTAGGGATAGTGGGTCTTTTACTTTCCAGGTGCTATATGTTTACATGACAGTTTATTTAATTATGATATGTGAATTTGATATTTTGTTAGACTTAGATTGTTAAGAAGGCATTGACCTTAGTATATTTTTGTGATTTTTAGAGAATGCCGTCATGTGTAGCTCTAGGTGTTAAAGTTAGAGGTAGAGGTAGAGGCAACATTAGAGGTAGGGGTCAAGGTCGTGGTCGTGGTAAGGGTCGAGGAATTCAGGCTAGACAGGGCCATGAAGCTTCAATGGAGGAGGTTTCTATTGTTGCAGGAGTGTCACGAGAGCAGGGGTCTTATGTTGGAGTTGGAATAGAGGTTCCATTAGGGGGAAAGTTAAATATTTTGGGAGAAAAAGTGATACCATCATTGAGCACATTGATATAAAACAGATTATGGCGGTCCCCTTGAGCAAGGGACTTAAACCTGTTATTTAATAAGCATGTCTCTAACATGAGTATTAATTATTGGGTCTTTTGATGTACTTGGTTAATGGGAGTTATTTTCCTTACATTAGGTGATAGTTACTATATGTTAAGACCTTTTAGTTTATCTATGGCCATTAAACTTTATAGATGGCTATTCGTTCTTTTCTTTTGATGCCAATTATGCATGAATACCTATGTTCTCAATATTTTACATGGCATATATGAATACATATATTCATAATATGGATTTAAAGAAAAGTCTTAAGTTTGGTGTACTTGAGCATTGAGGGGTATGTCTTACTTTCTATCGTAAAGTTTTCTCAAGATATAAACACTAGACATATTAGTCTCATTGGAAACTATTAAAATTCTCTTGCATAGTTAATAAGCATACAATTAAAGAGAATTTAAGGACCGATAGAGGAATAGCACATTAATAAGATCACCTAAGGAGTGTTATTTCCATCCACACTACCACATATGATCCATATTGATAAGCAGATTAGTATTCGTGATCACGAGTAGTCTTACATTGACTAATAATCTAATGACAATCATGGTTCAATATTGGTCACCTTGTTAGATAGGATAGTTTTATGTGTTGTCTCTTAACTTTACTTGATTTTTGAAAATGTAGCCACATACAGATTTTATAGTTTCAACCTAAGAGTCAGTTTTCAAAATTGTAACATCAATTAATATTTGCTCAAGCGGGAAAATGTTAGCATTTTCTTTAAATTGAGCATACACAATAATTTTTGGTTTTAATAAAACGGATTAAACCTAAGTTTAAAGTTAAGACATATAGGATAGGCCAAATAAAAAAGTGATTCATATAGATTGAGCTTTTGCACATCTATTAGATATATTAATTATGTGGTTAAATGGTTAATAGTGTGGGCCTAAGGAGCCTAATGTAGGCTTTTTATGGAAGGGTCTAGTGAGGTTAGGGTTTATCCTATATATATGGTTATGTCTCCTTTTTATCCTAGACATATACTGTTTTACTCATAGAAGCCATCATATAGACTTAGGGCATAGAGAGGAAGATCCAAAGCCGACAAGGTTGATTTCAATCTTGAATACCTCTTCTACTCACATTCAAGGATCATGGAACAAACAGGCACACTTTTGCATTACTGAATATATAATTTTGATGTTCCTAAATTCATAAACAAGTTCATTACAAATCTTACACATCCCCATCTTTAACTTTGTTCTAACCCCATTTTTTGGCAAAAAGAATTAATTAATATATACTAAACATACAAAGGATTCCAATAAGACTTTTTCAATCGCAAGACTTCACACCAGTTTAAATGGTATATATATGTATTAAAAATTATCATTACTAATATATATGTTTTTCTTGGTAAACAACATACAAACACACTGAAAATAGGAAAAAAAATAAAATAAAATTGAAACCCAAAATTTATTACCAAATTTGAACTTCATTTTTATTCATAATTGATTTTTTGAATGCACACTGTGTGCATACGTGCATCACGGATAATAGACTTTAACTTTACATTCATTATGACATTCAATATGAGTTCGCCAGCATTGATTACAGTAGACATAGTTTCCAAAGCCAGCACAAGATTTCTCGACCAACTAGTCACTAATTATAAAACAATTGGTCACCAAATATGAGACTTTTAGCAACTAATTGGTTGCCAAATTCCAAATATCTTGTTGAGGCTTCAAATCATTCCTTGACCAACTAGTCACCCATTATAAAATCTTTAGCGACCAATTGGTCGCCACATATATGGAACTTTTAGTTGCTAGTTGGTTGCCAATTAGTTACAAAAAAATAAAAGCTTACTAACTTTTGCCGACCACTTGGTCACCAAAATATGGGACTTTCAGCGACCAACTGGTCGTTAATTCTTTTAAAATTCCATATCAGTTATGTCATTCAGTGACCAACTAGTTACCAATGCTTCACTTTTTAGCGACCAATTGGTCACCAATAGTACGAAAAAATTGCAACTATTATTTTCATTTCCTGATTTATTTTTCTGTAATAATACACACAAAAAAATCCACCTGTAATAATCATATAAATTGACAAAAATTTAGCATTCACCATCAAATTACATATTACTAATGATAAAAATAAATCTTTAACAAAAGCACAACATATGTATAGTCTCCAAAAGTTATATAAAATCAATATATATCAGTTCAATATCAATATTACTATAATACTCTACACACTTTTCACACATTTATACTAGTTCTTACATGTGGAGCAAATCATTAATTCCTAAAAAATAAAAAAAAAAGAACAAATTCTTGATGAAACTTCCCTTCCACTAGCACCCATGAAAAAGAAAATAACCTTTGCATAACTCAATCCAAGCAGAATACCCACCTACCATTCAAAAACAACAATGTTTGGTCAATGTTCCCAAACATTATAAATAAGTTCCATTGCTCATAATTTCATCTTATAGAGAGAGTCAAGAAATTGAAAATATCATACGAAAAACATGAAGCAGTTAGAATTATGTGCAATAATAATGCTGCTGAACTTGTTTACTTGTGTCAATTTTTATCCCAAGAGCTTTGTCTAATTTTTACTATGCTACTATATAATAGAAAATTGGAAACAATATCAACAAGAGGTTGATATGTCATTCCATTACTGCCTTTTCCTACTTCCTTATTGGTACATTATTCCAACCTACTTTACCATTTGGGCAAGAAGGCTATTTATCTAAAACTACAACTATGAAATTAAACGGTGTATTCCGTTCCCCAACAAAGTGTCAATAGAGATACAACACCCACTACAAAACTAAATGACAACAATAACAACAGTACCTAAAGGGACCATAAGGCAACAAAAGCACTATTAGAATAGAAAACAAGATAATAAGCAGCTCATGGGGGAAGTTTTAAGATCTAATGTTGATCAAATGGTTATACCGAATTTGAAAAGATTACTTAATTTCATAATCAAATAAAAACAATGAGAATATTCATTCCATTATAACATTATTTAACTTAATAAATAATCAATGTTCCCACAATTAATAATAAGTCCCAAAGCTAGCGAACAAATTAAAAATGGATATAAAATCTTAGTGATAATATCTTATATTGCTTCTAAATTTAGCCAAAGCACCACCTGAGAAATTGTGGTCCAACAATTTCTTCACAGCAACCTCCTGTATCAAAAGCACAGCTGCTAGAGAATTGGAAATTATAATATTTATTTTCAAGGGTAGAAAATATAAAAAAAAAAAAAATTGAAGCCTACTTGCTTATTTCGATGTCCCTCCTGAACTATCTCTTTCAAATTTATCTCACATCATTGCAAATAATTGAACAAATTTTTCTTGGTACTGTTTTTCTCTTACCTTCCTATCCTCTTCATTTTTTTATTATTCGCTCATTTTATTCGATGATGACCATATTTTGTTCATTAATTTGTGACTTGAGCTTTTCAATCTCCTCATAACATGCTTTGGAAGATGCATTACATCTTGTTGAGGAGGATGGCTTTGGACCCTTCCCAAATCCGAGCAAGTAACTAGAACTTTCTCCGAGCACCATCTGAGAGAGCTACTTAGGTGTATAAAGTGGATCACTTGGCTCCATTGTATCATTCTCACACCTGACAATCTCATCCTATGCATATTTAAAAAATATAAAAAACCATTGTATATATTCTTAATAGGAATAGAATAAGAAAGAGAGTTGTAAAAAATTACAACTAGCACATACATAATTTTCCTGATATTTTGGATGAATGTAGTCATTCTTCTTCTTGCTTTAATCAGTGTATTTATAAAACATAGAAAATGGAAGACTCTCATCTCCAAGCTTGTCAATCTAATTAAAAATTAACAGTCCAAGTTTGTTAACAATTTGATTAGAAAAGAGATATGATTTAACAAATAATTTTATATGAAACAACTGACAAAACAATCAATGGACAACAATAATAGGTAAAACAAAAGTTGCAACCTTCATCTTACCTTTTTTGCTCCATAAAATTTCAGTCATGCTACTAGTCTTACAAAGAAGCAAAAGGAAGAAAAGTCTTAATATAACAAGTGCCTATTCTTTTTTGTCCTCGGATAGTCCCTAATATAATTAACCTCTTGGTTTGGATATAATTCAACAGTGAAGAAGTCTCGTTCTTCCTTATAAGAGAAAAGCGCACATTTTCTGTACACCATCCAAAAAATTTTTATAATGAATTGAGTTGTATTGCTTCTCTGTGAAGTTGAATTCTTTGATAGTCCATAAAATTAGTCCATTGGTGTACAAGTGAGTGTCTTCTTCCAATCTTCGCCAATGGATGTAAAGACTAATTGTACGTGTAAGGTTTAATGTATTGGATAGGAAAGTTGCAAAAATACTTTTTAGGCCCATGAAAAAACGCAACATGAGATTTAACATTTGGATTGGAGGCTGGAAGAAAATTAACATTACGACCTAATCAAAACTATTGGCAATTTATTTATCATAATTAAAATTATAAGTCTTAAGCAGAATTAGGTTAAAAGTATAAAGATAATTACACTTTATCCTTTGAGAGTTTGAGTGGAAAACACATGATCTCGATTTAATTTAAAATTTATTAAATAACTTAATCGTTATTTGAAATAAAATATAAAATTTACTAAGACCATTAAATTTAACTGAATTTATACATTATAAATCAAAATCGATTGAGCAAAAAATATTTACAAAAGTTATTAGAAGTAAAGAATTTTTTGTGAAAAATATTTACAAAAGTCATTAGAAGTAGAGATTTTTTCGTGAAGAGTAATATAATTCTGCTACACTGAATTTGATATACTCTCAAAATCTTTCCCAAATTATGATAATGGTAACGATACGCGAACTCCAACTATCTAAGCTCTTGACTTAAAAACATTAAAACGAATATATAATGTGTGCGTGTAGGGGTGGACATAAATTAGGTGGACTTCTTAATATTTTATTAACAATCAAATTGGGACAAAAATAAATGTATAATGGACTGGGCTCCATGTGTGCGTGTTTGTGAATCCAAAATACAAGCTAAGTATGAAAAAAATATATATATACGGCAAAAACTATGTAAAATTAATGTTATTAATTAAATACGCTAAATTAGTTTTAAACTCCTTATAACAAAATTTCAAGTAGTCAAAAAAGTATATCAAAAACTAAAATATTATGGTAAATGAAATTGATATTATTAATCATATATGTCAACTATATTGACTATGCAAAGTCTATTTTAGGTATATATACACAAATATGGTAAGTAAATTTGTCAATCCTAATTAATGATAAAGTTTATTACATATTAATGCATGAAAATAAAAATTTAATGGTGAAATTTTATATATACATGGTACGCAAATTAATTTAATAATAATCATGAATGCATATATGAAGTGAAATGTGAAAGAAAAGAAAAACTATTATTAGGCATCGAAATATTATGGTAACTAAAATTAATTTAGTGTTTAATCATAAAATTTATGTTATTTATTACAAACGTTAAATTTATGATGGCTTTAAACTCTTCGAAATAAAATTTTAAGAAATTAAAAAAGTATGTTATGTTATTAATTAGTAGAGAGCATACTTTTAGTGATCAAAAATATGATTGTTAAAAGTGTCACGTTCTGAATCCCAATTCAGGGACGCAAAACAAATTATATGCAAGTAATCATGATCATTACCTAACCCTATTTTCAACCAAAGCTATACCCACAATTATAGTGAAAATGTAGAATAAAAAAGTAAATATAATTAAAAAAAAGTTTTTAGCCTTAGCTAGGAAACATACGCAGGAAGAAGAAGCATTTCGTGTGCGTACGGCACAACACTCAATTCTATGCACATGAGCATGCCAGACTAAGTCACTGTGAGAAAGTAACCCACCCATAACCAGAATTAGCTACCAACGGTTAAGGTTGAGCATAAAATAAAAAAAAAAAAATTAGTAACCGAAAAATCAAATTGAACCGAATAAATGGAACCGAAAATTGTAGTTAACCAAACCGACAGTTTTGATTGAATTTTTTGTTTTTAAATTTCTAGTTTTTGGTTCGGTTTTAATTCTTCATATAAATTAACTGCGGGTTCGCTTAACTAACCAAATTTTATTATTAATCTAAATTATTATATATTATTATATATTAATATATTATTTCTTTTGTTTATTTGGTTATTAGTGATTTTATCGTTCAAGTAATCTAAATTGAAATTATGTTATTATTGGCAAATTATGTTTGACTTTGAATTGTCTTTATATTCTTGAATGTATAATGAATTAATTACAGGATGATAATTATTAAAAAAATAAAAATAAGTAACCAGACTGATTTGATCAATGGTTAATCATTTGTGGCAGTTCGGTTTCAGTACTTAAAAAAAGAAAAAACCGAATCGGTTCGATTTTTTTTTTCTTTTTTTTTTTTTGGCTCAGCATCCCTACCGATGGCTCAAACAACCTGGCAAACAATGCATATATCTTAAAATAATATGGTATAAAAATATACATGGAAATCCAAGTCATTACAAAATGTACGTGTTGCTGCTGGTTGGTGTACCGATATTGGTATTGGCAATCAAGGTCTCATTTTGGTCGCCGAAAGTAAATATTATGGTCAACAAAATGCAACACTTTTAGTAACCAAGTTTTTATTTAGTCTGTGAAAGACGATCTGTTGGCAACCAATCTTAGTTTGGTCAGTAAAAAGTTTATCTTTCTTTAAAAGAAAATAAAATTTCCCGATGCGGCGCTGTGTTCGTCGTTGGCATAGCGTTGTTGTGCCACTAATATATATATATATATATATGGTAAGTAAAAGTGAAAAAAAATGGTAAAAAAATGTTTATTAGGTATATCTCATGTATGATAAGTAAAATTAATGTAATTAATCATAATTTGATATATAGACATACGAATTAAAATTTAAAGTAAAAAATTATACTATTTAATACTCATATTTTTGTATTATTTAGTTACGTTTCATAATCTATTGAATTAATTACCAACCATAAAATGTATTTTTTTTAAATTAATTCATACCATGTGACTCAAATTGCCTTAAATGCCCTCTAGTTGGTATTTACCCAGTGGCGAAGGCACATGGTGTCCAGTGTAGGCGTAGGCCTACGCTGGAACTATTTTAAAAAAAAATTATTTGATATAAAAAATTTATAAATATTCATAAAAAAATTTTGGATGCATTTGGAGGCATATCTTTTAGTATCTTTTAGTAATTTTTGGTATTTCTTTACCAAAAAAGTTTTAGCATTTTTAGCAACAACGACTTAGGAGCAACGGGAGAAAGCTGATTCTAATTCCGCTGCTACCATTTTCGATTCCACGGCAACAACAGTCTTCCGATTCTAATTTCGCAATGGTGGCCATGATTTTCCCATGATTGTATGGAAAGAGACGTGAGAGAGTGGTAAAAATGGAATTATGGAGCCACTTTTTAGCTAATATTATCATTTTAACTGCGACTTTAACAGAAGCTTAACAAAATAAGTCAGAGATTAACAAATTTTCAAAATAAAGGAGATATTTGTAAATCTTAAATGTTGAGAGACTTATATGTGATTATGTAAATATTTAGAGGTCTAGGTATAATTTACTCTTCTTCGGCTTGAGAAAATTTTTAGGCTCAGATCTAAAATTGGGGCGAGAGTAGGGATAATGTTTGAAACCTAGCCCAAGCACATCCATATTCAAAAAAAAATAATAAAATATAATTTTCAAAATATTTATTTATTTATTTGAACATAAAAATTAGAAAAGTATAGAAATTTTTAAATGTTAGAAGTGTTATATACTTGAGAAATTTATTAGTTCTTTAGTTAATTTTATGCCCCAAAAGTTAAATTTACTTTTGATTAAATTATAAGACAATGAGAAAAAAATTTTTGATTTGTTTTTTTTAATAGCATAAATTTAAAAAAAATATTGTGAGATAAATAATATAAAAATATTTTTTTATTATTGTGGGCAGATTGTAATTATTGATTAGTGTAAGCTCGAGCTTGTAAAAAGCACAAATTTGATTAATAAAACCGGCGTGCTTAACATTATTGATTATTATAAAGTAGGCATGTAAAATCGGGCTAGACTATGATCTTTTATGTGTTAATATGCTAGGTTCATCCCTAGAAAAACACCCATAAAAGGAAGATTGTGCTCAGATTTTTCCATTAATGATTCATACAACAAAAATATCATATCAACTCATTTTAAAAGTAGAATTGATGAGGTGAGTTATGTTCACCTTATCATCATCAGATTTAATTGACTTGATTTAATGAAAAATATTTCAAGAGCAGTATATTAATGAGGTAAGTTAGATTCAATTCACGATGAGGTTTAAACAATTTGATTTTATGAAAAACTTAGTTTTAAACTAAGCATTTGAAATTTTTAAGAAAATACTTCATACTTTATTTTCAATGAAAATAGTCAAGTAAACCGAGAGAAATTATGTCATTAAAGTATCCAATACACACCCGTGGAAGGGCCAAAAGACCATTCAAGCTACGAATTAAATTCCAAAAATCCCTTCTCTTATGCCGTTCAGAATAGCCATAGTACCTAGTAAGCCGCTAATTACCCACTCTATTATCCACAATTTCCAAGTCGATATGGTTTTGAGAGTAATTAACCACAACAATAATATTTTTAGACTTCTACATTGCGGCTAAATCCCTTTCTTTACCAGCTCTATCAAGTGTAAAACACACTTCAAACCTAAATTCCTTACTGATTGCTTCTAATCTACTACTATGAACTAAAGTTTTAGACAGAAACACTACATCTGGCTTCTTGGCTTTAATAAGCTCCCTAAGAGCTTGATTTGCATGAGGGTTGCCAAGCCCTTGACAATTCTAGCTTAAGTATTTCATAGCTTATGGCAGGCCTCCAATTAAGGACCTGCCATTACTACGTTGATATTAGTAGGGTTATCAACATCTGTATTTGATGGAGAAATATCTTCACCAGGCAAAGCATTGTCAACCACCATATTGTCAGAACTATTATTGTTGGAGCCCAATCTTTGTTTTTCCTATCTTCTGTTAACTGAAGCCCAACCTCCTCAGGCCCAAGCCCAGCCATTCTTCTAAGTCCAACCAAGTCCTTTTGAATTGTCTTACCATTAGAAGATTGATTTGATAATTCTCCCATTATAGCATCTACCTCTAATCTTAGAGGAGCTTCAGCTACATTTGAATTTGAACCAATATACATATAAAACCAAAATTTTTTTTATTGGATTTGTAAATTTTTACTCGATAAATTTAGTTTTCTATTTAAATTTAATGATTTAGAATTTTTTTTTGAATTATATTTAAAAAGATAAATTTTTGGTGATATTTAAAAAGATTATAAAATTTTAAGAAGAAAGGTGTAATTTTCCTAAACCTAAGGGGAGTAGGAAATTAATTAGTTAGTTAGGGTTAAAACTCTACTATTATAAATATATAAAGTTGTGTTTATTTTGGCAAGATAATAAAACCTTAAAAAGAGAGAGAGAATGAGAGAAAAAAAAGGGTACGGCGGCTGCATCGTAATTTTCGCTGGTGGCTGATTTTTTTTTTCCTTCCATTGCCGAACTCTTCCTCTACTGCTGAACTAAAGAGGTAAGTGGTGGACCTCTAAAATTATATATATATATGTGTGTAGTTATATATATGAAAAGCAATATGTAAAGTTAACATACAAAAGGACGAAAAACAATCATGCTGTTTGGTGTATATATATATGTAATGCATATGTGTACAAAAGGACAAAATATATATATAAACATTACCAGATGTACTATTGGTTTGTTGGAACTTTCTTTTGTGATAATTAAAAGTTTATCTATTATACATTTAATATATATATCTAATATTTTTTATTTATTTATGCTTGCTGGAACGCCCTTTGTGGGTGATTAAAAGTGATTTGCGTAGGTTTGTTTTGACAATTTGTTTATTTATCTCCTTAAATGCAACGAAAGTAGTATGCCCATTTTAATTAAATTCATTAAACGTTTGTTCATTAGTTGTTTGAAAATTCTGAAAGTGAATGGTGATTAAAAGTTAAAGAAATTTCATAAAATAGTAATAAAAGAAAAGATTTTATTTATTTATACATTTAAGAAAATTTTGATATTTTGTTTTATTTGAATTAAGGGATACTGAAAATATCGGGTATACGTACCAAAGGGTTGAAAATCCCAAAACCCGCGCGGGGTTGGTTTCGATTCCAGTAGGTTAGTAACCTACGAACGAGTAGATGCCTAAGGGTGGCATATTATATTCATAAGGCTTCAGCCTAGGAAGCAGACACCAAAGGATGGTGTATATTGGTTGGGTCTTGTTTCTATGAGATACCCAAGTAGACATCGAAGGATGACGTATATTGGTTGGATCGTATTTCTACGGGCAACCAAGCAACGGTACCTTAAAATCATATTGTTTTCTTTGATGTGTGATGTGGTACTAAAACACAATTAACTATGACGAAGATAAATTGATAAATTAATTTAATTTCTTTCTTGAGCTTGTTATATGTGCATAATTGCTTCACGTAGTAGCATGCTAGGGTGTAATTGCATTTATATTATTATTAGGGTTCCGAGCACACGTGGTATTAGTGCTCATCCTCTTACAGCTAGTGGTGTAGGTAATAAGTTTGAATCAATTGCTAGGCCTTTTGAGCATAGAAACAAAAAGTTTTATTTATTGCTATATAGTTATGATAGACTTTAGGAATTTTTTTTTTATTTTTTTGTGGATTGTAATAAATCCCTGTTTGTGAGGTGAAGATAAATTGATGATTTATTTAATTTTGTGGAGATTGTTTGGGTTTAGTTTTGGAGCTTATTACTTGGTTAGCTTTGACAATGGCCTTTATATAAATTTAAAGTTTAGTTTTATTTATTTTTATTGCTCCATAGAGTGTGTGTATGGCTCTGATGTGGGATAGAGAAAGTTATTAAATGGTGGAACATGTTTTCTTTTATTCACATACTCGGGTTGTAAAACACAGGGCGTGACAACTTGGTATTAGAGGTTAGGTTTAAAATACCTAGGGATAGTGGGTCTTTTACTTTCCAGGTGCTATATGTTTACATGATAGTTTATTTAATTGTGATATGTGAATTTGATATTTTGTTAGACTTAGATTGTTAAGAAGGCATTAACCTTAGTATATTCTTGTGATTTTCAGAGAATGTCGCCATGTGTAGCTCTAGGTGTTAGAGTTAGAGGTAGAGGTAGAGGCAACATTAGAGGTAGGGGTCAAGGTCGTGGTCGTGGTAGTGGTAAGGGCCGAGGAATTCAGGCTGGACATGGCCATTAAGCTTCAATGAAGGAGGTTTCTGTTGTTGCAGGAGTGTCATAGAAGCAGGGGTCTTATGCTGGAGTTGGAATAGAGGTTCCATTAGGGGCAATTTAAATATTTTGTGAGAAAAAGTGATACCATCATTGAGCACATTGATATGAAACAGATTATGGCGGTCCCCTTGAGCAAGGGACTTAAACCTGTTATTTAATAAGCATGTCTCTAACATGAGCATTAATTATCAGGTCTTTTGATGTACTTGGTTAATAGGAGTTGTTTTTCTTACATTAGGTGGTAGTTACTATATGTTAAGACCTTTTAGTTTATCTATGGCCATTAAACTTTATAGATGGCTATTCGTTCTTTTCTTTTGATGCCATTTATGCATGAATACCTATGTTCTCAATATTTTACATGTCATATATGAATACATATATTCATAATATGGATTTAAAGAAAAGTCTTAAGTTTGGTGTACTTGAGCATTGAGGGGTATGTCTTGCTTTCTATCGTAAAGTTTTCTCAAGATATATATACCAGACATATTAGTCTCATTGGAAACTATTAAAATTCTCTTGCATAGTTAATAAGCATACAATTAAAGAGAATTTAAGTACCGATAGAGGAATAGCACATTAATAAGATCACTTAAGGGGTGCTATTTCCAACCACACTACCACATATGATCCATGTTGATGAGGAGATTAGTATTCGTGATCACGAGTCGTCTTACACTGATTAATAATCTAATGACAATCACGGTTCAATATTGGTTACCCTATTAGATAGGATAGTTTTATGTGTTGTCTCTTAACTTTACTTGATTTTTGAAAATGTAGCCACATACAAATTTTATAGTTTCAACCTAAGAGGCAGTTTTCAAAATTGTAACTTCAATTAATGTTTGCTGAAGTGTGAAAATGTTTGCATTTTCTTTAAATTGAGCATACACAATATTTTTTGGTTTTAAACTAACGGATTAAACCCAAGTTTAAAGTTAAGATATACAGGATAGGTCCAATAAAAAAGTGATTCATATAGATTGAGCTATTGTACATCTATTAGATATATTAATTATGTGGTTAAATGGTTAATAGTGTGGGTCTAAGGAGCCTAATGTAGGCTTTTTATGGAAAGGTCTAGTGAGGTTAGGGTTTATCCTATATATATGGCTATGTCTCCTTTTTATCCTAGACAGATAGTGTTTTACTCATAGAAGCCGTCATACAGACTTAGGGCATAGAGAGGAAGATCCATAGCCGACAGGGTTGATTTCAATCTTGAATACCTCTTCTACCCGCATTCAAGGATCATGGAACAAATAGGCACACTTTTGCATTACTGAATATATAATTTTCATGTTCCTAAATTCATAAACAAGTTCATTACGAATCTTACACATCCGCATCTTTAACTTTGTTCTAACCCCATTTTTTGGCAAAAAAAATTAATTAATATATACTAAATATACAAAAGATTCCAATAAGACTTTTTCAATCGCAAGACTTCACACTAGTTTAAATGGTATATATATGTATTAAAAATTATCATTACTAATATATATGTTTTTCTTGGTAAACAACATACAAACACACTGAAAATAGGAAAAAAAATAAAGTAAAATTGAAACCCAAAATTTATTACCAAATTTGAAATTCATTTTTATTCATAATTGATTTTATGAATGCACACTGTGTGCATACATGCATCATGGATAATAGACTTTAACTTTACATTCATTATGACATTCAGTATGGGTTCACCAGCATTGATTACAGTAGATATAGTTTCCAAAGCCAGCACATGATTTCTCGACCAACTAGCCACTAATTATAAAACAATTGGTCACCAAATATGAGACTTTTAGCAACTAATTGGTTGCCAAATTCCAAATATCTTGTTGAGGCTTCAAATCATTCCTTGACCAACTAGTCACCCATTATAAAATCTTCAGCGACCAATTGGTCATCACATATATGGAACTTTTAGTTGCCAGTTGGTTGCCAATTAGTTACAAAAAAATAAAAGCCCACTAACTTTTACCGACCACTTGGTCGCAAAAATATGGGACGTTCAGTGACCAACTGGTCGCTAATTCTTCTAAAATTCCATATCAGTTATGCCATTCAGTGACCAACTGGTTACCAATGCTTCACTTTTTAGCAACCAATTGGTCACCAATAGTACGAAAAAATACCAACTATTATTTTCATTTCCTGATTTATTTTTCTGTAATAATACACACAAAAAAATCCACCTGTAATAATCATATAAATTGTCAAAAATATAGCATTCACCATCAAATTACATATTACTAATGATAAAAATAAACCTTTAACAAAAGCACAACATATGTATAGTCTCCAAAAGTTACATAAAATCAATGTATATCAGTTCAATATCAATATTACTATAATACTCTACACACTTCTCACACATTTATACTAGTTCTTACATGCAGAGCAAACCATTAATTCCTAAAATATAAAAAAAAGGAACAAATTCTTGATGAAACTTCCCTTCCACTAGCACCCATGAAAAAAAAATAACCTTTGCAAAACTCAATCCAAGCAGAATACCCACCTACCATTCAAAAACAACAATGTTTGGTCAATGTTCCCAAACATTATAAATAAGTTCCATTGCTCATAATTTCATCTTATAGAGAGAGTCAAGAAATTGAAAATATCATAGGAAATACATGAAGCAGTTAGAATTATGTGCAATAATAATGCTGCTGAACTTGTTTACTTGTGTCAATTTTTATCCCAAGAGCTTTGTCTAATTTTTACTATGCTGCTATATAATAGAAAATTGGAAACAATATCAACAAGAGGTTGATATATCATTCCATTACTGCCTGTTTCTACTTCCTTATTGGTACATTATTCCAACCTACTTTACCATTTGGGCAAGAAGGCTATTTATCTAAAACTACAACTATGAAATTAAACGGTGTATTCCGTTCGCCAACAAAGTGTCAATAGAGATACAACACCCACTACAAAACTAAATGACAACAATAACAACAGTAGCTAAAGGGACCATAAGGCAACAAAAGCACTATTAGAATAGAAAACAAGATAATAAGCAGCTCATGGGGAAATTTTAGGATCTAATGTTGATCAAAGGGTTATACCGAATTTGAAAAGATTACTTAATTTCATAATCAAATAAAAAAAATGAGAATATTCATTCCATTATAACATTATTTAACTTAATAAATAATCAATGTTCCCACAATTAATAATAAGTCCCAAAGCTAGCGAACAAATTAAAAATGGATATAAAATCTTAGTGATAATATCGTATTTTGCTTCTAAATTTAGCCAAAGCACCACTTGAGAAATTGTGGTCCAACAATTTCTTCACAGCACCCTCCTACATCAAAAGCACAGCTGCTAGAGAACTAGAAATTATAATATTTATTTTCAAGGGTAGAAAATATAAAAAAAAAAAAAAATTGAAGTCTACTTGCTTATTTCGATGTCCATCCCGAACTATCTCTTTCAAATTTATCTCACATCATTGCAAATAATTGAACAAATTTTTCTTGGTACTATTTTTCTCTTACCTTCCTATCCTCTTCATTTTTTTATTATTCGCTCATTTTATTCGATGATGACCATATTTTGTTCATTAATTTGTGACTTGAGCTTTTCAATCTCCTCATAACATGCTTTGGAAGATGCATTACATCTTGTTGAGGAGGATGGCTTTGGACCCTTCCGAAATCTGAGCAAGTAACTAGAACTTTCTCCGAGCACCATCTGAGAGAGCTACTTTGGTGTATAAAGTGGATCACCTGGCTCCATTGTCTCATTCTCACGCCTGACAATCTCATCCTATACATATTTAAAATATATAAAAAAACCATTGTATATATTCTTAATAGGAATAGAATAAGAAAGAGAGTTGTAAAAAATTACAACTAGCACATACATAATTTTCCTGATATTTTGGATGAATGTAGTCATTCTTCTTCTTGCTTTAATGAGTGTATTTATAAAATATAGAAAATGGGAGACTCTTATCTCCAAGCTTGTCAATCTAATTAAAAATTAACAGTCCAAGTTAGTTAACAATTTGATTAGATAAGAGATATGATTTAACAAATAATTTTATATGAAACAATTGACAAAACAATCAATGGACAACAATAATAGGTAAAACAAAAGCTGCAACCTTCATCTTACCTTTTCTGCTCCATAAAATTTCAGTCATGGTACTAGTCTTACAAAGAAGCAAAGGGAAGAAAAGTCTTAATATCACAAGTGCCTATTTTCTTTGTCCTCAAATAGTCCCTAAAGCTTCAACATATATTTTTGTTTTACATAGGACATAAACAGCATGAAGAAACCACACAATTTAATGTAATAAACCTCTGGGTTTGGATATAATTCAACAGTGAAGAAGTCTCTTTCTTCCTTATAAGAGAAAAGCACACATTTTCTATACACCATCCAAAAAAATTTTATAATGAATTGAGTTGTATTGCCTCTCTGTGAAGTTGAATTCTTTGATAGTCCATAAAATTAGTCCATTGGTGTACAAGTGAGTGTCTTCTTCCAATCTTCGCCAATGGATGTAAAGACTAATTGTACGTGTAAGGGTTAATGTATTGGATAGGAAAGTTGCAAAAATACTTTTTAGGCCCATGAAAAAAACGCAACATGAGATTTAACATTTGGATTGGAGGCTGGAAGAAAATTAACATTACGATCTAATCAAAACTATTGGCAATTTATTTATCATAATTAAAATTATAAGTCTTAAGTAGAATTAGGTTAAAAGTATAAAGATAATTACACTTTATCCTTTGAGGGTTTGAGTGAAAAACACATGATCTCAATTTAATTTAAAATTTAATAAATAACTTAATCGTTATTTGAAATAAAATATAAAACTGACTAAGACTATTAAATTTAACTGAATTTATACATTATAAATCAAAATCAATTGAGCAAAAAATATTTACAAAAGTTATTAGAAGTAAAGAACTTTTCGTGAAAAATATTTACAAAAGTCATTAAAAGTAGAGATTTTTTCGTGAAGAGTAATATAATTCTACTCCACTGAATTTGATATATTCTTAAAATCTTTCCCAAATTATGATAACGGTAATGATACGCGAGCTCCAACTATCTAAGCTCTTGACTTAAAAACATTAAAATGAATATACAACGTGTGTGTGTGTAGGGGTGGACATAAATTAGGTAGACTTCTTAATATTTTATTAATAATCAAACTGGGACAAAAATAAATCAAATGTAGGTTCTCAATGATCCTAAGCTTGTTCACTTAAAGTCAATTATTTTTTAAATATATTTTAGATTATATTTTTAAATAAAAATAATTTAAAATATTATAAGAATTATTTTATAAGAAAATATAAATAAAAAAATATATAAATACATAAAATATTAATAATATATATTTCAATCATTTCTGGTGGACCCGGGCCAATTTCTACAAGTGCAAGCCTAGCCGATTTAACTAAGTGGACCTAAAAAAATTTGCAAAGCCGAAAAACCAGGATGGCCGGCCAAGCCAATTTCTACAATCCCAAATCTAATCCATTTAACAAATTGAACTCTTCTTTTTTTTTTTTTTTCATGAAATAAAACCGAAAGAATAGGATGGCCTGGGCTCCATTTGTACTTGTTTGTGAATCCAAAATGCAAGCTAAGTACGAAAAAAATATATACGGCAAAAACTATGTAAAATTAATATTATTAATTAAATACGCCAAATTAGTTTTAAACTCCTTATGACAAAATTTCTAGTCAAAAAAGTATATCCAAAACTAAAATATTATGGTAAATGAAATTGATACTATTAATCATATATGTCAACTATATTGACTATGCAAAGTCTATTTTAGGTATATATACACAAATATGGTAAGTAAATTTGTCAATCCTAATTAATGATAAAGTTTATTACATATTAATGCATGAAAATAAAAACTTAATGGTGAAATTTTATATATACATGGTAAGCAAATTAATTTAATAATAATCATGAATGCATATATATGAAGTAAAATGTGAAAGAAAAAAAAGGATTATTAGGCATTGAAATATTATGGTAACTAAAATTAATTTAGTGTTTAATAATAAAATTTATGTTATTTATTACAAACACTAAATTTATGATGGCTTTAAACTCTTCGAAATAAAATTTTAAGAAATTAAAAAAGTATGTTCTATTATTAATTAGTAGAGAGCACACTTTTAGTGATAAAAATATGATTGTTAAAAATGTCACGCTCTGAATCCGAATTCGAGGACGCAAACCAAATTATATGCAAGTAATCACAATCATTACCCAACCCTATTCTCAACCAAAGCTATACACACAATTATAGTGAAAATGTAGAATAAAAAAGTAAATATAATTAAAATAAAGTTTTTAGCCTTAGCTAGGAAACATACGCATGAAGAAGAAGCATTTCGTGTGCGTACGGCACAACACTCAATTCTATGCGCATGAGCATGCCAGACTAAGTCACTGTGAGAAAGTAATCCACCCATAACCAGAATTAGCTACCAACGGTTAAGGGTGAGCATAAAATAAAAAAAAAATTAGTAAACCGAAAAATCAAATTGAACCGAATAAATGGAACCAAAAATTGTAGTTAACCAAACCGACAGTTTTGATTGACTTTTTTTTTTTTTTAATTTCTAGTTTTTGGTTCGGTTTTAGTTCTTCATATACATTAACTGCTGGTTCGCTTAACTAACCGAATTTTATTATTAATCTGAATTATATTATATATTATTATATATTAATATATTATTTCTTTTGTTTATTTGGTTATTAGTGATTCTATCTTTCAAGTAATCTAAATTGAAATTATGTTATTATTGTCAAATTATGTTTGACTTTGAATTGTCTTTATATTCTTGAATGTATAATGAATTAATTACAGGATGATAATTATTAAAAAAAATAAAAATAAGTAACCAGACTGATTTGATCAATGGTTAATCATTTATGGCAGTTCGGTTTCAGTACTTAAAAAAAGAAAAAACCAAATCGGTTCGGTTTTTTTTTTTGGCTCAGCGTCCCTACCGATGGCTCAAATAACCTGGCAAACAACGCATATATCTTAAAATAATATGGTATAAAAGTATACATAGAAATCCAAGTCATTACAAAATGTGTTACTGCTTGTTGGTGTACCGATATTGGTATTGGCAATCAGGGTCTCATTTTGGTCGCCAAAAGTAAATATTATGGTCAACAAAATGCAACACTTTTAGTAATCAAGTTTTTATTTAGTCCGTGAAAGACGATCTGTTGGCAACCAATCTTAGTTTGGTCAGTAAAAAGTTTATCTTTCTTTAAAAGAAAATAAAATTTCCCAATGTGGCGCTGTGTTCGTCGTTGGCAGAGCGTTGTTGTGCCACTAATATATATATATATATATGGTAAATAAAAGTAAAACAAATGGTAAAAAAATGTTTATTAGGTATATCTCATGTATGATAAGTAAAATTAATGTAATTAATCATCAATTTGATATGTATAGACATACGAATTAAAATTTAAAGTAAAAAATTATACTATTCAATACTCATATTTTTAAGTATTAGCTAGTTACGTTTCATAATCTATTGAATTAATTATCAACCATAAAATGTATTTTTTTTTTAAATTAATTCATACCATGTGACTCAAATTGCCTTACATGCCCTCTAGTTGGTATTTACCCAGTGGCGAAGGCACATGGCGTCCAGTGTAGGCGAAGACCTACACTGGAACTGTTTAAAAAAAATTATAAGTATTTATAAAAAAATTTTGGATGCATTTGGAGGCATATCTTTTAGTATCTTTTAATAATTTTTGGTATTTCTTTACCAAAAAATTTTTAGCATTTCTTTTACAATATTTTGGTGTTTGGTAAATTTTTTGACAACTTTTAGCAATTTTGGTAACTTTTGGCAACTTTTAGCAATTTTTGATAATTTTTAGCAACTTTTGTGTGTTTGGTAAAAATTTTGGTAACTTTTGAATAGAGCAAATTATTGTAACAGAGTTGAAAAATGACAATGTATTTGACAACAATGTATAATATTTTCTATTTTATCGTTTTTTATATATTTATTTAGAATTTAAAATTTTACACGTGATTTGGCCTACGCTGACCCAAATTCCTACATACGTCACTGTATTTACCTATATAAATATACGCAGATATGTATGTACATGACTACCACCATCGATAGTACTTTCAAGGAGACAAAAGAGTCTCGAAAGAGGTAGTCGAGTTGGTTCAGATGGCGGGCTAAACATTACCTATATAATGTTTTGCCTTTGTGCCTTTGTCTTTGCTTGTGTTTATATTTATTGTGGTTATGGATGGAATTTTTTTGTTCTTTTTTTTTTTTAAATAAGAATACAAATACAAAGAATATTTAAAGAAATAATTATAGTTTATTATAATTTTTGAATGAGACATGAGTGTATAACTTTGAGCTTAAAATATATTTTCCATTTGCGAAATAATTTACGCCCTTTATTAAGCTCTAATTCAAGTGTTTATAAATTGATTGAGTAAATAGAACTTTTATTCTTGACAAATTAAGAGTTTGATTTATTTTGACATTGAAATATGATGCTAATAATATTTGAACAGTTATTATTCAATATAAAAAAATCGTATAACAGCAAATTTTTAGTCACATTCTAATTGAAATTGAGAGTATGGAATTTTTATACCTTGTTGTAAACTCTTTTTTGTTTTTTTGTTTTTTTTTCTCCCTAAGTTTTGTATGCACTGAGATACAAGGAATTTTAGGCCTAGATCGATCTCAAAGATTGAATCCAGATCAATTTTGAAGTTCATTTTTTTCAAATCCAGACCAGAGTAGGATTATGCTGTTTATATATAGGGATGTAATTTTTAAGGCTATAAGAGAAAAAAAAAGTTCAGAAAACTTAAAGAGTGGACAAAAACCCTCCAACCCGTACTTCGGACTGACCAAAGGTCGCCCATATATTTTAGGACTTTGGTTTTCTTTGAAGGATAAATTATACTTAAATCTCTTATTAAACATTTAAATAATTACACATAAATACTCTTAATATTTAAAATTTATAAATACTTTCTTTATTTTAAAATATCACTAACCTCTGATCACTTGCTGTTAGTTAGAATTTTAACTCCGTTAAAATTTTATTGCGGTGATAAATTTACTCCTAACGTAATTAATTAATTACAAAAGAAAAATAAAAAACATCTCCTTCGTACTTTCTCTCTCTACTGTCAAAGCTACTCCCTCTACTACCATAAACCTTTTCCCTTCTTCTTCCTCCTTGTCTTTCAGTTAAAAAAAATAAATAAAGCCCAAAAAAAATTATGCCTCAAAAAACTTTGTAATGCTCTGCCATTCCGGCCCCTCAATATTGATGTCGGCGACGTGCGGCTATTTTCCGGTGACGTTGTAACCCTTCACCGGTGTTTGCTTGTTCTCTGCCGGAAGCATCTTGGCTTTCTCAACCAAATATAGAGAAAACCCAATCAAATCTCAAAGATCCACTTGATAGAATCGAAAGCAGAAGTAAGGAAAAGATCAGAAGTCTATGAAAATTTTCAAGTCCTTACTATTTTAGAGTACCAAAAGTGAACATCTCCATCACAAAATTGATGTTCCTGTTTGCAATATCAACCCAAGACGTGTAGAACTTTATAATGTTTTGGTGCTTCGATGTTTTGAGCAAATGAATTTCACAGTAGAGCCTCTCAAGATCTTCAGGGCTTTGAAGAAAATCATAAAGCTTGATCTGGTTCCAAGCAACTTCCATCCCATCGAACTCATCGAATGATTTGTAACTGCATCAATCAACACAATTGGATGCTGAATTTGAATGGTAAATCTATCTGCGGTATGCCGGAGAAACAAAGACCCAATAAAAAACCCAAAATCCTGACGTCAAAGCAGACGTTGAAATACATTTCAGAGGCTTCCAACATCGAATAAAAAAATTAAAAAATTAAATTACTAATTAAAATTAACTTTACTACAAAAGTTCAACGACATATAATGCACACAGAGAGGGAGAGGGAGAGACCATTAGGACCCAAATGGAATACAGAGTCAAATTGAAGAGGAGACAAAGAAAAGATTCAGTAAAATGCCTTGTTCAAGGACCCAGAAATCGAATTGAACATTCTGAAGAAAGAAGAGATATTTTGGAGAGATTGGCGAGGAATGCCAAGAAATATCACATTGTGATGTCGGGCGGAGATGGGGAGGGTGAAGAATTGAAGGGGGAGAGAGAAAAGGCAAGAAAGTGTTAAATAGTAAATCTATCAAATGCCCCACTTTTAAGACACAAAGATCAATTTTCCAGATAAATTTGAAATGGGCATTAAAAGAACACGTAAAAAAAAAACATCATGCTCTGAAGAACTTTAAAATGGGTATTTAACAAATCAAGTAAATGCCAATTTGAAGAAAACACTGTTGAGGGTTTGTGTAATACCTAGTAACTCCTCTGTAGTTCCCGAGCTTCACTTCGACGTACGGATCGTACCTATCGGTGATGCCTCTCCTTAGGGGTTCTTCCGGCGACATCTCACCAAGCTCCTGCAAAAGAACCCAGAAGCGTCGGTGGCGTCACTGATGGGAGGAGGTGCGGTGGCGGCCATGGTAGCACCAACCTGATCAAAACTGCAGCGGCAATGACTTAGGAGCAACGGGAGAAAGCTGATTCTAATTCCGCCGCCAACACTTCCGATTCCGCGGCAGCAACAGTCTTCCGATTCTAACTCCACGATGGTGGCCATGATTTTCCCCTGATTGTTTGGAAAGAGACGTAAGAGAGTGGTAAAAATGAAATTATGGAGCCACTTTTTAGCTAATATTATTATTTTAACTGCGACTTTAACAGAAGCTTAACAAAATAAATCAAATTTTAACAAATTTTCAAAATAAAGGAGATATTTGTAAATCTTAAATGTTGAGAGACTTATACGTGATTATGTAAATATTTAGAGGTCTAGGTATAATTTACTCTTCTTCGGCTTGAGAAAATTTTTAAGCCCGGATCTAAAATTGGGGCGAGAGTAGAGATAATGTTTGAAACCTAGCCCAAGCCCATCCATATTCGAAAAAAAATAATAAAATATAATTTTCAAAATATTTATTTATTTATTTGAACGTAAAAATTAAAAAAGTATAGAAATTTTTCAATGTTAGAAGTGTTATATACTTGAGAAAAGTTATTAGTTCTTTAGTTAATTTTATGACCCAAAAGTTAAATTTACTTTTGATTAAATTATAAGACAATGAGAAAAAAATTTTTGATTTGTTTTTTTTTTATAGCATAAATTTAAAAAAAATATTGTGAGATAAATAATATAAAAATATTTTTTTATTAGCATTGGCAGATTGTAAATATTGATTAGTGTAAGCTCGAGCTTGTAAAAAGTATAAATTTGATTAATAAAACTGACATGCTTGACAGTATTGATTATTATAAAGCAGGCATGTAAAACCGGGCTAGACTATGATCTTTTATGTGTTAATATGCTAGGTCCATCCCTAGGAAAACACCCATAAAAGGAAGACTGTGCTCAGATTTTTCCATTAATGATTCATACAAGAAAAATATCATATTAACTCATTTTAAAAGTAGAATTAATGGGGTGAGTTATGTTCATCTCATCATCAGATTTAAATGACTTGATTCAATGAAAAATATTTCAAGAGTAGTATATTAATGAGGTAATTTAGATTCAATTCACGATGAGGTTTAAACAATTTGATTTTATGAAAAACTTAGTTTTAATCTAAGCATTTGAAATTTTTAAGAAAATACTTCATACTTTATTTTCAATGAAAATAGTCAAGTAAACCGAGAGAAATTATGTCATTAAAGTCTCCAATACACACCCGAGGAAGGGCCAAAAGACCATTCAAGCTACGAATTAAATTCCAAAATCCCTTCTCTTATGCCTTTCAAAATAGCCATAGTACCAAGTAAGCCGCTAATTACCCACCCTATTATCCACAATCTCCAAGTCGATATGGTTTTAAGAGTAATTAACAACAACAATACTGTTATTAGACTTCTACATTGCATCTAAATCCCTTCCTTTACCAGCTCTATCAATTGCAAAACACACTTCAAACCTAAATTCCTTACTGATTGCTTCTAATCTACTACTATGAACTAAAGTTTTAGAGAGAAACACTACATCTGGCTTCTTGGCTTTAATAAGCTCCCAAGAGCTTGATTCGCATGAGGGTTGCCAAGCCCTTGACAATTCTAGCTTAAGTATTTCATAGCTTATGGCAGGCCTCCAATTAAGGACCTGCCTCCAATTAAGGACCTGCCATTACTATGTTGATATTAGTTGGGTAATCAACATCTGTATTTGATGGAGAAATGTCATCACCAGGCAAAGCATTGTCAACCACCATATTGTCAGAACCGTTATTGTTGGAGCCCAATCTTTGTTTTTTCCTCTCTTCTACTAACTGAAGCCCAATCTCCTCAGGCCCAAGCCCAGCCATTCCCCTAAGTCCAACCAAGACCTTCTGAATTGTCTTACCATTAGAAGATTGATTTGATAATTCTCCCATTATAGCATCTACCTCTAATCTTAGAGGAGCTTCAAATACATTTGAATTTGAACCAATATACATGTAAAACCCAAATTTTTTTATTGGATTTGTAAATTTTTACTCAATAAATTTAGTTTACTATTTAAATTTAATGATTTGGAATTTTTTTTTATTTTTGAATTATATTTAAAAAGATAAATTTTTGGTGATATTTAAAAAGATTATAAAATTTTAGGAAGAAAGGTGTAATTTTCCTAAACCTAAAGGGAGTAGGAAATTAATTAGTTAGTTAGGGTTAAAACTCTACTATTATAAATATATAAAGTTGTGTTTATTTTGGCAAGATAATAAAACCATAAAAAGAGAGAGAGAATGAGAGAAAAAAAAAGGTACGGCGGCTGCATTGTAATTTTCGTTGGTGGCTAATTTTTTTTTTCCTTTCGTTGTCGAACTCTTCCTCCACTGCTGAACTAAAGAGGTAAGGGGGTGGACCTCTAAAATTCTATATATATATGTGTGTAGTTATATGTATAAAAAGCAATATGTAAAGTTAACATACAAAAGGACGAAAAACAATCATGCAGTTTGATGTATATATATATATGTAATGCATATGTGTACAAAAGGACAAAATATATATATAAACATCACCAGATGTACTATTGGTTTGCTGGAACTTTCTTTTGTGATAATTAAAAGTTTATCTATTATACATTTAATATATATATCTAACATTTTTTATTTATTTATGCTTGCTGGAACGCCCTTTGTGGGTGATTAAAAGTGTTTTGCGTAGGTTTGTTTTGACAATTTGTTTATTTATCTCCTTAAATGCGATGAAAGTAGTATGCCCATTTTAATTAAATTCATTAAACGTTTGTTCATTAGTTGTTTGAAAATTCTGAAAGTGAATGGTGATTAAAAGTTAAAGAAATTTCATAAAATAGTAATAATAAAAGAAAATATTTTATTTATTCATACATTTAAGTAAAATTTGATATTTTGTTTAATTTGGATTAAGGGGTACTGAAAATATCGGGTATACATACCCAAGGGTTAAAAATCTCGAAACACGCGCGGGGTTGGTTATCGATTCCAGTAAGTTAGTAACCTGCGAACGAGTAGATGCCTAAGGGTGGCATATTATATTAATAAGGCTTTAGTCTAGGAAGTAGACATCGAAGGATGGTGTATATTGGTTGGGTCTTGTTTCTACGAGATAACCAAGTAGACATTGAAGGATGTTGTATATTGGTTGGATCTTGTTTCTACGGGACAACCAAGCAACGGTACCTTAAAATCGTATTGTTTTCTTTGATGTGTGATGTGGTACTAAAACACAATTAACTGTGACGAAGATAAATTGATAAATTAATTTAATTTCTTTCTTGAGCTTGTTATATGTGCATAATTGTTTCACGTAGTAGCATGCTAGGGCGTAATTGCATTTATATTATTATTAGGGTTCCGAGCACACGTGGTATTAGTGCTCATCCTCTTACAGATTGTGGTGTAGGTAATAAGTTTGAATCAAGTGCTAGGCCTTCTGAGCATAGAAACTAAAAGTTTTATTTATTGCTACATAGTTATGATAGACTTTAGGAATTTTTTTTTATTTTTTTGTGGATTGTAATAAATCCCTGTTTGTGAGGTGAAGATAAATTGTTGATTTATTTAATTTTGTGGAGATTGTTTGGGTTTAGTTTTGGAGCTTATTACCTAGTTAGCTTTGACTATGGCCTTTATATAAATTTAAAGTTTAGTTTTATTTATTTTTATTTTATTACTCCATAGAGTGTGTGTATGGCTCTGATGTGAGATAGAGAAAGTTATTAAATGATGGAATAAATGTTCTTTTATTCACATACTCGAATTGTAAAACCAAGGGCGTGACAACTTGGTATCAGAGCTTAGGTTTAGAATACCTAGGGATAGTGGGTCTTTTACTTTCCAGGTGCTATATGTTTACATGACAGTTTATTTAATTATGATATATGAATTTGATATTTTGTTAGACTTAGATTGTTAAGAAGGCATTAACCTTAGTATATTTTTGTGATTTTTAGAGAATGCCGCCATGTGTAGCTCTAGGTGTTAGAGTTAGAGGTAGAGGTAGAGGCAACATTAGAGGTAAGGGTCAAGGTCGTGGTCGTGGTAAAGGCCGAGGAATTCAGGCTGGACAGGGCCATGAAGCTTCAATGGAGGAGGTTTTTGTTGTTGCAGGAGTATCACAGGAACAGGGGTCTTATGCTGGAGTTGGAATAGAGGTTCCATTAGGGGTAAGTAAAATATTTTGTGAGAAAAAGTGATACCATCATTGAGCACATTGATATAAAGCAGATTATGGCGGTCCCCTTGACTAAGGGACTTAAACCTGTTATTTAATAAGCATGTCTCTAACATGAGTATTAATTATTAGGTCTTTCGATGTACTTGGTTAATGGGAGTTGTTTTCCTTACATTAGGTGACAATTACTATATGTTAAGACCTTTTAGTTTATCTATGGCCATTAAACTTTGTAGATGGCTATTCGTTCTTTTCTTTTGATGCCATTTATGCATGGATACCTATGTTCTCAATAATTTACATGTCATAGATGAATACATATATTCATAATATGGGTTTAAAGAAAAGTCTTAAGTTTGGTGTACTTAAGCATTGAGGGGTATGTCTTACTTTCTACTGTAAAGTTTTCTCAAGATATATATACCAGACATATTAGTCTCATTGAAAACTATTAAAATTCTCTTGCATAGTTAATAAGCATACAATTAAAGAGAATTTAATGACCGATAGAGGAATAGCACATTAATAAGATCACCTAAGGAGTGCTTTTTCCAACCACACTACCACATATGATCCATGTTGATGAGAAGATTAGTATTCGTGATCACGAGTAGTCTTACATTGACTAATAATCTAATGACAGTCACGGTTCAATATTGGTTACCTTGTTAGATAGGATAGTTTTTATGTGTTGTCTCTTAACTTTACTTGATTTTTGAAAATGTAGCCACATACAGATTTTATAGTTTCAACCTAAGAGTCAGTTTTCAAAATTTTAACTTCAATTAATGTTTGCTCAAGTGGGAAAATGTTAGCATTTTCTTTAAATTGAGCATACACAATAATTTTTGGTTTTAATAAAACGGATTAAACCTAAGTTTAAAGTTAAGACATACAGGATAGGCCCAATAAAAAAGTGATTCATATAGATTGAGCTTTTGCACATCTATTAGATATATTAATTATGTGGTTGAATGGTTAATAGTGTGGGCCTAAGGAGCCTAATGTACGCTTTTTATGGAAGGGCCTAGTGAGGTTAAGATTTATCCTATATATATGCCTGTGTCTCTCATTTTTATCCTAGACAGATAGTGTTTTACTCATAGAAACCATCATACAGACTTAGGGTATAGAGAAGAAGATCCATAGCCAACAGGGTTGATTTCAATCTTGAATACCTCTTCTACTCGCATTCAAGGATCATAGAACAAACAGGCACACTTTTGCATTACTGAATATATAATTTTGATGTTCCTAAATTCATAAACAAGTTCATTACAAATCTTACACATCCCCATCTTTAACTTTGTTCTAACCCCCTTTTCTGACAAAAAAAATTAATTAATATATACTAAATATACAAAAGACTTCCAATAAGACTTTTTCAATCGCAGGACTTCGCACCAGTTTAAATGGTATATATATGTATTAAAAATTATCATTACTAATTGATTGGAAATCAATTGTTACATATTTATATATTCAAATTACACTTGCACACATCATAAAAAGATATAAAATCTATGTTTTGTGCAGATTTCATCCCCATATCTCCAAAGTGGAATATGTGTTGATTTCCATCACAAAAACAAGAAATTGAGCTACATTGAGGGTGTTGAGAAGAAAGCATGCTGCACAACACATCAAAGGATTGAAGCTATTTCAGAAGAAGAAGAAAATTCAGTTGAAATCAGTGCAAAGAGATCAGAATCACTATTCTGGAAATTTCTGCAGCAGGGGATCATATTCGAATATGGTTTTACTGTATTCGAATATAAGCTTCTTCACAGCAACGAATTCCATGTGACCCCAACTTCCCCATGTGATGTCACCTGCAATCCAGGGAGGGCAAATCAGGAAAAAAAAGATATAGGAGAGAGAAGAAGTCATCATGAGGACAACATTCGGTTAGAGGAGAGAGAAAAGGAGGAGAGAGAAGGAAGAAAGATTTGGAGTGAGACCCACGCGACAAAAACAGAGAACATTTTTTGGGGAAGAAATTCAGATTTCGGGAGGGGAGTTTTAGAGAGTTTTTCATAGAGAGTTCATAGTTTTACATTGGATTTTCAATTCAGCATTAGAGTTTTTGAGATTTACACTTTGAATTCATTCCAATTTCTGTAATCAGATTTTCAAGTCTAAATCCATTAAACTTTCAATTTCAGATTGTAATGTCTTTGAATCAGATTTGCACTTCTGTTTTTTCTTCTTTTTAACATGCTCGGCTAAGATTTCTTGAGCCAAGGCAAGGGTAATGCCCTTCCAATGAATCTCAAGTGGCCGAACTTCATGAATTTACTTTGAGTTCTTATAGTATCAAGTTGATTTGCAGCTGGGTGTCTTATAACTCATTGATTCAAGACCCGATTAATCCAACTTTGTATATCCTATTGATGAGTTCATAGGTGTTGCTTAACTTAGAACTCTCATGACATTGTTGTATGTGCGTTGCTAGAATTAGAACTCCTATTGTCCTTAAAATAGGTTATGCACATTGAGTGTTTAATCCATGGTTTGTTTCAATTGAAATTAATTTTCTCAAAAATCGGTACAAATTGATTTGATAATTTATAAACTCTTGGCACTTGAAATTCATTCGGATTGGTATTAAACTTGCCTTGCTCAACTTTTTTATCACTTAATCTTTTAGTTTAAATTCACTTTGCTTTTGGAAAGTTAGTTCAAAATCATCAACCAACCAAATCAATTTTAATTTTCTATTTTACATTTTTCTGTGAGTTGTGTTTTGCCAAATTAATCTCCATTAGAGTCATTCACTTCATTACTCCCTAGATCCCTGTGGAAATGACCTGGGACTTACCAGTTATTTTGTGCTTCAACCACACCTTGCACTTGGGGGAAAACTTGTCTTGATTTACCTCACTTAACATTTTCTTTAAATTTGAATTTATAATCTGAATTTTCATTTGAGCTTTTATCTTGGAGTGAGGTAATTAAACAAGAACAAGCACAATTTATGGCGCCGTTGCCGGGGATCTTTGAGAAGCAATGGTGTTTTGAGCCTTTGGAGCATTAACTGGCAGTACATCTCACCACCATTTTCAACAACAGAGCTGCTTAACTTGTTGAGTAACTTTGTTTCATCTCTATTTCTATTTCCTTTATAGTTTTGGTTGTTAGTTTAGTTTTAGAACTGCTTGCATCTGAATCCTGAAATTCTGATTTGAATCTATTTCATCTGATATTCGAATACGGCTGCATTTCTCTGCTGAGAGCTGTAGTTGCAATTCTCTGTGAATCAGTAGATGAAATTGTGAAGTTAGGAGTTTAGATTGGAGTTTTGTTTCAGTCTGAATTTCTGTTTATGCTTTTAAGGTCTGGTAAACTTGTTGGAAACAGATCTGAATTGCATTCTCCATCTTCTCTTGCTGAATTGATTGAATTTGCTGCACTACATTCACAATCTGAATTTTCTGTTGCACATATGGATCCACCACCACCTGTTCTGCCGGAAGGAAGTGTTCAAGGAGAGAATGATCAAATGGATCAAAACATCCTTAGACCTCTCCGGGAATATCTTTATCCAGCTAGACAAACCACTCCATCTTGCATTGTTCTTCCAAATGGACATCAGAATTTTTATCTTAAACCTGGAACAATTCAGCTTTTACCAACTTTTCATGGCATAGGACTCAGAAAATCCTTATATGCATATGAAAGAATTTGAAGATGTTTGTGGAACTTGCATGGATAGGAATGTTAATGAGGACATGGTTAGGCTTAAATTATTTCCATTTTCATTGAAAGACAAGGCAAAAATGTGGTTGAATTCACTTGAGCCTAGATCAATAGGTACTTGGAGAGACATGCAAACAAAATTTTTGAAGAAGTATTTTCCTGCAAATAGAACTGTGATTCTTCAACAGCAAATAATGAATTTTGTGTGTAAATCCAATGAAACATTTGCTCAAGCATGGGAAAGATTCAAGGAATTATTGCAAGCATGTCCACATCATGGTTTTGAATCTTGGAGAATTGTTAATTTTTTCCATAATGCATTAACTCCAAATCTGAAAATGTTGGTTGCCACCATGTGTAATGGTGAATTCTATGACAAAACTGCTGAAGAGGCTTTACATTTCTTTGATGCTTTAGCTGAAAACACTAAACAGTGGGAGGTAGTCTCCCCATTTTGTTCTGAATTTTCTGACAGATCAAATGATAGAGGAAAGTTCCATCTCAATGAGGCAGATGATGTTGGAGCTAGGCTGGCTGCATTGTCAAGAAAGATTGAATTGATGGAGCAAAAGAAGCAAACATTGAAGGAGAGTGAAGTGAAGTGTGTGATGTGTGAAACCGCAGACCACAGGACTGATGATTGCCCAACACTTCCAGCCTTTAAGGAAGTTCTCTATGGTCAAGCAAATCCCACACAAGCTGCAAGACCCTTCAATCAAAATCAGGGGATGAACACATATTCGCAAGGCCATAGTCCATATTCGAATAGCTACAACCCTGGCTACAGAAATCATCCAAACCTTTCTTGGAAAGCAGAAGCACAGAACCAACAATACCAACCTCAACAAAATGTGCAACCCCAACCATTTCCTCCTCAGCCTTTTCAACCTCAGCAGAATACAAATTTTTATCAGCCACCTCACAAAAGATCTTTGGAAGACACCTTGCAACAATTTATGCAAGGGCAGATTGGAACCAACAATCAGAATTCCAAGTTTCAAGAGCAGACAAACAGGGCTATGGAAGACATCCGAAGTCAATTGTCAAAGCTAACTCAAGCTTTAACCATCAGAGAATCAGGAAAGCTTCCATCTCAGCCAAGACCAAATCCTACAAGCCAAGTTCATTTCAGTGAATCATCTTCATCTGCTGCAAATGAAAATCTAGAACATGTACAAGCTGTTTCAACATTGAGAAGTGGTAAGCAAATTGTCAAGCCAGATTACAAACCACCTGCTGAAGAAATTGAGGAAGAAGATGAGCAAGAAATAATGAAAAATGAAGAGGAAGTGCAGCTAAAACAGAAATTGGACAGCAAAACAGAAAGTGAACAGAAACAGCAATTTAGCACTTCTGAGAAAGAAATCATGTTTCAGAATGAAGAGCAAGAATTGAAGCAAAATGAAAGACTAATTGGGGACAACAAGTTGGACAGCAGAAAACTTGAGGAAAAGCAGAATCTGAGCCAAGAAAATCAGGAAATTCTGATGCAGCCAAAGGGATATTCGAATACCAGCAAGCAACATTCGAATAGCAGTAAGCAGCAAATCAGAATCCAGAGAACAGAGCAGGTAAATTCTGAAAATAAAGAGGAAATTTCTGACAATAAGAAAAAAATTTCTGAAGAAAATCAGTTTGAAAAGAGTGAGAAAGATTTTGAAAATAAAGAAATTTTGAATAAAACCAATTTGGACAAATCTGAATTTGTTCCAAAACTTCCATTTCCACAAAGATTGAACAAAGCCAAGAAAGAGAATTTGAATTCTGACATCTATGAATTGTTCAAACAAGTCAGAATCAATATTCCCTTACTTGATGCAATTAAACAAAATCCATCCTATGGAAAATTTTTGAAAGATTTGTGTACTGTTAAGAGGAAAATGAATGTGAAAGAAAGAGCATTTTTGACTGAACAAGTGAGCTCCATTTTGCAATTTAAAACTCCTCCCAAATATAAAGATCCAGGTTGCCCCACCATAGCCTGCTTAATTGGGAATCAAAGGGTAGATCAAGCTTTGCTAGATTTAGGTGCAAGTGTCAACCTCTTACCATTCACTGTTTACAAACAGCTGGGGTTGGGAGAACTTAGACCTACAAGGGTGACATTACAACTTGCTGATAGGTCAGTTAAAGTCCCTAGGGGTGTGGTTGAGGATGTCTTGATTCAAGTGGATCATTTTTACTTTCCAGTGGACTTTATAGTGCTAGACACTCAGCCCATTCAAGGGAAACCAACCAGCTGTACCTGTTATCCTAGGAAGACCATTTTTGGCCACCTCAAATGCCTTGATCAATTGTAGAACTGGAGTTATCAAGTTCTCCTTTGGAAACATGACAATTGAGAAAAACATCTTCAAGGTGACCAAACAGCCGAGTGATTATGAGGAAGTAGAGGAAGTTGATTGGATTCAAACAACCACTCAAGATCACTTTGATAGAGAGTATTTTGATGACCCTTTGGAGAAAGCCTTAGTGAATAATGAGCAAGTAGATTTCCTAGCTGATTGTGACTTGGAGAATTGTGAGGGAGGAGAATTTGAGGAAATGAAAAATTCAGTGCTGATGATGAATCAGTGGAGACCATCTGTTGAGTCTTTAGAGCTGCTCATAGCCAAGCCTTTGTCATTTTTGGACCAGCCACCAAAACCTGAGAGAAAACCTTTGCCAAGTGACTTGAAATATGTATTTTTAGGTGAGGGAGAGTCCTATCCAGCTGTCATTTCATCTCAGCTGAGTTTGGACCAAGAAAATAGACTTGTGGAAGTCTTGAGGAAGCATAGAGGAGCTTTGGGCTGGACTATAGCAGATCTGCAGGGAATAAGTCCATTGATTTGCACTCATAGAATATTTTTGGAGGATGAGGCCAAGCCTATTAGGCAAATGCAAAGGAGACTCAACCCCAACATGAAAGAGGTTGTTAGAGGGGAGGTAATCAAGCTTTTGGATGCTGGAATTATCTACCCCATCTCAGATTCTAAGTGGGTGAGTCCAACTCAGGTAGTGCCTAAGAAATCTGGAGTGACTGTGATTAAGAATGAAAAAGAGGAATTAGTTCCAATGCGCATCCAAACAGGATGGCGCATGTGCATAGATTATAGAAAGTTGAATGCAGTCACAAGGAAAGATCACTTCCCTCTTCCATTCCTAGATCAGGTATTGGAAAGAGTGGCAGGGCATGCATTTTACTGTTTCTTGGATGGTTACTCTGGGTATAATCAGATTGAGATTGCATTGGAGGATCAAGAAAAGACCACATTCACTTGCCCATTTGGCACATTTGCATATAGGCGTATGCCTTTTGGTCTTTGCAATGCTCCTGCAACATTTCAGAGATGTATGATGAGTCTGTTTAGTGATTTTGTAGAGAGATTCCTTGAAGTTTTTATGGATGACTTTTCAGTATATGGCAGTGACTTTGATACATGTTTGGGAAACTTAGAGAAGGTTTTGATTAGATGTGAGGAGAAAAACTTGGTTTTGAATTGGGAAAAATGCCACTTTATGGTAACTCATGGAATTGTCCTTGGCCACATAGTGTCTTCTAGGGGGATAGAAGTAGACAAAGCTAAAGTGGAAATTATTCAAAAACTTCCTACCCCTAGATGTGTTAAGGATATCAGATCATTTCTTGGCCATGCTGGGTTTTATAGAAGGTTTATTGCATCATTCAGTGCCATTGCTAGACCTTTGTGCAACCTTCTATCCCAGGATGTTCCCTTTGATTGGACACCAGAGTGTCAGGCCTCATTTGATAGACTTAAGAGTTTGCTCACCTCAGCTCCCATTATGCAGCCACCAGACTGGACTTTACCATTTGAGATCATGTGTGATGCTAGTGATTGTGCCATTGGTGCAGTGCTAGGACAGAGGAGGGATAGGAGACCACATGTGTTGTACTATGCTAGCAAAACCCTTAGTGAAGCACAAAGGAATTACACTACT
Source organism: Vitellaria paradoxa (assembly GCA_019916065.1). Taxonomy (NCBI): domain Eukaryota; kingdom Viridiplantae; phylum Streptophyta; class Magnoliopsida; order Ericales; family Sapotaceae; genus Vitellaria; species Vitellaria paradoxa. Next base: position 17,418,969 of record CM034236.1, read on the forward strand.
ACTGAGAAGGAGTTGCTAGCAGTAGTATATGCCTTGGACAAGTTCAGATCATACCTGGTAGGTTCTCATGTCATAGTATACACTGACCATGCTGCTTTGAAGTATCTCTTGACCAAACCTGATGCTAAGCCTAGACTTATTAGATGGATTCTTCTGCTTCAAGAATTTGATTTAGAAATCAAGGACAAAAAGGGAGTTGAAAATGTAGTTGCTGATCACCTTTCTAGACTCCCACATCAAGATTTAGCATCTTTTGATTCTCCCATCAATGAGACATTCCCTGATGAGCAGTTGTTCCACATAGACTCTTCTGAGGTACCTTGGTTTGCAGATATAGCCAACTACCTAGCTTCAGGTATTGTGCCTTCTCACTGGACCATGTTGGATAGAAGGAAGTTCTTTAGGAATGTGAGACACTTTTTCTGGGATGACCCTTATTTGTTTAAGTATTGCTCAGATCAAGTCATAAGGAGATGCATACCCGAGAGTGAAGTACAGAGTGTCATTAGTTTTTGTCATACTCTTGCATGTGGAGGTCATTTTTCAGCTAGGAAGACAGTGGCAAAGATTTTACAGAGTGGATTGTTTTGGCCTACCATGTTTAGGGATGTGCATGCCTTTTGTGTTGCTTGTGATAGGTGTCAAAGGCTTGGTAAGATCACTAGGAGAAACATGATGCCACTTCACCCCATTTATGTGCTTGATATCTTTGATTGTTGGGGTATGGATTTTATGGGACCATTTGTGAATTCATTTGGCAATGAGTATATCTTAGTGGCAGTGGATTATGTTTCAAAGTGGATAGAAGCCATACCAACTAAGACCAATGACCACAAGGTAGTGATAAAATTTTTGAAGGAAAATGTGTTTTCAAGATTTGGAATGCCAAAGGCCATGATAAGTGATAGGGGAACACATTTTTGCAATAGACATGTTGGTCTTTTGATGAAGAAGTATGGGGTGTTACACAAGGTTGGAACATCTTACCACCCCCAAACAAGTGGACAAGCTGAATTAGCCAATAGAGAGATCAAAAGAATCATTGAAAAAACAGTGAATCCCACAAGGAAAGATTGGTCTTTGAAATTGGTTGATGCACTTTGGGCTTATAGGACTGCCTACAAGACTATCCTAGGCATGTCTCCTTATAGGTTAGTGTATGGAAAAGCTTGTCATCTTCCTGTGGAACTTGAACACAAGGCCTTTTGGGCAGTGAGACATTTTAATGAGAGCATCACTGAATCTGGTTTTCAAAGAAAATTGCAACTAAATGAGCTTGAGGAGATTAGGAATGATGCATATGAGAATGCTAAGATCACCAAGGATAGAGTGAAGAAATGGCATGATACACATATCCTCAAAAGAGAGTTGTTTGTGGGTCAAAAGGTCTTGTTGTATGACTCAAGGTTACACTTGTTTCCCGGGAAATTGAAGTCCAGATGGAGTGGTCCATATGTGATTCAGAACATCACTGAGTTTGGGGCTGTTGACATTCAAAATCCAACCTCCAAGAATGTTTTTAGAGTGAATGGACAGAGATTGAAAGAGTATCATGAGAATTTTGTTGCTGAAGTAGAGAGTTGGGATCTTGAAGATCCCCCAAATTCTGTTTGAATGGAGGAAGAATTCTGATTTTGTATCATAATAGTGTAGGTTCTGTTATGTTTTTGATTTTCTGTTTTCTTTGGTTTTTGTAATTCTCTTTCTTTCATCTAAAAAAAAAAAAAAAAATTTTTTTTTCAGTTTGCAAGTTTTAACACATTGGTTTCAGCAAGTTTCATGAAGAATTGAGAATTTCTGCTTTATGTTTTACTGATATTTGAATTTTCAAAGGTTGGAACTGACATGTGCTATTTGAGGTAGCAACATCACTTGTGGTGGACCTACTTGAGAGTCAAGTGGAATAAATGCATTTGCTTGATTTGTTTTGGGAGTATAATGCATTAACCAAAGTGGGTAGCACATGCTTTCAAAGTGTTTCAGAATGCAGCCAAAGAATTTCAATTGAGCATGCTTCATTAAGGATCAAGTCACATCAGCAGGTGCAACAAAAACTGATCAAATCTGGTACTGCTATAAGTCCAAATCAGATGAGAAATTCATCTCATTCGAATAGCTGAATAGTCATTTGAATAGGCCATCTGAGCACAAAATCTCATCTGTGAACAGCAACCCATCTTGCATATTTGATGCTTGGCAAAACCTCACTGATCCTTAATTACACTCAACCCATTTTGTATTGTTTTGGTTCTACTGATTTGCATTTTCTTTGAGAATATTGCATTGAACAAGTTGGGGGGAGCAACTGTTTTGGTAATACCTTGGAATTTCAGCTGGTCTACATCACTCAAACATGTTAACCTTAAACTCAGCAGGTACCTCTTTTCCTTTTGCACTTTATTCCAAATTGATTGACTTGTTTGTGCATTGAGGACAATGCTTGTTTTTAGTTGGGGGGGACACAATCTGAGTTTGTGGATGTGAATAGTATTTTTACTGCAATTTGCTGAATTGAGTGATTGGATATGATCAGAATGTTTTGAATATGATTTGGAATTGCTTGAATTGAATTAAGATCATGCTTATGTCAGTTTGAGTTTGCATATGTTGAAAATTTGAAAAATTTTTTTTTTTTTTTTTTGAAAATTTGGAAAAATTGCAAAACTTCTTCTTGAATTAGTTATTTCTTGTGAAATAATTTTCGAATCCTAGCTGTTGGCAAAACTTAATTTGAGTATTCTTAAGAAATGGGGAAGAATTTCTGGTTTTCTGGACACTGGAATTGCAAATTGCTGATAACCTGTATTCGAATATGGGTCTGGGTATTCGAATATGATGTCGGTTTTAAATCCTGTATATACCCTGTAAGTGGCCCCATTTAAGGTCCTGTTCTATTCGAATACGAGCCCTGGTGCCCACAACCCTGAAGCCTTCACCATTCCACATCCTCTTCCAGTCTTTTACTTTCGGATTATCTGAGTGAGATTTTGAGTTGACATTGAAAGGAAGATTCAGATACAGAGCTGCGATTGAAGAAGCTAGGGTTTACAGCTTTGGAGAATTTCTGATAAAGGGTGAAAAGTCAAGTGAAGCAAAATGCCACCAAAGAGGATGAAGAAGATGGCTTACAAAGGTAAGGCTAAAAGAAGGAGCATGAGGATTTTGAGCCAACATGGTAAGGGTTCTTCACTTGTTGTTCAGGAACCCATAACATATGAACTGTCATCTTCTAAATCAGACCGTAGGTCTTCCTCTAGAACAGAATCATTCCATTCTGTAGGAAATGAGAGTTTGAGTGAGAGACATGATGATCATGTCTCTAATGTTGAAAAGGAAAACTCTGATGGAGTTCCTGAGAATGTGCCGACTAAGGAACACACCTCTGCTCCTGAGGATGAGGTCCATACCTCTGAAAATGTTCTTTTGGATGAACCTGAAGCACAATCTGACCATGATCTTTTTGATGAGGGTTCTTTTGATAATTTGAGGTTTTCCAACAAAGCTTCAAAGCTGAAATATGATGAGAATTACAGCAAGAGAGCTGTGTTGACTGAAAGAGGAATTAAATTGGAGGATTACAATGAACCACCCTATGAATTGTTAGAACTATTTGAGCAAAGGGGCTGGGTACATTGGGTTACAACCAGTAGGAGGGCTGTGGTACCATATGTGAGAGAGTTTTACTCAAATGCTGAAGTGGGTATGATTCATGGGAGACCTGAGATAAACTCTAAGGTTAGAGGGAAGAGAATTAGTTTGAATCTTGAGAAGATTTCTTTCATAGGTCACTTGCCTGTTGAAAGAATACCCGAATCCACACCTAAACAAAAAGCACGATGGGAGAAACAATTGCATAAGGACAATTTGGCTAGGCTCTTCACAGCCAACCCTCAAGCTCAATGGACCACTTCTAGGATGTCCAAGTCAGGAATTACTCCCAAAAGTAATATCCTTCACATGCTGGTCTGTTCTTTATTTCTGCCCCATGCTTACAAGTCAACCATCACTCTTGAACAAGCCATGATTATGGGAAAGATGTTGTTAGGCATTCCCATGGATTTACCTTACCACATTTGGTTGGTTATTTCTCATGTGGTAGAGAAACCAGAATCCACTGCTGGGCTGCCTTTTGGAGGTTTAATTACAGAGATAATTCAGCACTTTTTGGGAATAGAGGAAGAGGTAGGAATGGCCATTGTGAAAGCTGCTCCTTTGATAGACAAGATATCTATGAATCGAAGTCGAGGACAATTGAAGAAGGCTGCTCCACCTGCAGTTGAGAACAACCAGCAGCAGCCAGCAGAGGAGGAGGCAACTGAAGCAGCCCCCATGAGCACAGAGGAGAAGTTGACATTAATCCAGAAAAATCAAGAAGTACTGATGAGGGAAGTGAGTGAGCTGAGACAGGGGCAGCAGAAGCTTATTCGAATGGTGGAGAGCATATTCGAATGGAGTCAAGAAGGGAGAAATGCTTAATTTCAGTACTTCAGCCATGATCCAGACTCTTTTGTCCTTGAAACCTGATTTTTGACAGCAAATCTTCAGAATATTTCAAATATGTTTTGCCAACAATAGGATTTGGATTAATGTTCCTGCTGTTTGTTTCTTTTGATTAGGTTTAAGTTGTTTTGTTTTACTTTTGCTACCTAGGACTTTGAACTTACAACTTGGAATGAATGAAATTTCTGTTTTCTTGGAATTAGTGATGTCATTTGCATAAATTGGATTGAGCTGAGTTGAAGTATGAAATTTTAAGAGTTGTTGTGGTTGCCATGTGTTTTTAAGTTGAAAAGTGTGTGAATGGATTTAGTTTGAGGATTGTTGATCTAACATTTGTCTTGAGGAATGAATTTATGAATGAATAATGTGTTTTATGGATTTCCAGATATAGTGGAGACTTAAAACCTGAAGTGAGATATTTGAGCCTTAAACTTTGTTCATGAGAGACTTCATTTACTCTAAGGGCTTTCCAAAAGCTCAAGCTCTTTGCACTTCAAATTTCTTCAATAACTCCACTTATACTATTTTGCTTTGGGTGTTTGTGAAGTGATGGATGAATGGAACTAGACTTCTGATTCTTAACTTTTATGGTTGAATGGAATGAAATCATAGAAATGATATTAGGCCATTTTTCTTAACATTTGAGCTTGGAATGCCTTTCTTTGATGAACATCATCCTTGGAGCCAAGTTTGAGCTTTATTAGAACATTCATACTTCTTTATTCTTACCACATCATACCTTTAACCATTATGAATGCTCTTTAGCCTTCCCTAACAGATTGGAATACACTGAAAATATTAAGGAAGAGAAATGAACAACATTTTGGGATTTTGAGGTGAGAAGAAAGAAAAATGAATGGAATGAGGAAAAAGAAAATGTTAAGGGAAATTGTTGATAAAAAGAAAATCAAAAAGGTGGAAACTGTTTTAATTTTGAAATACATTCACTTGAGGTCAATTTCAAAAAAAAAAAAAAAAAAAGAGAAGAATTGGAGAAGGGTGGAAGAAAGTTTATTTCAGTGTTCCAAATCAGTTTTTGAATTCCTTATCCTTCCCTTCTATTACCTTATTAAACCTCATGGCCCCATTACAACCCATTGCAAGTCCTAATTGATCTTTGAAAGAATTTTCATTCAATTGTGAAATTTAGGAATTAGGGAATCATGGTGAAAATTCTGAAATTACTTTGCTACATCATTCCTTCATGGAGTTATGCCAAGTCTAATTCTTTCTTGAATACATCGTTTTTGACTTGTTGATGCCACCTTCTAGAATTTGATGAACATTTACTCTTAATAGGGGCATCTTGAGTGAAACCTTGTGTGCTCTATTTTCTTTGGAGTGAATTCCAAGGTGAGATTTGAAGTCAAAACTTGGGAATGAAATGGAATGCAAAGTTCAGAATTAAATGAAGTTCTAAAAGATGTATGTTAAGATTGATAGAGTTAAAAGCTGCTATTCATTCACATTCATTTCACACATTTGGCAAGTTTCACATCTCTTATAAAATTTTAAATTTTAAACTTTGCTTATGAAAATTTTTGCTCATGGTGTTGACTAATTCCATATGAATAGCTGAAATATCATTCAAATTGAAATGAAATTAATGCTTTTGGATTTCTCTCCTATTTCTTCTATTAGAAGCATTACTAGGGACTAGTAATGTTGTAGTTGGGGGGTGTGTGATTGGACATCAATTGTTACATATTTATATATTCAAATTACACTTGCACACATCATAAAAAGATATAAAATCTATGTTTTGTGCAGATTTCATCCCCATATCTCCAAAGTGGAATATGTGTTGATTTCCATCACAAAAACAAGAAATTGAGCTACATTGAGGGTGTTGAGAAGAAAGCATGCTGCACAACACATCAAAGGATTGAAGCTATTTCAGAAGAAGAAGAAAATTCAGTTGAAATCAGTGCAAAGAGATCAGAATCACTATTCTGGAAATTTCTGCAGCAGGGGATCATATTCGAATATGGTTTTACTGTATTCGAATATAAGCTTCTTCACAGCAACGAATTCCATGTGACCCCAACTTCCCCATGTGATGTCACCTGCAATCCAGGGAGGGCAAATCAGGAAAAAAAAGATATAGGAGAGAGAAGAAGCCATCATGAGGACAACATTCGGTTAGAGGAGAGAGAAAAGGAGGAGAGAGAAGGAAGAAAGATTTGGAGTGAGACCCACGCGACAAAAACAGAGAACATTTTTTGGGGAAGAAATTCAGATTTCGGGAGGGGAGTTTTAGAGAGTTTTTCATGGAGAGTTCATAGTTTTACATTGGATTTTCAATTCAGCATTAGAGTTTTTGAGATTTACACTTTGAATTCATTCCAATTTCTGTAATCAGATTTTCAAGTCTAAATCCATTAAACTTTCAATTTCAGATTGTAATGTCTTTGAATCAGATTTGCACTTCTGTTTTTTCTTCTTTTTAACATGCTCGGCTAAGATTTCTTGAGCCAAGGCAAGGGTAATGCCCTTCCAATGAATCTCAAGTGGCCGAACTTCATGAATTTACTTTGAGTTCTTATAGTATCAAGTTGATTTGCAGCTGGGTGTCTTATAACTCATTGATTCAAGACCCGATTAATCCAACTTTGTATATCCTATTGATGAGTTCATAGGTGTTGCTTAACTTAGAACTCTCATGACATTGTTGTATGTGGGTTGCTAGAATTAGAACTCCTATTGTCCTTAAAATAGGTTATGCACATTGAGTGTTTAATCCATGGTTTGTTTCAATTGAAATTAATTTTCTCAAAAATCGGTACAAATTGATTTGGTAATTTATAAACTCTTGGCACTTGAAATTCATTCGGATTGGTATTAAACTTGCCTTGCTCAACTTTTTTATCACTTAATCTTTTAGTTTAAATTCACTTTGCTTTTGGAAAGTTAGTTCAAAATCATCAACCAACCAAATCAAATTTTAATTTTCTATTTTACATTTTTCTGTGAGTTGTGTTTTGCCAAATTAATCTCCATTAGAGTCATTCACTTCATTACTCCCTAGATCCCTGTGGAAATGACCTGGGACTTACCAGTTATTTTGTGCTTCAACCACACCTTGCACTTGGGGGAAAACTTGTCTTGATTTACCTCACTTAACATTTTCTTTAAATTTGAATTTATAATCTGAATTTTCATTTGAGCTTTTATCTTGGAGTGAGGTAATTAAACAAGAACAAGCACTAATATATATGTTTTTCTTGGTAAACAACATACAAACACACTGAAAATAGGAAAAAAATAAAATAAAATTGAAACCCAAAATTTATTAACAAATTTGAAATTCATTTTTATTCATAATTGATTTTATGAATGCACATTGTGTGGATACATGCATCACGGATAATAGACTTTAACTTTACATTCGTTATAACATTCAGTGTGGGTTCGCTGGCATTCATTACAGTATATATAGTTTCCAAAGCTAGCACATGATTTCTCGACCAACTAATCACTAATTACAAAACAATTGGTAACCAAATATGAGCCTTTTAGCAACTAATTGGTTGTCAAATTCCAAATATCTTGTTGAGGTTTCAAATCATTCCTTGACCAACTAGTCACCCATTATAAAATCTTTAGCGACCAATTGGTCGCCACATATATGGAACTTTTAGTTGCTAGTTGGTTGCCAATTAGTTACAAAAAAATAAAAGCCCACTAACTTTTGCCGACCACTTGATCGCAAAAATATGGGACGTTCAGCGACCAACTGGTCGCTAATTCTTCTAAAATTCCATATCAGTTATGCCATTCAGTGACCAACTAGTTACCAATGCTTCACTTTTTAGCGACCAATTGGTCACCAATAGTACGAAAAAATAGCAACTATTATTTTCATTTCCTGATTTATTTTTCTATAATAATACACACAAAAAAATCCACCTATAATAATCATATAAATTGACAAAAATATAGCATTCACCATCAAATTACATATTACTAATGATAAAAATAAATCTTTGACAAAAGCACAACATATGTATAGCCTCCAAAAATTACATAAAATCAATATATATCTGTTCAATATCAATATTACTATAATTCTGTACACACTTCTCACACATTTATACTAGTTCTTACATGCGAAGCAAATCATTAATTCCTAAAAAAAAAAAAAAAAAAGAACAAATTCTTGATGAAACTTCCCTTCCACTAGCACCCACGAAAAAAAAAATAACCTTTGCAAAACTCAATCCAAGCAGAATACCCACCTACCATTCAAAAACAACAATGTTTGGTCAATGTTCCCAAACATTATAAATAAGTTCCATTGCTCATAACTTCATCTTATAGAAAGAGTTAAGAAATTGAAAATATTATAGGAAAAACATGAAGCAGTTAGAATTATGTGCAATAATAATGCTGCTGAACTTATTTACGTGTGTCAATTTTTATCCCAAGAGCTTTGTCTAATTTTTACTATGCTGCTATATAATAGAAAATTGGAAACAATATCAACAAGAGGTTGATATATCATTCCATTACTGCCTTTTCCTACTTCCTTATTGGTACATTATTCCAACCTACTTTACCATTTGGGCAAGAAGGCCATTTATCTAAAACTACAACTATGAAATTAAACGGTGTATTCCGTTCCCTAACAAAGTGTCAATAGAGATACAACACCCACTACAAAACTAAATGACAACAATAACAACAGTAGCTGATGGGACCATAAGGCAACAAAAGCACTATTAGAATAGAAAACAAGATAATAAGCAGCTCATGGGGGAAGTTTTTGGATCTAATGTTGATCAAATGGTTATATCAAATTTGAAAAGATTACTTAATTTCATAATCAAATAAAAAAAATGAGAATATTCATTCCATTATAACATTATTTAACTTAATAAATAATCAATGTTCCCACAATTAATAATAAGTCCCAAAGCTAGCGAACAAATTAAAAATGGATGTAAAATCTTAGTGATAATATCTTATATTGCTTCTAAATTTAGCCAAAGCACCACCTGAGAAATTGTGGTGCAATAATTTCTTCACAGCACCCTCCTACATCAAAAGCACAGCTGCTAGAGAATTGGAAATTATAATATTTATTTTCAAGGGTAGAAAATATAAAAAAAAAAAAAAATTGAAGCTTGTTTGCTTATTTCGATGTCCATCCCGAACTATCTCTTTCAAATTTATCTCACATCATTACAAATAATTGAACAAATTTTTCTTGGTATTATTTTTCTCTTACCTTCCTATCCTCTTCATTTTTTTATTATTCGCTCATTTTATTCGATGATGACCATTTTTTGTTTGTTAATTTGTGACTTGAGCTTTTCAATCTCCTCATAACATGCTTTGGAAGATGCATTAGATCTTGTTGAGGAGGATGGCTTTGGACCCTTCCCAAATCCGAGCAAATAACTAGAACTTTCTCCTAGCACCATCTGAGAGAGCTACTTTGGTGTATAAAGTGGATCACCTGGCTCCATTGTCTCATTCTCACGCCTGACAATCTCATCCTATACATATTAATAATATATAAAATACCATTGTATATATTCTTAATAGGAATAGAATAAGAAATAGAGTTGTAAAAAATTACAACTAGCACATACATAATTTTCCTGATATTTTGGATGAATATAGTCATTATTCTTTTTGCTTTAATGAGTGTATTTATAAAACATAGAAAATGGGAGACTCTTATCTCCAAGCTTGTCAATCTAATTAAAAATTAACAGTCCAAGTTAGTTAACAATTTGATTAGATAAGAGATATGATTTAACAAATAATTTTATATGAAACAATTGACAAAACAATCATTGGACAACAATAATAGGTAAAACAAAAGCTGCAACCTTCATCTTACCTTTTTTGCTCCATAAAATTTCAGTCATGCTACTAGTCTTACAAAGAAGCAAAAGGAAGAAAAGTCTTAATATAACAAGTGCCTATTCTTTTTTGTCCTCGGATAGTCCCTAAAGCTTCAATATATATTTTTGTTTTACATAGGACATAAACAGCATAAAGAAACCACACAATTTAATGTAATTAACCTCTTGGTTTGGATATAATTCAACAGTGAAGAAGTCTCTTTCTTCCTTATAAGAGAAAAGCGCACATTTTCTGTACACCATCCAAAAAATTTTTATAATGAATTGAGTTGTATTGCTTCTCTGTGAAGTTGAATTCTTTGATAGTCCATAACATTAGTCCATTGGCGTACAAGTGAGCGTCTTCTTCCAATCTTCGCCAATGGATGTAAAGACTAATTGTACGTGTAAGGGTTAATGTATTGGATAGGAAAGTTGCAAAAATACTTTTTAGGCCCATGAAAAACGCAACATGAGATTTAACATTTGGATTGGAGGCTGGAAGAAAAATAAATTACGATCTAATCAAAACTATTGACAATTTATTTATCATAATTAAAATTATAAGTCTTAAGTAGAATTAGGTTAAAAGTATAAAGATAATTACACTTTATCCTTTGAGGGTTTGAGTGAAAAACACATGATCTTGATTTAATTTAAAATTTTATAAATAACTTAATCGTTATTTGAAATAAAATATAAAATTGACTAAGACTATTAAATTTAACTGAATTTATACATTATAAATCAAAATCGATTGAGCAAAAAATATTTACAAAAGTTATTAGAAGTAAAGAATTTTTCATGAAAAATATTTACAAAAGTCATTAAAAGTAGAGATTTTTTCGTGAAGAGTAATATAATTATGCTCCACTGAATTTGATATACTCTCAAAATCTTTCCCAAATTATGATAATGGTAATTATACGCGAGCTCCAACTATCTAAGCTCTTGACTTAAAAACATTAAAACGAATATATAATGTGTGCGTGTAGGGGTGGACATAAATTAGGTGGACTTCAATCAAATTGGGACAAAAATAAATCAAATGTAGGTTCTCAATGATCCTAAGATTGTTCACTTAAAGTCAATTATTTTTTAAATATATTTTAGATTATATTTTTAGATAAAAATAATTTAAAATATTATAAAAATTATTTTATAAGAAAATATAAATAGAAAAATATATAAATACATAAAATATTAATAATATATATTTCAATCATTTCTGGTGGACCCGGGCCAATTTCTACAAGTGCAAGCCTAGCCGATTTAACTAAGTGGACCTAAAAATATTTGCAAAGCCGAAAAACTAGGATGGCCGGCCAAGCCAATTTCTACAATCCCAAATCTAATCCATTTAACAAATTGAACTCTTTTTTTTTTTTTTTTTCTTGAAATAAAACCGAAAGAATAGGATGGCCTGGGCTCCATTTGTATGGTCTTGGACTGGGACTTAGGAGCTTACCACCCCAAGGTCTCAAGTTCAAGTCTCCTCTCTAGCAAAAACTTGGGGCCAGCCTCCCGGGCGCAAAGCGTAGTAAAGGTTGGTAGGACGGGCCTCCTTGGCTGGACGAACCGTATCCAGTTCTTGGGTGTGGGTCCGACTCCCCGCCGCTACGCGAGTTCGCGATTGACCGCTATACATGTTGAGGGGCCGGTATGTGTGGCACAAACCAAAAGAGATTCACTCTCTAGGGGTTTGACCTAGGGAGTGAATCTCTCGAGGTTAAATCCTTTTTTTTTTTTTTTGTTTGTGAATCCCAAATGCAAGCTAAGTACGAAAAGAATATATACGGCAAAAACTATGTAAAATTAATGTTATTAATTAAATACGCTAAATTAGTGTTAAACTCCTTATAACAAAATTTCTAGTCAAAAAAGTATATCCAAAACTAAAATATTATGCTAAATGAAATTGATACTATTAATCATAAATGTCAAACTGATAATATAGGATACCTATCCACTATATTGGCTATGCAAAGTCTATTTTAGGTATGGATACACAAATATGGTAAGTAAATTTGGTTAATCCTAATTAACGATAAAGTTTATTACATATTAATGCATGAAAATAAAAACTTAATTGGGATGCAAACCAAATTGTATGCAGGTAATCACAATCATTACCTAAACCTATTCTCAACCAGAGCTATACACACAATTAGAGTGAAAATGTAGAATAAAAAAGTAAATATAATTAAAATAAAATTTTAGCCTTAGCTAGGAAATATACGCATGAGAAGCATTTCGTATGCGTACGGCACAACACTCAATTCTATGCACATGAGCATGCCAGACTAAGGCTTCGTTTGGGAAAAATTAGTATGTACTAATGGTTAATGGCTAATAGTTAACTAAAAAAAAAAGTTAGCTAATTTTGTGTTTAGGAAGGAAAAAAAGTAGCTAATGACTAATGACTAATGACTAATGACTAGTAACTAGCTAAAGAAAAGTTAGCTAATTTTGTGTTTGGGAAGGAAAAAAAGTTAATTTTTTTTAGGGGGTTAACTTGTAAGGGTAAATTGATATTTTTATCCTTAAAAGTTTAAAAGAAGATTAAAATATAAGAGAGTAAAAAAGTCTAACCACTATTGAAGTAGTCATTAACCTTGACTAATGACTACTCTTCCCAAACGGACCCTAAGTCACTGCCAAAAAGTAACCCACCCATAACCGGAATTAGCTACCAACGGCTAAGGGTGAGCAAAAAAAAAAAAAAAAAATCAGCAAACTGAAAAATTGAATTGAATTGAACAAATGGAACCAAAAATTGTGGTTAATCAAACTGATGTTTTGATTTCGACCTTTTTTTTTAATTTCTAGTTTTTGGTTCGGTTTTAGTTCTTCATATACATTAATTGTCAGTTCGGTTAACCAATCAAATTTTATTATTAATCTAAATTATATTATATATTAATATATTATTTCTTTTGTTTATTTGGTTATTAGTAATTTTATATTTCAAGTAATCTAAACTAAAATTATGTTATTATTATTGTCAAATTATGTTTGACTTTTAATTGTTTTTATATTCTTGAATGTATAATGAATTAATTACAGGATGATAATTATTAAAAAAATAATAAAAATAAGTAACTAGATTGATTTGATCAATAGTTAACCATTTATAGTGATTCAATTTCGGTTCCAAAAAAAAAAAAAAACCAAATCGGTTCGATTTTTTTAACTCAGCATCCTACCGATGGCTCAAACAACCTGGCAAACAACACATATATCTTAAAATAATACGGTATAAAAATATACTTGGAGATCCAAGTCATTACAAAATGTATTGCTGCTGGTTGGTATACAAAATTGGTGTTGGGAACCAAGATCTCATTTTGGTCGCCAAAAGTGAATATTATGGTCAACAAAATGCAACACTTTTAGTAACCAAGTTTTTATTTAGTCCGTGAAAGATGATCTGTTGTCAACTAATTTTACTTTGGTCAGTAAAAAGTTTACCTTTCTTTAAAAGAAAATAAAATTTCCTGATGTGGTGCTGTGTTCGTCGTTGGTAGAGCGTTGTTGTGCCACTAATATATATATATATATATATATGGTAAGTAAAAATAAAAAAAAATGATAAAAAAATGTTTATTAGGTATATCTCATGTATGATAAGTAAAATTAATGTAATTAATCGTCAATTTGATATATATAGACATACGAATTAAAATTTAAAGGAAAAAATTATACTATTTAATACTCATATTTTTAAATATTATTTAGTTACGTTTCATAATCTATTGAATTAATTACCTACCACAAAATGTAATTTTTTTTAAATTAATTCATACCACGTGACTCTAAATGCCTTACATGCCCTCTAGGTAGTATTTACCTAGTGGCAGAGCCACATGGTGTCCAACGTAGGCGAAAGCCTACGTTGAATTTTTTTTTTAAATTATTTGGTATAAAAAATTATAAATATTTATAAAAAATTTTTGGATGCATTTGGAGGCATATATTTTAGTAACTTTTTGGTATTTTTTTACCAAAAAAAGTTAAGCATTTCTTTTATAATTTTTGAGTGTTTGGTAAAATTTTTGACAACTTTTAACAATTTTGGTAACTTTTGACAACTTTTAGCAATTTTTGATAATTTTTAATAACTTTTGTGTGTTTGATAAAAATTTTGGTAACTTTTAAATGGAGCAAATTATTGTAACAGAGTAGAAAAGTGGCAATGTATTTGATATTAATGTATAGTATTTTCTATTTTATCGTATTTTATGTATTTATTTAGAATTTAAAATTTTACACGTGATTTAACTTATACTGACCTAAATTCTTGCATACGCCACTATATTTACCTATATAAATATACACAGAAATGTATGTACATGACTACCACCATCGATAGTACTTTCAAGGAGGCAAAAGAAATGAATACCGGATCTCTCTTCCTTCTTGTTAAGAAGTTGATAATGGCAATGGTAGTCGTAGCACTACTGTTGTCAGTTGGCGGTAAGTTCAATAATCAAAATAGTTGCATATTTTTTTCGTTTTTTCATTTCTTACTTTCTTTTTTTCTTTTTTTTTTTTTTTTAAATCATGCACATGACATTTGCAGTTCCTGTGTATTTCGTAACTTGCAGGAGAAGCAAAGGATCATGGCGGCAAATCACCTACAGAAACATTATGTACAGAAAAATCATGTACAGAAGTAAACTGTAATGATTTTTGCAAGTTCTTTAAACACAAGTACGGCTACTGTTCTTCACCAGATAACAAGTGTTGTTGTGTGGATTAATCAATGGCATTTGTTCTCTGTGCAATGTAAGACGAGCATGGCTTGGCCTTGGCATCATAATAATTCCAATGGAAATCTAATAAATATAAATGTTCTGTTTGAATCCAAGAATAATGCTTTGCCTTTGTGTCTTTGTCTTCGGGTGTGTTTATATTTATTGTGGCCATGGATGGAATTTTTTTGTTCTTTTTTTTTAAATAAGAAATACAAATACAAAGAATATTTAAAGAAATAATTATAGTTTATTATAATTTTTGAATGGAACATGAGTGTATAACTTTGAAGTTATGTGTACTCGTCAATAAAGGGCGTAGATTATTTCGCGAATAGGATATATATATTAAGTGTGTTTGAAGTAACAAAAAGTGAGATAAATTGAGATAAAATTATATAATTTGTGAGTTTGTAATTTGTATAGTGAGATAAAAATAAATAATTTTTAAAAATTTTTAAAGTTTACAGTATTTCTTAATAAACCAAACGCATTCATTGTAAATTCTTTACATATTTTAAGCTCTAATTCAAGTGTTTACAAATTCATTGAATAAATAGAATTTTTTATTCTTGACAAATTAAGAGTTTGATTTATTTTGACATTGAAATATGATGCTAATAATATTTGAACAGTTATTATTCAATATAAAAAAATTGTATAAAAGCAAATTTTTAGTCACATTCTAATTAAAATTGAGAATGTTTGGAATTTTTATACCTTGTTGTAACCTTTTTTTTTTTTCTCCCTAAGTTTTATATGCCTAGAGATACAAGGAATTTTAGGTCTAGATCGATCTCAAAGATTGAAACTAAATCAATTTTGAAGTTCGTTTTTTTCGAATTCATACCAGATTAGGATTATGTCGTTTATATATAGGAATGTAATTTTTAAGGTTATAAGAGACCAAAAAAAGGTTAATCCCGTTTGGTCGATCAAAACTTACCAAAAGTTATTAAATTTTAACTATTTTTTATACTTTTTTCTAATAAAATTTTAACACATATTACCTTTATATCACATCTTTATATTTTTATTGTACTTTTTTACCAACTTTTTTTCTTCAAAACAATCTCTAAGAAAACTTAGCAGTGGACAAAAACCCTCCAACCCGTTCTTGGGACTGACCAAGGGTCTCCCATATATTTTAAGACTTGGGCTTTTTTAACTTATTCTCAAAACTCCTAAACAATTACACATAAATTTTCTTAACATTAAAAATTTTAAAATACTTCATTTATTTTAAAATTGTAAAATACTTCACTTATTTTAAAATATTATTAATTTTAAAATATTATTAATTTCTGACTCCCATCTATTAACTTGAATCTTAACTCGTCAAAATTTTATTGTGATGACAAATTTACCCCTAACATAATTAATTAACTAAAAAAACCATCTCCTTCGTACTTTCTCTCTCTACTGCAAAAACTCCTCTCTCTCTCTCTACTGTAAACCTTTTCCCTTCTTCTTCCTCCTCCTCTTTCAGTTAAAAAAAAAAAAAACCTAATGCCCAAAAAAAATTATGCCTGAAAAAACGTTGTAACGCTCCGCCTTTCCGGCCACTCATTATTGTTGTCGGCGACGTTCGGCTACTTTCCGGTGACGTTGTAACCCTTCGCCAGTGTTTCTTGTTCTTTGCCAGAAGCATCTTGGCTTTCTCAACCAAATATAGAGAAAACCCAATCAAATCTCAAAGATCCACTTGATAGAATCCAAAGCAGAAGTAAGGAAAAGATCAGGAAGTCTATGAAAATTTTCAGGTCCTTACTATTTTAGAGCACCAAAAGTGAACATCTCCATCACAAAATTGATGTTCCTGTTTGCAATATCAACCCAAGACGTGTAGAACTTTATAATGTTTTGGTGCTTCGATGTTTTGAGCAAATGAATTTCACAGTAGAGCCTCTCAAGATCTTCAGGGCTTTGAAGAAAATCATAAAGCTTGATCTGGTTCCAAGCAACTTCCATCCCATCGAACTCATCGAATGATTTGTAACTGCATCAATCAACACAATTGGATGCTGAATTAGAATGGTAAATCTATCTGCGGTATGCCGGAGAAACAAAGACCCAATGAAAAACCCAAAATCCTGACGTCAAAGCAGACGTTGAAATACATTTCAGAAGCTTCCAACATCGAATAAAAAAATTAAAAAAATAAATTACTAATTAAAATTAACTTTACTACAAAAGTTAAACAACATATAATGCACACAGAGAGGGAGAGGGAGAGACCATTAGGACCCAAATGGAATACAGAGTCAAATTGAAGAGGAGACAAAGAAAAGATTCAGTAAAATGCCTTGTTCAAGGACCCAGAAATCGAATTGAACATTCTGAAGAAAGAAGAGATATTTTGGAGAGATTGGCGAGGAAAGCCAAGAAATATCACATTGTGATGTCGGGCGGAGATGGGGAGGGTGAAGAATTGATGGGGGAGAGAGAAAAGGCAAGAAAGTGTTAAATAGTAAATCTATCAAATGCCCCACTTTTAAGACACAAAGATCAATTTTCCAGATAAATTTGAAATGGGCATTAAAAGAACACGTAAAAAAAAACATCGAGCTCTGAAGAACTTTAAAATGGGTATTTAACAAATCAAGTAAATGCCAATTTGAAGGAAACACTGTTGAAGGTTTGTGTAATACCTAGTAACTCCTCTGTAGTTCCCGAGCTTCACTTCGACGTACGGATTGTACCTATCGGTGACGCCTCTCCTTAGGGGTTCTTCCGGCGACATCTCACCAAGCTCCTGCAAAAGAACCCAGAAGCGTCGGTGGCGTCACTGATGGGAGGAGGTGCGGTGGCGGCCATGGTAGCACACTGACCTGATCAAAAACTGCAGCGGCAATGACTTAGGAGTAACGTAAGAAAACTGATTCTAATTCCGCCGCCAACACTTCCGATTCCGCGGCAGCAACAGTCTTCCGATTCTAACTCCACGATGGTGGCCATGATTTTCCCCTGATTGTTTGGAAAGAGACGTGAGAGAGTGGTAAAAATGAAATTATAGAGCCACTTTTTAGCTAATATTATCATTTTAACTGAGACTTTAACAGAAGCTTAACAAAATAAGTCAGATTTTAACAAATTTTCAAAATAAAGGAGATATTTGTAAATCTTAAATGTTGAGAGACTTATATGTGATTATATAAATATTTAGAGGTCTAGGTATAATTTACTCTTCTTCGGCTTGAGAAAATTTTTAGGCCCGTGTCTAAAATTGGGGCGAGAGTAAGAATAATGTTTGAAACCTACCCCAAGCCCATCCATATTCGAAAGAAAAAAAATAAAATATAATTTTCAAAATATTTATTTATTTATTTGAACGTAAAAATTAAAAAAGTATATAAATTTTTAAATGTTAGAAGTGTTATATACTTGAGAAAAGTTATTAGTTCTTTAGTTAATTTTATGACCCAAAAGTTAAATTTACTTTTGATTAAATTATAAGACAATGAGAAAAAAATTTTTGATTTGTTTTTTTTTTAATAGCATAAATTTAAAAAAAAATATTGTGAGATAAATAATATAAAAATATTTTTTTATTAGCGTGGACAGATTGTAAATATTGATTAGTGTAAGCTCGAGCTTGTAAAAAGTATAAATTTGATTAATAAAACTGGCATGCTTGACATTATTGATTATTATAAAGCAGGCATGTAAAACCGGGCTAGACTATGATCTTTTATGTGTTAATATGCTAGGTCTATCCCTAGAAAAACACCCATAAAAGGAAGATTGTGCTCAGATTTTTCCATTAATGATTCATACAAGAAAAATATCATATTAACTCATTTTAAAAGTAGAATTAATGAGGTGAGTTATGTTCACCTCATCATCATCAGATTTAAATGACTTGATTTAATGAAAAATATTTCAAGAGTAGTATATTAATGAGGTAATTTAGATTCAATTCACGATGAGGTTTAAACAATTTGATTTTATGAAAAACTTAGTTTTAAACTAAGCATTTGAAATTTTTAAGAAAATACTTCATACTTTATTTTCAATGAAAATAGTTAAGTAAACCGAGAGAAATTATGTCATTAAAGTCTCCAATACACACCCGTGGAAGGGCCAAAAGACCATTCAAGCTACGAATTAAATTCCAAAAATCCCTTCTCTTATGCCTTTCAAAATAGCCATAGTACCAAGTAAGCCGCTAATTACCCACCCTATTATCCACAATCTCCAAGTCAATATGGTTTTGAGAGTAATTAACCACAACAATACTGTTATTAGACTTCTACATTGCAGCTAAATCCCTTCCTTTACCAGCTCTATCAATTGCAAAACACACTTCAAACCTAAATTCCTTACTGATTGCGTCTAATCTACTACTATGAACTAAAGTTTTAGAGAGAAACACTACATCTATTTTCTTGGCTTTAATAAGCTCCCAAGAGCTTGATTCGCATGAGGGTTGCCAAGCCCTTGACAATTCTAGCTTAAGCATTTCATGGCTTATGGCAAGCCTCCTATTAAGGACCTGCCATTACTATGTTGATATTAGTTGGGTAATCAACATCTGTATTTGATGGAGAAATGTCATCACCAGGCAAAGCATTGTCAACCACCATATTGTCAGAACCGTTATTGTTGGAGCCCAATCTTTGTTTTTTTCCTATCTTCTACTAACTGAAGCCCAATCTCCTCAGGCGTAAGCCCAGCCATTCCCCTAAGTCCAACCAAGTCCTTCTGAATTGTCTTACCATTAGAAGATTGATTTGATAATTCTCCCATTATAGCATCTACCTCTAATCTTAGAGGAGCTTCAGCTACATTTGAATTTGAACCAATATACATGTAAAACCCAAATTTTTTTATTGGATTTGTAAATTTTTACTTGATAAATTTAGTTTACTATTTAAATTTAATGATTTGGAATTTTTTTTATTTTTGAATTATATTTAAAAAGATAAATTTTTGGTGATATTTAAAAAGATTATAAAATTTTAGAAAGAAAGGTGTAATTTTCCTAAACCTAAGGGGAGTAGGAAATTAATTAGTTAGTTAGGGTTAAAACTGTACTATTATAAATATATAAAGTTGTGTTTATTTTGGCAAGATAATAAAACCCTAAAAAGAAAGAGAGAATGAGAGAAAAAAAAAAAGGGTACGGCGGCTGCATTGTAATTTTTGTTGGTGGCTAATTTTTTTTTTTTCCTTTCGTTATCGAACTCTTCCTCCACTGCTGAACTAAAGAGGTAAGGGGGTGGACCTCTAAAATTCTATATATATATGTGTGTAGTTATATGTATAAAAAGCAATATGTAAAGTTAACATACAAAAGGACGAAAAAGAATCATGCAGTTTGATGTATATATATATGTAATGCATATGTGTACAAAAGGACAATATATATATATAAACATTACCAGATGCACTATTGGTTTGTTGGAACTTTCTTTTGTGATAATTAAAAGTTTATCTATTATACATTTAATATATATATCTAATATTTTTTATTTATTTATGCTTGCTGGAACGCCCTTTGTGGGTGATTAAAAGTAATTTGCGTAGGTTTGTTTTGACAATTTGTTTATTTATCTCCTTAAATGCGACGAAAGTAGTATGCCCATTTTAATTAAATTCATTAAACGTTTGTTCATTAGTTGTTTGAAAATTCTGAAAGTGAATGGTGATTAAAAGTTAAAGAAATTTCATAAAATAGTAATAATAAAAGAAAAGATTTTATTTATTTATACATTTAAGTAAAATTTGATATTTTGTTTTATTTGGATTAAGGGGTACTGAAAATATCGGGTATACGTACCCAAGGGTTGAAAATCCCAAAACCCGCGCAGGGTTGGTTATCGATTCCAGTAGGTTAGTAACCTACGAACGAGTAGATGCCTAAGGGTGGCATATTATATTCATAAGGCTTCAGCCTAGGAAGTAAACACCGAAGGATGGTGTATATTGGTTGGGTCTTGTTTCTACGAGATAACCAAGTAGACATTGAAGGATGATGTATATTGGTTGGATCTTGTTTCTACGAGACAACCAAGCAACGGTACCTTAAAATCGTATTGTTTTCTTTGATGTGTGATGTGGTACTAAAACACAATTAACTGTAACGAAGATAAATTGATAAATTAATTTAATTTCTTTCTTGAGCTTGTTATATGTGCATAATTGTTTCACGTAGTAGCATGCTAGAGCGTAATTGCATTTATATTATTATTAAGGTTCCGAGCACACGTGGTATTAGTGCTCATCCTCTTACAGCTTGTGGTGTAGGTAATAAGTTTGAATCAAGTGCTAGGCCTTCTGAGCATAGAAACTAAAAGTTTTATTTATTGCTATATAGTTATGATAGACTTTAGGAATTTTTTTTTATTTTTTTTATTTTTTTGTGGATTGTAATAAATCCCTGTTTGTGAGGTGAAGATAAATTGTTGATTTATTTAATTTTGTGGAGATTGTTTGGGTTTAGTTTTGGAGCTTATTACCTGGTTAGCTTTGACTATGGCCTTTATATAAATTTAAAGTTTAGTTTTATTTATTTTTATTTTTATTGCTCTATAGAGTGTGTGTATGGCTCTGATGTGGGATAGAGAAAGTTATTAAATGATGGAATATGTGTTCTTTTATTCACATACTCGGGTTGTAAAACCAATGGCGTGACAACTTGGTATCGGAGCTTAGGTTTAGAATACCTAGGGATAGTGGGTCTTTTACTTTCCAGGTGCTATATGTTTACATGACAGTTTATTTAATTGTGATATATGAATTTGATATTTTGTTAGACTTAGATTGTTAAGAAGGCATTAACCTTAGTATATTTTTGTGATTTTTAGAGAATGCCGCCATATATAGCTCTAGGTGTTAGAGTTAGAGGTAGAGGTAGAGGCAACATTAGAGGTAGGGGTCAAGGTCGTGGTCGTGGTAAAGGCCGAGGAATTCAGGCTGGACAGGGCCATGAAGCTTCAATGGAGGAGGTTTCTGTTGTTGCAGGAGTGTCACAGGAGCAGGGGTCTTATGCTAAAGTTGGAATAGAGGTTCCATTAGGGGCAAGTTAAATATTTTGTGAGAAAAAGTGATACTATCATTGAGCACATTGATATAAAGCAGATTATGGCGGTCCCCTTGACTAAGGGACTTAAACCTGTTATTTAATAAGCATGTCTCTAACATGAGTATTAATTATTAGGTCTTTTGATGTACTTGATTAATGGGAGTTGTTTTCCTTACATTAGGTGACAGTTACTATATGTTAAGACCTTTTAGTTTATCTATGGCCATTAAACTTTGTAGATGGCTTTTCGTTTTTTTCTTTTGATGCCATTTATGCATGGATACCTTTGTTCTCAATAATTTACATGTCATAGATGAATACATATATTCATAATATGGATTTAAAGAAAAGTCTTAAGTTTGGTGTACTTGAGCATTGAGGGGTATGTCTTACTTTCTACCGTAAAGTTTTCTCAAGATATATATACCAGACATATTAGTCTCATTGAAAACTATTAAAATTCTCTTGCATAGTTAATAAGCATACAATTAAAGAGAATTTAAGGACCGATAGAGGAATAGCACATTAATAAGATCACCTAAGGAGTGCTATTTCCAACCACACTACCACATATGATCCATGTTGATGAGGAGATTAGTATTCATGATCACGAGTAGTCTTACATTGACTAATAATCTAATGACAATCACGGTTCAATATTGGTTACCTTGTTAGATAGGATAGTTTTTATGTGTTGTCTCTTAACTTTACTTGATTTTTGAAAATGTAGCCACATACAGATTTTATAATTTCAACCTAAGAGTCAGTTTTCAAAATTGTAACTTCAATTAATGTTTACTCAAGCGGGAAAATGTTAGTATTTTCTTTAAATTGAGCATACACAATAATTTTTGGTTTTAATAAAACGGATTAAACCTAAGTTTAAAGTTAAGACATATAGGATAGGCCCAATAAAAAAGTGATTCATATAGATTGAGCTTTTGTACATCTATTAGATATATTAATTATGCGGTTGAATGGTTAATAGTGTGGGCCTAAGGAGCCTAATGTAGGCTTTTTCTGGAAGGGCCTAGTTAGGTTAAGGTTTATCCTATAAATATGCCTGTGTCTCTCCTTTTTATCCTAGACAGATAGTGTTTTACTCATAGAAACCGTCATACAGACTTAGGGTATAGAGAGGAAGATCCATAGCCAACAGGGTTGATTTCAATCTTGAATACCTCTTCTACTCGCATTCAAGGATCATGGAACAAACAGGCATACTTTTGCATTACTGAATATATAATTTTGATGTTCCTAAATTCATAAACAAGTTCATTACAAATCTTACACATCCCCATCTTTAACTTTGTTCTAACCCCCTTTTCTGGCAAAAAAAATTAATTAATATATACTAAATATGCAAAAGACTCCAATAAGACTTTTTCAACCGCAGGACTTCACACTAGTTTAAATGGTATATATATGTATTAAAAATTATCATTACTAATATATATGTTTTTCTTGGTAAACAACATACAAACACACTGAAAATAGGAAAAAAAATAAAATAAAATTGAAACCCAAAATTTATTAACAAATTTGAAATTCATTTTTATTCATAATTGATTTTATGAATGCACACTGTGTGCATGCATGCATCACGGATAATAGACTTTAACTTTACATTCATTATAACATTCAGTATGGGTTCGCCGGCATTGATTACAGTAGATATAGTTTCCAAAGCCAGCACATGATTTCTCGACCAACTAGTCACTAATTATAAAACAATTGGTCACCAAATATGAGACTTTTAGCAACTAATTGGTTGTCAAATTCCAAATATCTTGTTGAGGTTTCAAATCATTCCTTGACCAACTAGTCACCCATTATAAAATCTTTAGCGACCAATTGGTCGCCACATATATGGAACTTTTAGTTTCCAGTTGGTTGCCAATTAGTTACAAAAAAATAAAAGCCCACTAACTTTTGCCGACCACCTGGTCGCCAAAATATGGGACGTTCAGCGACCAACTAGTCACTAATTCTTCTAAAATTCCATATCAGTTATGCCATTCAGTGACCAACTAGTTACCAATGCTTCACTTTTTAGCGACCAATTGGTCACCAATAGTACAAAAAAATAGCAACTATTATTTTCATTTCCTGATTTATTTTTCTGTAATAATACACACACAAAATCCACCTGTAATAATCATATAAATTGACAAAAATATAGCATTCACCATCGAATTACATATTACTAATGATAAAAATAAATCTTTGACAAAAGCACAACATATGTATAGCCTCCAAAAGTTACATAAAATCAATATATATCTGTTCAATATCAATATTACTATAATGCTGTACACACTTCTCACACATTTATACTAGTTCTTACATGCGGAGCAAATCATTAATTCCTAAAAGATAAAAAAAAAACAAATTCTTGATGAAACTTCCCTTCCACTAGCACCCATGAAAAAAAAAATAACCTTTGCAAAACTCAATCCAAGTAGAATACCCACCTACCATTCAAAAACAACAATGTTTGGTCAATGTTCCCAAACATTATAAATAAGTTCCATTGCTCATAATTTCATCTTATAGAGAGAGTCAAGAAATTGAAAATATTATAGGAAAAACATGAAGCAGTTAGAATTATGTGCAATAATAATGCTGCTGAACTTATTTACGTGTGTCAATTTTTATCCCAAGAGCTTTGTCTAATTTTTACTATGCTGCTATATAACAGAAAATTGGAAACAATATCAATAAGAGGTTGATATATCATTCCATTACTACCTTTTCCTACTTCCTTATTGGTACATTATTCCAACCTACTTTACCATTTAGGCTAGAAGGCTTTTTATCTAAAACTACAACTATGAAATTAAACGGTGTATTCCGTTCCCCAACAAAGTGTCAATAGAGATACAACACCCACTACAAAACTAAATGACAACAATAACAACAGTAGCTGAAGGGACCATAAGGCAACAAAAGCACTATTAGAATAGAAAACAAGATAATAAGCAGCTCATGGGGGAAGTTTTTGGATCTAATGTTGATCAAATGGTTATACCAAATTTGAAAAGATTACTTAATTTCATAATCAAATAAAAAAATGAGAATATTCATTTCATTATAACATTATTTAACTTAATAATTAATCAATGTTCCCACAATTAATAATAAGTCCCAAAGCTAGCGAACAAATTAAAAATGGATATAAAATCTTAGTGATAATATCTTACATTGCTTCTAAATTTAGCCAAAGCACCACCTGAGAAATTGTGGTCCAACAATTTCTTCACAGCACCCTCCTACATCAAAAGCACAGCTGCTAGACAATTAGAAATTATAATATTTATTTACAAGGGTAGAAAATATAAAAAAAAATTGAAGCCTGTTTCCTTATTTCGATGTCTATCCCGAACTATCTCTTTCAAATTTATCTCACATCATTACAAATAATTGAACAAATTTTTCTTGGTACTATTTTTCTCTTACCTTTCTATCCTCTTCATTTTTTTATTATTCGCTCATTTTATTCGATGATGACCATGTTTTGTTTGTTAATTTGTGACTTGAGCTTTTCAATCTCCTCATAACATGCTTTGGAAGATACATTAGATCTTGTTGAGGAGGATGGCTTTGGACCCTTCCCAAATCTGAGCAAGTAACTATAACTTTCTCCGAGCACCACCTGAGAGAGCTACTTTGGTGTATAAAGTGGATCACCTGGCTCCATTGTCTCATTCTCACACCTGACAATCTCATCCTATACATATTTATAATATATAAAAAACCATTGTATATATTCTTAATAGGAATAGAATAAGAGAGAGAGTTGTAAAAAATTACAACTAGCACATACATAATTTTCCTGATATTTTGGATGAATATAGTCATTCTTCTTCTTGCTTTAATGAGTGTATTTATAAAACATAGAAAATGGGATACTCTTATCTCCAAGCTTGTCAATCTAATTAAAAATTAACAGTCCAAGTTAGTTAACAATTTGATTAGATAAGAGATATGATTTAACAAATAATTTTATATGAAACAATTGACAAAACAATCAATGGACAACAATAATAGGTAAAACAAAAGCTGCAACCTTCATCTTACCTTTTTTGCTCCATAAAATTTCAGTCATGCTACTAGTCTTACAAAGAAGCAAAAGGAAGAAAAGTCTTAATATAACAAGTGCCTATTCTTTTTTGTCCTCGGATAGTCCCTAAAGCTTCAATATATATTTTTGTTTTACATAGGACATAAACAGTATGAAGAAACCACACAATTTAATGTAATTAACCTCTTGGTTTGGATATAATTCAACAATGAAGAAGTCTCTTTCTTCCTTATAAGAGAAGAGCGCACATTTTCTGTACACCATCCAAAAAATTTTTATAATGAATTGAGTTGTATTGCTTCTCTGTGAAGTTGAATTCTTTGATAGTCCATAACATTAGTCCATTAGCGTACAAGTGAGCGTCTTCTTCCAATCTTCGCCAATGGATGTAAAGACTAATTGTACGCGTAAGGGTTAATGTATTGGATAGGAAAGTTGCAAAAATACTTTTTAGGCCCATGAAAAAACGCAACATGAGATTTAACATTTGGATTCGAGGCTGGAAGAAAATTAAAATTACGATCTAATCAAAACTATTGGCAATTTATTTATCATAATTAAAATTATAAGTCTTAAGTAGAATTAGGTTAAAAGTATAAAGATAATTACACTTTATCCTTTGAGGGTTTGAGTGAAAAACACATGATCTCGATTTAATTTAAAATTTAATAAATAACTTAATCGTTATTTGAAATAAAATATAAAATTGACTAAGACTATTAAATTTAACTGAATTTATACATTCTAAATCAAAATCGATTGAGCAAAAAATATTTACAAAAATTATTAGAAGTAAAGAATTTTTCATGAAAAATATTTACAAAAGTCATTAAAAGTAGAGATTTTTTTCGTGAAGAGTAATATAATTATGCTCCACTAAATTTGATATACTCTCAAAATCTTTCCCAAATTATGATAATGGTAATTATACGCGAGCTCCAACTATCTAAGCTCTTGACTTAAAAACATTAAAACGAATATATAATGTGTGCGTGTAGGGGTGGACATAAATTAGGTGGACTTCTTAATATTTTATTAACAATCAAATTGGGACAGAAATAAATCAAATGTAGGTTCTCAATGATCCTAAGCTTGTTCACTTAAAGTCAATTATTTTTTAAATATATTTTAGATTATATTTTTAGATAAAAATAATTTAAAATATTATAAAAATTATTTTATAAGAAAATATAAATAGAAAAATATATAAATACATAAAATGTTAATAATATATATTTCAATCATTTCTGGTGGACCCGGGCCAATTTCTACAAGTGCAAGCCTAGCCGATTTAACTAAATGGACCTAAAAAAATTTGCAAAGCCGAAAAACTAGGATGGCCGGCCAAGCCAATTTCTACAATCCCAAATCTAATCCATTTAACAAATTGAACTCTTTTTTTTTTTTTTTTTTTTCTTGAAATAAAACCGAAAGAATAGGATGGCCTGCGCTCCATTTGTACTTGTTTGTGAATCCAAAATACAAGCTAAGTACGAAAAGAATATATACGGCAAAAACTATGTAAAATTAATGTTATTAATTAAATACGCTAAATTAGTTTTAAACTCCTTATAACAAAATTTCTAGTCAAAAAAGTATATCCAAAACTAAAATATTATGGTAAATGAAATTGATACTATTAATCATAAATGTCAAACTGATAATATAGGATGCCTATCAACTATATTGGCTATGCAAAGTCTATTTTAGGTATGGATACACAAATATGGTAAGTAAATTTGGTTAATCCTAATTAACGATAAAGTTTATTACATATTAATGCATGAAAATAAAAACTTAATGGGGATGCAAACCAAATTGTATGCAGGTAATCACAATCATTACCTAACCCTATTCTCAACCAGAGCTACACACACAATTAGAGTGAAAATGTAGTATAAAAAAGTAAATATAATTAAACTAAAATTTTAGCCTTAGCTAGGAAATATACGCATGAGAAGCATTTCGTATGCGTACGGCACAACACTCAATTCTATGCACATGAGCATGCTAGACTAAGCCTTCGTTTGGGAAAAATTAACATGTATTAATGGTTAATGGCTAATAGTTAACTAAAAAAAAATTAGCTAATTTTGTGTTTAGGAAGAAAAAAAATTAACTAATGACTAATGGCTAGTAACTAACTAAAGAAAAGTTAGCTAATTTTGTGTTTGAGAAGGAAGAAAGAGTTACTTTTTTTTTTAGGAGGCTAACTTGTAAGGATAAATTGATATTTTTATCCTTGAAAGTTTAAAAAAAGATTAAAATATAAGAGAGTAAAAAAGTCTAACCACTGTTGAAGTAGTCATTAACCTTGGCTAATGGCTACTCTTCCCAAATGGACCCTAAGTCACCGCAAAAAAGTAACCCACCCATAACCGGAATTAGCTACCAACGGCTAAGGGTGAGCAAAAAAAAAAAAAGAAAAGAAAAAAAAAAAAAAACTGAAAAATTGAATTGAATTGAACAAATGGAACCAAAAATTGTGGTTAATCAAATTGATGTTTTGATTTCGACCTTTTTTTTTTAATTTCTAGTTTTTGGTTCGGTTTTAGTTTTTCATATACATTAATTGTCAGTTCGGTTAACCAATCGAATTTTATTATTAATCTAAATTATATTATATATTAATATATTATTTCTTTTGTTTATTTGGTTATTAGTGATTTTATATTTCAAGTAATCTAAACTAAATTTATGTTATTATTATTGTCAAATTATGTTTGACTTTTAATTGTTTTTATATTCTTGAATGTATAATGAATTAATTACAGGATGATAATTATTAAAAAAATAATAAAATTAAGTAACTAGATTGATTTAATCAACAGTTAATCATTTATAGTGATGTAGTTTCGGTTCCAAAAAAAAACCGAATCGGTTCGATTTTTTTTGACTCAGCATCCTACCGATGGCTCAAACAACCTAGCAAACAACACATATATTTTAAAATAATACAGTATAAAAATATACTTGGAGATCCAAGTTATTACAAAATGTATTGCTACTGGTTGGTATACAAAATTGGTGTTGGGAACCAAGATCTCATTTTGGTCGCCAAAAGTAAATATTATGGTCAACAAAATGCAACACTTTTAGTAACCAAGTTTTTATTTAGTCTGTGAAAGACGATCTGTTGGCAACTAATTTTACTTTGGTCAGTAAAAAGTTTACCTTTCTTTAAAAGAAAATAAAATTTTCTGATGTGGCGCTGTATTCGTTGTTGGCAGAGCGTTGTTGTGCCACTAATATATATATATATATATGGTAAGTAAAAATTAAAAAAAATGGTAAAAAAATGTTTATTAGGTATATCTCATGTATGATAAGTAAAATTAATGTAATTAATCATCAATTTGATATATATAGACATACGAATTAAAATTTAAAGGAAAAAATTATACTATTTAATACTTATATTTTTAAATATTATTTAGTTACGTTTCATAGTCTATTGAATTAATTACCTACCACAAAATGTAATTTTTTTTAAATTAATTCATACCACGTGACTCTAAATGCCTTACTTGCCCTTTAGTTGGTATTTACTCAGTGGCAGAGTCACATGGTGTCCAATATCGGCGAAGGCTTACGCTGAATTTTTTTTTTTAAATTATTTGGTATAAAAAATTATAAATATTTATAAAAAAATTTTTGGATGCATTTGAAGGTATATCTTTTAGTAACTTTTGGTATTTTTTTACCAAAAAAATTTTAGCATTTCTTTTACAATTTTTGGGTGTTTGGTAAAATTTTTGACAAATTTTAGCAATTTTGGTAACTTTTGACAACTTTTAGCAATTTTTGATGATTTTAAGTAACTTTTGTGTGTTTAGTAAAAATTTTGATAACTTTTGAATAGAACAAATTATTGTAACAGAGTAGAAAAGTAGTAATGTATTTGATATCAATGTATAGTATTTTTAATTTTATCGTATTTTATGTATTTATTTAGAATTTAAAATTTTACATGTGATTTGACTTATGCTCACCCAAACTCCTGCATACGCCACTGCATTTTCCTATATAAATATGCACAGGCATGTATGTACATGACTACCACCATCGATAGTACTTTCAAGGAGGCAAAAGAAATGAATACCGGATCTCTCTTCCTTCTTGTTAAGAAGTTGATAATGGCAATGGTAGTCGTAGCACTACTGTTGTCAGTTGGCGGTAAGTTCAATAATCAAAATAGTTGCATATTTTTTTCGTTTTTTCATTTCTTACTTTCTTTTTTTCTTTTTTTTTTTTTTTAAATCATGCACATGACATTTGCAGTTCCTGTGTATTTCGTAACTTGCAGGAGAAGCAAAGGATCATGGCGGCAAATCACCTACAGAAACATTATGTACAGAAAAATCATGTACAGAAGTAAACTGTAATGATTTTTGCAAGTTCTTTAAACACAAGTACGGCTACTGTTCTTCACCAGATAACAAGTGTTGTTGTGTAGATTAATCAATGGCACTTGTTCTCTGTGCAATGTAAGACGAGCATGGCTTGGCCTTGGCATCATAATAATTCCAATGGAAATCTATAATAAAAATAAATGTTCTCTTTTAATCCACAAGAATGCTTTGCCTTTGTGTCTTTGTCTTTGCGTGTGTTTATATTTATTGTGGTCATGGATGGAATTTTTTTGTTCTTTTTTTTTTTTAAATAAGAAATACAAATACAAAGAATATTTAAAGAAGTAATTATAGTTTATTATAATTTTTGATTGGAACATAAGTGTATAACTTTGAGGTTATGTGTACTCGTCAATAAAGGGCGTAGATTATTTCGCGAATGGGATATATATATTAAGTATGTTTGAAATAACAAAAAGTGAGATAAATTGAGATAAAGTTAAATAATTTGTGAGTTCGTAATTTGTATAGTGAGATAAAAATGAATAATTTTTAAAAATTTTTAAAGTTTGCAGTATGTCTTAATAAACCAAACGTATTCATTGTAAATTCTTTACATATTTTAAGCTCTAATTCAAGTGTTTACAAATTCATTGAATAAATAGAATTTTTTATTCTTTGACAAATTAAGAGTTTGATTTATTTTGACATTGAAATATGATGCTAATAATATTTGTACAGTTATTATTCAATATAAAAAAATTGTATAAAAGCAAATTTTTAGTCACATTCTAATTAAAATTGAGAATGTTTGGAATTTTTATACCTTGTTGTAAACTTTTTTTTTTCTCCCTAAGTTTTATATGCCTAGAGATACAAGGAATTTTAGGTCTAGATCGATCTCAAAGATTGAATCTAAATCAATTTTGAAGTTCATTTTTTTCGAATTCATACCAGATTAGGATTATGTCGTTTATATATAGGAATGTAATTTTTAAGGTTATAAGAGACCAAAAAAAGGTTAATCCCGTTTGGCCGGTCAAACTTATCAAAAATTATCAAATTTTAACTATTTTTTATACGTTTTTCTAATAAAATTTTAACACATATTACCTTTATATTACATCTTTATATTTTTACTATTTTTACTATACTTTTTTATCAACTTTTTTTCTTCAAAACAACCTCTAAGAAAACTTAGCAATGGACAAAAACCCTCCAACCCATTCTTGGGACTGACCAAGGGTCTCTCATATATTTTAAGACTTGGGCTTTTTTAACTTATTCTCAAAACTCCTAAACAATTACAGAAAAATTTTCTTAACATTTAAAATTTTAAAATACTTCATTTATTTTAAAATATTATCAATTTAAAAATATTATTAATTTCTGACTCCCTTCTATGAACTTGAATCCTAACTCGTTAAAATTTAACTTGAATCTTAACTCGTTAAAATTTTTTTGTGATGACAAATTTACCTCTAACATAATTAATTAATTAAAAAAATCATCTCCTTCGTACTTTCTCTCTCTACTGCAAAAAACTCCTCTCTCTCTCTACTGTAAACCTTTTCCCTTCTTCTTCCTCCTCCTCTTTCAGTCAAAAAAAAAAAAAAAACCTAAAGCCCAAAAAAAATTATGCCTGAAAAAACGTTGTAACGCTCTGCCTTTCCGGCCACTCATTATTGATGTCGGCGACTTTCGGCTATTTTCCGGTGACGTTGTAACCCTTCGCCAGTGTTTGCTTGTTCTTTGCCAGAAGCATCTTGGCTTTCTCAACCAAATATAGAGAAAACCCAATCAAATCTCAAAGATCCACTTGATAGAATCGAAAGCAGAAGGAAAAGATCAGGAAGTCCGAAAATTTTCAGGTCCTTACTATTTTAGAGCACCAAAAGTGAACATCTCCGTCACAAAATTGATGTTCCTGTTTGCAATATCAACCCAAGACGTGTAGAACTTTATAATGTTTTGGTGCTTCGATGTTTTGAGCAAATGAATTTCACAGTAGAGCCTCTCAAGATCTTCAGGGCTTTGAAGAAAATCATAAAGCTTGATCTGGTTCCAAGCAACTTCCATCCCATCGAACTCATCGAATGATTTGTAACTGCATCAATCAACACAATTGGATGCTCAATTTGAATGGTAAATCTATCTGCGGTATACCGGAGAAACAAAGACCCAATAAAAAACCCAAAATCCTGACGTCAAAGCAGACGTTGAAATACATTTCAGAAGCTTCCAACATCGAATAAAAAAATTAAAAAAATAAATTACTAATTAAAATTAACTTTACTACAAAAGTTCAACAACATATAATGCACACAGAGAGAGAGGGAGAGGGAGAGACCATTAGGACCCAAATGGAATACAGAGTCAAATTGAAGAGGAGACAAAGAAAAGATTCAGCAAAATGCCTTGTTCAAGGACCCAGAAATCGAATTGAACATTCTGAAGAAAGAAGAGATATTTTGGAGAGATTGGCGAGGAATGCCAAGAAATATCACACTGTGATGTCGGGCGGAGATGGGGAGGATGAAGAATTGAAGGGGGAGAGAGAAAAGGCAAGAAAGTGTTAAATAGTATATCTATCAAATGCCCCACTTTTAAGACACAAAGATCAATTTTCCAGATAAATTTGAAATGGGCATTAAAAGAACACGTAAAAAAAAAACATCGAGCTCTGAAGAACTTTAAAATGGGTATTTAACAAATCAAATAAACGCCAATTCGAAGAAAACACTGTTGAGGGTTTGTGTCATACCTAGTAACTCCTCTGTAGTTCCCGAGCTTCACTTCGACGTACGGATCGTACCTATCGGTGACGCCTCTCCTTAGGGGTTCTTCCGGCGACATCTCACCAAGCTCCTGCAAAAGAACCCAGAAGCATAGGTGGCGTCACCGATGGGAGGAGGTGCGGTGGCGGCCATGGTAGCACTGACTTGATCAAAAACTACAGCAGCAATGACTTAGGAGCAACGGGAGAAAGCTGATTCTAAATCCGCCGCCACCACTTCCAATTATGCGGCAGCAACAGTCTTCCGATTCTAACTCCGCAATGGTGGCCATTAGGGATGTAAATCAGGCTGACCCGGCCCAAGATTTCAGCCCGACCCGCCCCTAAGCCAACTTGTCCCTGCCGCCCCAGTCGATATTAGGGTCGGGTCGGGTCGGGTCGGGTCAAGGGTCGCGCCACCCTGCCCCTCCCCTGACCCACCCCAACCAATCCAATCTATTTTTAATATTTTTTTATTTTTTTAAAGAAAATAAAATAAAAAATAAAACTCAAACAAACACATTAAAAATTTTAAATTATTATTGATAAAAATTAAAATTTATTACACAACAACCAATTACATAATTAACATTAAATTTAAAATTACAATTTATAAATGTAGATTTATATAAAAAATAAATAAATGATAGAATAATTAATAGGTGTATCACTTCACATCTTATACAACCCAATTAGGTTGGCACCTATAAGAGTGACTATCATTTACAAATATTACTCTATCTATACATAATTATTATTCATCACTAGATCCACTAGTGTGTTCTTCTCTTTCACCTGAATACATTGCATCAAAATCAAGGACAAATTGCTCGTTTTCGGCATCTTCCTGTTGTCTATTTTCTGCAAGATACTAATCTCGTAAACACATCAAGGCTTCTACTATCAGAGGAGCCAGTCGATTCCTGAATTGACTAATAACGCGTCCACTAGCACTAAATGCTTGCTCGGATGCTACGGTAGAAAATTGGAAATGCGAGTATATCACAAGCTAAAGCTGAAAGAATTAGAAATTTTGATTGTTGTCTCTTCCACCAGTCTAAAAGATTAAAATCAACTTCATTTTCTATTGGAGGTGTGCCGAGATAACGTTGGAGGTCGGATGAATTTGAACTTACATTTGTTGATGCATCTGTCTGTCGGGATGTTATTCTTCTCTAAAGGGACGTATTGCCACCAAAGTCACGGTAAGAAGAGGACGTTGTGGCTATAGTTGATTGGACAGTTATACAGTTGCTATCACACCGACCCAATAGAGCTTGCATTTACTATTTAATTTGATTTAATTGTTCTTGGGCACTTTTATGCCCATTTATCATCTCTAATAATTGAAACAAAAAAAATCTTCTTCATACCTAGGGTTTAAAATAGTAGTAATACCAAAATGTATAGGAAGTGGGTTAAAATATTTATCAAAATTTTCCTTCATTACAACAACCAAAGGAGCATAATATTTTTGGGCACCATATTTGTTAAAAATTTCATCAATAACCCTTAATTGATAAATAACAGTAGAAGAAGTTAGATAATAAATTTCACAAAATATTTTAGTAGCAACATAAAAAATATGTAAAAAATCTTTATAAAAAATTACATTTGTCCAATCAATTGGCTCAATACTATCTAATCCAATAGCTTGATTACTTAAAATAAATAAATCAATTACTTTTTGATATTTAATAGCAACTTTTAACATTATATAGGTCGAATTCTATCTTATATTAATTTCCATTGGTAATTTTTTAGGTTTTAAACCAATTTGATTGCATATGCCAGCAAATAGACTAATTCTTTTTGGAGAGCTTATGGCACAAATTACAGCTCTTTTCATTTTTACAATAGAAGATTCATAAATGTCCAATTCATCCTTTATTATTAAATTAAGTATATGAGCACAACAACGACCACGAAATAATGGACCATTTGCAAACAAAGCATTAGTTAAATAATTAAAACAAACATCATTATATGAAATATTGTCAAATGTAATAGAAAACATTTTTGTAAATAATTGCCACGATGCAAGTTCATGCAAAATAAGTTCCCCAATGCTGAATCTAGTGAAGGGTTGTTCAACTAATTTAAATGAAATAATGCGTTTATTTATTTTCTAATTTTCATCAATATAATGTGCAGTTATACAAAGATATTCAATATCTTGGCAAGATTTTCACATATTAGCGGTCAAGCAAACATTTCCTTCAAAATTATTAAAATAAGTTCTTAATTCATCAATTTTTGATTCAAAATCTCGTAAAACTTTATTTTTTGAAGTGTTTCTTAAAAAATCACGATATTGTGGTGTAAAATTTTCACGAATAAATTCTTTAAAATGTCGATTTTCACTCATTATAAAGGACTGCTCATCTTTAACAATATATCTAACTAAATTATTTTGTGCTCTTGTAAGGTCATAAGAAAAAATATTTAAGTTACCCCCTTCATTACCTAATTGAGTTTGTGTTGTACGTGAAAAATATTGATCAATTAAACTATTAATGCGAGGATCCTATTGGTGCCTTCTATTTAAATGTCTTTTTAAATGACTAGTTCCAGATGTATTTCTACTATCTAATAAATCCCCACAAATAACGCATTTAGCCTTATGCATTCCATCATCACGTGGAATTCTAATAAAAAAATCCCATGCTTTTGAAGTGCTACGTTGTTGGGCGTGGCGGGAAGATGATGCACCAACATCACCAGTTGTGCTGGTAGATGTTGGTATTTGTGATGATGCAAATTGTTCCATTTGTTCTTGAGGGGAAAAGGATATTGAGTCTCCACCCTCCAAATCAAAAAAATAAGTGTCCCATGGATCCATTTAGAAAAAATAATTTAATAAAAAAATTAAATTGTGCAAATTAAAAAAAAATGTATGTTTACGTAAATTAAAAAAATAATTAAATACTAACTTGAAATAATTTGAAACCTTGAATCACTTGATTTTGAAATTTTGACTTCAAATTTGATAAAATGAAATGCACTTGAGCACACTTGAGTGTTGGTAGCTTGGTAGTGTAGAAATTTGGAGAGACATTTTGTTAATTTATTGTGAGGGTGAGTGAATGTGAGTGTGGGGTATTTATAATGGAAGAGGGTGGGGCGGGTTTTGTAATTTTTTGGGATTTGTTTGTAATTAAAAAAAATGGACCGTTGGGGGGGGGGAACGGTCACTAGAACCCCAACAGCTAGCTAACAGAACGGTAAAAAAAAAGAAAGAAAGAAAAAGGGGGGTACTGGCTGGGGGGCGGGTCGGGCCTCGAGCCGGGTCTTGGGCCGACCCGACCCATTTACATCCTTAGTGGCCATGATTTTCCCCTGCTTGTTTGGAAAGAATATGAGAGGGGGTAAAATGGAATTATAGAGCCACTTTTTAGCTAATATTATCATTTTAACTGCGACTTTAACAGAAGCTTAACAGAAGGGATCAGAGATTAGTAACTTTTCAAAATAAAAGAGATATCTGTAAATTTTAAATGTTGAAAGGTTTACATGTAATTATCTAAATTTTTAGATGTCTAGGTGTAATTTACTCTTCTTCGGCTTGAGAAATTTTTAAGCCCGAATAAAAAATTGGGTTAAGGGTAGGGATAATATCTGAAACCTAGCCCAAGCCCATCCATATTCCAAATAATAATAATAATAATAAAATATAATTTTTAAAATATTTATTTATTCATTTGATAGTAAAAATTAGAAAAGTATAGAAATTTTTAAATGTTAGAAGTGTTATGTACTTGAGAACATTTATTAGTTCTTTAGTTAATTTTATGACCCAAAAGTTAAAATTAATTTTGATTAAATTATAAGACAATGAGAAAAAAAATTTTGATTTGTTTTTTTTTTTAATAGCATAAATTTAAAAAAAATATTGTAAGATAAATAATATAAAAATATTTTTTTATTAGCGTGGCCAGATTGTAATTATTGATTAGTATAAGCTCGAGCTGGTAAAAAGTATAAATTTGATTAATAAAACTGGCGTGGTTGACATTATTGATTATTATAAAGTAGGCATGTAAAACTGGGCTAGATTAGGATCTTTTATGTGTTAATATGCTAGGTCCATCCCTGAAAAAACACCTATAAAAGGAAGATTGTGCTCAGATTTTTCCATTAATGATTCATACAAGAAAAATACCATATTAACTCATTTTAAAAGTAGAATTGATGAGGTGAGTTATATTCACCTCACCATCAGATTTAAATGACTTGATCTTATGAAAAATATTTCAAGAGTGGTATATTAATGAAGTGAGTTGGATTCAATTCACCATGAGGTTTAAACAATTTGATTTTATGAAAAACTTAGTTTTAAACTAAGCATTTGAAATTTTTAAGAAAATACTTCATACTTTATTTTCAATGAAAATAGTCAAGTAAACCGAGAAAAATTATTAACAAAAATATAACATAGTAATAACACCAACTGATTGATAGAAAGGATAGGTGATATTTACACAATGGTATAAACCAACTCTAATATATACAAACTTATGCGCTTAGATTTTAAGAAAAGATAATTGTTTACTCTTAATAATATAATTAACATATCTCACAAAATGAAAATTTTTCACTACAACTAGAAATAACATGATATGAATGAAAAACATTTTTGACTATGCATATGTGGGAGTAGCAGGACGACCCACCACCCTTTGATGCCAAATATCAACATTAGTTTTTGTACTGAGAAATGTTGTGAGTCTATTTGCTTTATTGATGGCTTTATTTTCCAAGCGTATGGGATAGAGTCCATCCTAGCTAGGTCCTTCAAGAAGTATATTTCCTATTAGATTGACCTTCACCACAAAATGGGAAATAGTGAATTCAAAGAAGTAATCATTTTAGAACAGAATTTTTAAATGGATAAAAAACTTAGTAGTTGCATAGGACCATTATAAGCTGCTAGCTTATTATATTGCAAGGTTTTCCAAATCTGATAATTTGCTCCACTATCCACATGCCACTGTTCAGTATGATGCTCTCCATTTGTGATTGAAACCGCCAGTTTAGTCAAAGGGCGGCATCATTGATGTGAAAAATTCATCCTGTGGTAACAATTTTGAGCATGGTGGTCAGTCTTACCAAATAGTTTGGTAAGGTTTTCCATTACTACCATTGAGAAAAGGCCCCTGTGATGGGCTTCGAGTGTTGCTCAAATCGCCTTGTGAAGAGCTATTTTGTGGGTAGTTTGCAAATACTGGTTGCCTTTTGTTGTTATTTGGATGTGGTTGTGGTTTTTTTGGAATGTCCACCCTCAGAAGTAGACTCAGAATTTGGTATTCACCTGAGCTAGGTTGAGTACAGGATTGAAATATAAAGAGGACTAAGT
This sequence comes from Vitellaria paradoxa, assembly GCA_019916065.1. Taxonomy (NCBI): domain Eukaryota; kingdom Viridiplantae; phylum Streptophyta; class Magnoliopsida; order Ericales; family Sapotaceae; genus Vitellaria; species Vitellaria paradoxa. The sequence goes on from CM034236.1 coordinate 17,457,673, forward strand.
TACAAAAATTTAAATTGAACAAAAGATTTAAAGACAGAGTAAACTAAATCATCAAAATTTAAGATGAATTAAATTTAATTAAAAAAAATTTTGATACGCTACCCGAGCTATAGTTTCGCCCCTGCCCACCTTGCTTGGAGTTGGACCTTTTTCTACGAGTCTGACCACCTTATTTGCAAGTGAACGAGGCAAAGTATTACTCTTTGGTGTAGCAAGATGCTGCGAAAGAAAAATTTTATGGTGAAGAAGTTCTATTTGGAAGTCATCAAAACTCATTGACTTCTCTCAAGTAGCGATTGGAGAATGACGTAATGGTAATGAAAGATGAAGAAAACAAATTCAGTTTGCTAGTGATGTATGATATTAAATCATCGTAATTTGTGGGCTTACCTACAACATCCAATTAATCGAACAATCGCTTAGCGAGCTAGAGGAATTCAGCATGATTTGTTCTCTTGCTGCAATGCTCGAAGTTATCGTTTAAGATGGGCAACTCTTGATTCTTGGAAACGAACTTTTGATTAAGAACCTACTTGTTGTAGTCTTCTGGGTTTTGGTACAAATTGAGTGGCATAAGGTTCAGACCCATCAATAATGCTAAGAAGTTCATGACTTGTTAGCACACAGCCATAGCAAATAGTTGGTTGAGTTGAGCGCATGATGATGGAAGTCAATTGGTTAATTTTAGAGATGGAGAAAGAAAGAGGAAGAGAAAGAGGATTGGGCCATAGTGATGAAAGGAATGGGTTTTTTATAGCTAATCACACAAATAGGGCCTGCTCTTGGGTAAAGCTCAAGCAACTTGGGCCTAGGGCCCCAAAAAAACTATAAAAAAAAAGCTCCTATTAGTTTCTATAGTTAGGATGAGGTAGAAGTTTTTTTAACCAAAATATAATTGTCAATACCTTTTAAAGGCCTAAAAATAATTAATTCATTAGGGTCAATAATTTTTTATAGGCCCATTTGTTGGCTTATTAGGTGAGGCTTCTAATAAAACCCTTATTCTAATCCCATCAAATTCACTCACTCACACTCTTTTTATAGTTTTTCCTTCTCATATTGTGATTGCTTATTTTATGTGTTGTTATTTTTGCTAAAAATTTTCCAATAAGGATCTCACTTTTAAAATTGACCTTGGGTCTCAAAAAGCTTAGGGTCGAGGTCGAGGTTGTACTCAAATAATTATCTATAAATAGGCAATGCATAGTTGGTGGAGGATATAACTCTAGAATGATAAATACAAGTTTGTGATAAGTCTAATTTATCACCAATTCTAAGAAATTAAAATCTACACCCACAAGATTAGATACGTCTAACTACATGATATTGTATCTTTGAAATCATCTTATCTCACTTATGAATCTTAACAGATATATCTTCACCAACACTCCTTGGTAAGATTAGGTTCTTTCGAAATCAAGTCACCTATGTTACAATTATAGTCTGGTTATGAGTTTCTACTCATGGATATCAAATGTTTGGTTCAATGTCCCAGTGACTTGTGAACTATTTTCGTAAAACCCTAAATCAAGTTTTCATTCAAAATCAAATCACCAATGTTATAATCATAGCTTAGTTATGAGTGGCCACTCGTGCATATGAAGTGTTTGATTTAATGGCTCGATGATTTGTAACCTATTTTCTTAAAACCTTAACTTGAGATTTTCTTAAGAAATTGATTCACGTGTTACAATCAAAGCCTAGTTATGAGTTGATGGTCGTGCACACTGGGTGTTCAATTTAATGTCCTAGTGAGTCCAAACCCAATTTCAAAAGCCTTCGCTTACCTTGAATTCCATAAATTAGGTTTTAATGAAATATCTTCCAACCTAGTAATACATGTGCATTTACTAGGTTGAGTTATCAATGTGTTTGAGTAACCTACTACTATTCTACTACCGGATTTGGTTCGAAGTCAAGATCATCTTAGGTATTTTATTTGTAGTGTTTTTATCTAAATTGAGCATCATAATTCCTTACTCCACTATTTTCAACCCAAAGCATAATCAAACTTTCCCTAAAATCCAAACATAGTGTAAATTAGGTTATAATCACCTACTAACTAAAAAAAAAAACAAGTTTAGTGTTTTTAACATAGCCCTCTTTGTGGAGATGACCTCGGTTTTTACCGAATAAAACTACGACCACCTTTTTACACTTGAGAGGTAGAACCCAAATGAATTTCAAGGACAATCAGTGCTCCTTGTATTACACTTACCAAGTCCAAAGTAAATAGCATTGTACTTGTGTTAATGTGAATCTTACCTTTCTTATAAATTGAATCTATTATCTAATTGCTTATTTTTTTATAAATTAAAATTTTAAGCCCCCAGAAAATATTTATTTTATCTTGATTAAAATTTTTGAAAATATTTTGTTGAGATTTCTCTTCAAATTTAGTAAATTATTTGGAATTTCATGACAATGATAGAAAAGATTTCAAAATATAAAGGTTGTTAAAATCTCGATTTAAATATTAAATGAGGAAATGATGATGACAAGATGATATGAGATATGATATGTGTGGTAGCCTATGTGCTAGATGATATGAGATGCCTAGGTGGTAAATAAGATAATGAGATATATGGTTAATTTTATTGATTTTAGGGATAAAATGTATTGTAAATAGTAGAGTATATACACAAGCCCTTATGTGGTACAATTACATAATGACGTTTATATTGGATTATTGTATCCATTGGGATGTGAACCCATAAAAACAACTTATTTAGTTAATCATTGCTATTAGGTTGAGATCCAAAAAAGATGAAGTTTATTGGTCAATCATTTCCGTTAGGATGTGGACCCATAAAAGATGACAATGATGTTTAGGTTTAGGCTGCAAACCTTTCCCACGTGTGTGTATGATAAAATGATGATAAATGGATAAACAGTTAATGAAAAGGTAATGAGATATTAATGATGGCTTTGTTGATATGATATGGATATAAGATCATGATCACATGATTATTGATCTCTATATAATGCATTATGGTAACATATTAAGGCATATTGTTACATTTTATGCCTGTTTATATGTTTAATGGGTTTCATGCTCACTTTCCTACAAATTTTATTACTGGTGCTAAATCTAATGCATAAATAGACCTGAGGATCAAGTTTCAACTAATGCTTTAATCTTACTCAATTTATATTTTTGAACTATATTATTCTTAAAATTTCACCCTTGCTAGTTATGAATTACCAAACAATCAAATAGAATTTCAAAGTGCTGAATGATAAAAGAGATTGAACACAAATTTTTACGAAGAAAACCCTTCTCAAATAAGGAGGAAAATCTCAAACCACGAAGACCAAAATTTCCATTATGCACAAATGGTTACAAGGTGAACCATGGTAACATACACAATCTACTTTTCCAACTCTGTCGCACCAATCATAGTCGATACCTTCTCCAACACATAAAGAAGAATCTTCACCTGCTCTTGATGAAGAATATTCTCACTTCTGCTTGTGATCTTGTTTCAATGATAGAAAGAAGCTGATATACCCCAAGTGTAAGGTGATCAGTTGTAGCAATTTAGATTTATAAAATAGTGAAGCACCAGTTGTACCTATAAGGAGAGGCACAGTGAACTCACAATTCTTCTTCTCTTAATTAGTATTTGTCACACAAACAAAATGAAGAAAAATAGGTTTTGAAATTTGAAAATGAAATTTGTGATGGAAAATTTAATAAAACTAAAAACAATTATAAAATGATCTTGAATCAAACAAATTCAGGTAGTGATTTCTATTGATTTTTAAGAAGAACAATGATTAATCAATTTGATTATAAAATCAAGTTCACCTGGTTGAATCTCTAGATCAAACACTTAGAGTGCAATAATCCATATAGAATATATAAGAGTTCTAGATGGCAATCTACATATAAAATCCTTAAGATTGGGCATGAACATTCAAACTAAATAGCTCACATATAACATACATGAAATATACAATCACAAAAGTTAATCAAGAAATATCAACTAGTGATTTCAAATAATCCAAACAAACTAATCATCACTCATTACAAATCTAAAGAAATTTGAACATTGAGGTACAATTAAGAACAATAGTTGATAAGTTTCATGAAAAAATTAGGTTCATCTAATTAATTGGAAATCTAAATCAAACACTTAGAGTTCATAACCTATAGATGTTGGATTCAGGAATGTAGCGGAATAGATTTTTAAACTTTCTTTTTTAGATCGCATGAAATAATATAAACTTCTTTCACTATTATATTCAAAATACAAAAATGAATTCAAATCAATAAATAAAACTGACCTTTCGTTATTTCTTAATTTGATCTTGACTTCTCAAACTTTTCTTTCCTGATAGTTAAGATGCCTAGATTTTCTGTTCTTTCTCCTATCAGGATTCTCTTAGGATTTTCTTGATGTCTACGGTTGTGTGGGCAACCTAACAGACTGATCCTTTATATATATGCAAGAGCAAAATACCTAGGTGCAAATAAAGTTAAGTTGGCTAATTAAGAAATTACCCATAATTATCTCATAATTATTAATACATCCCCCAATAATTATACCTTAATCTACTAAAAAGGTATAACTAAACTCCAACCCCAATTTATCGAAATAATTTTATAAAGCACCTTGTTCACTCATTAAGTTTGCAATTAAGCCCCTCCAAAAGATATTTAGTCCATTAGAATTAAAAAGCTATTCAATTCCAATTGATACTTCCCTCCATATTCTAAGAACTAGTATTTTAATCATTTTGTATTGGTCACCATCTTAATAATATATTATTAAGACGACTAGATTCAGCTTTAATGATTAGTTAATATTCTTAATATGGATAATATCCGTATCTCAAATGAGATTTTAGATTCTTTCTTAATAGTATATGTTACCTACTTTTATGTAATGATTTTCCAAAGCACTGAGGTGTTGGCCTAATGATAATTAGCTTCACTCTTGATGAATTAAAGTCATTATTACATAAAATAGTGTCCATCACTATTTCAGGATTTAGAGCAACTACTTAGAGTGAACATAAGAAATACATTGATGCGGATAGCATAGCTTAGATATGTTTCTTATTGTTGTCTCGTTCAACGTCTTTCACCCTAACACTTTAGATTCAGAGTTCACAACTCTAATGATTGAGATAAATTATTCTATCATATAGAAATTTAAAATGTTACAATCTTTTAGTTAAGATGTCTCCATTTCATCACTGACTACCGCAAACAAATCTAGATTGATTAATACTTAGATTTATATCTCCTCTGTATAAAACACTTTCATGCACGTGAATCAAGTTCACTAATTAATTAAGGATAATATTCATCACGTGAATTACATGCATCTATACATAATAAAGAAACTTTAGATACACTAAATATGAATTCTTTATTAAAATAAAATTAGTTCATCATCTAATATATGACTTTAGAGCATACATCCCAACAATAGAGAGTATGTAGAAGTTCTATATTAGCAATTTACATACAAATCCTTTAAGAAAGTGTATGAGAATTCTAGCTAGCAACTCACATATAAATGACATAAACTATGCAAACAAGCTTGATCTTGAATTCTTAGTTGATGTTACCTTGTCTCTTAACCCATACCTATTGAAAATCTTAACTCTTGAACTTAATCCTAATGTACAACAAATCCCAAATATATAAGAATGAGAAACCTAATTAGAACTGAATTCAGAAACCTGCCTGAAATAGAATTCTTAAACTGGTAATTTTGTACCGCAGGTTAAACCCCACAACCCCTAACTTTTTATGTGTTCCCGTGAGTTCATTTGAGTCACAACTTTAACAATTTTAAAAAATAATAATAATCATAAAGAACATGTGCAAGATTGATGAGCAAAGATTCATAACAAAGAGAAAGAGTATCGAAGAGATCTTATGAGACGAGTTGAGTGATTGCCATCCCTTGTTTTGATTCTGTTACTAGTGCTACAAACCTTGTGATTGTGTCCACGGAGTTTGTGATCTATCTAACGAGTACAATTTTCTATATCACAACCCACTAAAGTGTAGTCATTTTGAGTGTGTACATGAAATTTTGGTGTGCCAACACAAGCCCCATCACAAACCATAACCTTTCGGTCGTTACTTTTAAAGTTCTTTTAAGATATTTAGTCATTTTTAAAGACAAAACAATATGGCCATAGGCTTCCATATGGCTTTTTGAGGGAGTAGAATAAAACTGTGAGCAAGAGAAAGATTAAGCTATTCCCCATTATCAATGTAAGTATCAAGAAAATCCTGACCATTCAAAATTAAAAAATGAACCACAAATGTTGATATGATTGACACAATTATATTATATATCTGCCGTTGCCTATTCATGGTGAATAACCACTTCCAATGAATTCTAAAATGTGGACAACAACAACACTTTTGATGATCTACAAGACCCAATTTGATGAGCATCTTTGGGCTAGTTTCCCTTTCCTTTGGTTCACATTCCCTTAATGAGAATTAATTCTATACTGGGGAATCTAACAGTTACCAAAATCAAGGCAAAAGAGAATGGCATTGTAATATGCTCCTCAGCCAATTTTGGGTATGAGAAATGTAGAATACCCAATACCTATTCCATTATAATTAATTAGTACCATTACCTCTTTTTGGATCATAGATTTACTAAAAAAAAGTGATAAGAAGTGGATCAAAATTATTTTTGCATAAATGACAAGAATATGGATTTGGAATTGTTTTCCTTATTTGATATTTATTGTGATAGAAATAGAACGGAGAAAAAATTTAAAACTTAAGAAATTAATGAAAGAAATAATTAGATTATAATATTAGTTTATTCAAGAACACATTTCTTTTTCTTATATTTTTTATTTTATCTAAATGGGAATATGTATTTTAAATTCTATATTTTCTTCTTTCTCTTTTGTCTTTCTATTTTCATTTTTTCTTTCATTTTCTTTTTCCTTACCCAATCTAGACATCAATTACACCTAGAGAAATATATAGGTGTGAATTAATTTGTCATAAAACCAAGAAAATTGCATGCTATAGAATAATCACTTTCCCGATAAGGGATACACCTAGAGAAGTATGGATGCGAATTAATTTTTCATAAAACCAAGAAAACTACATGCTTCAGAATCCCTTTCCCAATTCCCTTATCCTTCAACTAGTGTAATAAAATCTATGTATAAAAACAACAAACATATACACTTCATGTTCACTAATTGTTACATAGTTTTTTGGTATAGTTTGGTGTATCCTCATAGTTTCATTAGATGTACAGTGTTTCCTCACCATTTATTCTACCATGGCATCAAGTGGAGTTTTCACAGCTGGTTTATGAGGTTTCTGTTTGTGCTTGCTTAATTTTTTTCTTCAACTTCTTGACTTTGAGCTTCAGGCTCTTTTTCAGGTAGAATTGGCAAGATATGTTTGTTGGCATCCTCAGATATGCCTTCAACAACAGCTATCTCAATACCTTGCATCATGATAGAACCCTTTTTCATAGCCTCTTTTTTATCTTTGCGCCATTTTTTTGAAGAACTTGTACTTCTTGGAGATGGAAAAGTGTTAGGGCTTCTGTTTGAGCATACCTCTTCTCTTAGATCTGGTTCATTAATGCTTCATCGAGAGTTCAGAAGAGAAAATGAAAGAAAAGAAAATATTAATTAAGATTGAAGAAAAATTATTATTTTTTTTAACATGTTCAAGAGTTTAGGAGAGAAAAAATGTTATTTTTTTTTTGTTCGTGAGTTGAGAAGAAATTAAAGAAAAATAAAGTGTGTACAGTTATTTTATTAGTGCTATTAATTTATTTAGTTTAAAAATATATTTGTAATTGTCTTTTTTTATTGCTTATTTTGAATATTTCATTAACTTACATTTCTCTTCTTTCTATTTCTACTTAAGGATGAAAATTTTCAAATCAGAATTTTAACATCCACTTTTTTCCCATTTATTTTCATTTTTTCTTTTCTTTCCTTAAAAAAAAAAAAAACTCATAAATAAAGAAAAGATTCTCAATTTTTTTTTTCTTCTTTTCCTTCTATTTACTCCATCCAAGTGGGTTGTAAAGCATCAACAGACAACAAAGTTGATTCATTGAAGCAAGATGATAAAGAAAACAAAATAAAAGAAAAAAGAAAACTACTTCAACCTTTCGGTGCCATTACAGTAGCGACCAACGACTGGCGTTGCGATAGCAAGTGAAAGAGACTAGCTGAGGAAGAAAGCCGAGATGTAGTGGACGAGGGGAGCTAGGGGACTCTGAAAGACCGATTCTAAAAATATGATCAAAATGAGGTTAGGGTTGGTACTATATATACTTTTGTTTTTTAAGTTTTATTTTTTTAGCGAGTGTTTTGAGTAACAAAAAAAAAGATAATTTGAGATAATTTGTGAGTTCGTAATTCATACAGTAAGATAAAAGGTAAATAATTTTTAGAGATTTTTAAACATTTTTAAAATTTTTAACATTTTTTAGTGCACTAAACACACTTTATATATAATTCAATTTCGGATTGTTTCGGTTCTTACAGGAAGGATAACCCAAATCAAACTAAATTAAATTTGGTTCCTAAAAAAATTAATCGAAACCGAACTATTAACCAAAATAACGGAATCAAATAATTGAAAATTGAAAGTTTTCGTTGAATTTTCAAATTCCTTGATTTAAGATCTATAAGCTGAAATGTCTCGTTCTAGGAAATATAAATAGAGGCTTCAGAATTTACCTCGGACTACTCATCTTTCTCTAGTTTTGGTTTCCAATTCATGAAGCAGAGTGCAATGACTACATAGAAGAGAAATTCACTGCGCTCAAGACTGTTAGAAGAATGTAGAAATTATCAAGATGACCCGTGTCAATATTGTTTTTGAATCCACCAAAATTTTTTCCTTATGAAAAAGAGAATCGGGATACCAAGTAATAATCCCACACCAGTAATTGAATCAGCCACACCAGTAATTGAATCAGCCACTGTTGGTGTATGTCTCTTCATCATAGGAGTTGTTTGGTAGCTAAAGAACCCTTAAATGCCATGCCTTGCACTTTCTCCATTGCTTCGAGGAAGAAAAATTGTGGAATCAATCAATAGACATTCATTAGAGCAGTGTAATTCTCCTACTCTAACAAGTTATTTTCTTCGATGATTCTTGGCCTTTTAGGCTCCACACCCGACGCAATTACACAACATAAGATGGATAGTACCATTGCCAAGCCAACCTTTGTTACATCACTGCCTCTTTTTTTTTTTTTTTTTACAACCCCAATTTTATTGGCAATTATGTCATATGCTGTAATGGTTCCATATTTTCCAAATTTTGTATAAGAATAAGGACTTGAAAACTGAATAGAACAGGCCTAAGTTTTGCATCATACATGTTTGATGCTTGCTCAAGAAAGAAGGTGTCCCCTACTGCAATTACCATCCCAAACACTACGAAAGAAATTGACATTGGAAGAATATAGATTAAAACCTTGATATCCTCAAATTGCTGCAAAGTGCAATGTATCGACCTTTTTTTGATGGCTGGATTTGGACGTGAAAACGGTCCTTCTTGTGTGGTTGGATCTCTATTAGACTTCGTTTCGATAGAATTAGCTTTTTGTAGGAACCTTGATCCAGAGGTAATAAACACTAATCATGTAAAACTTTGAAACCAATAATTAATGCTTTTCACTTTGAACCAAACACAATTATTGTTATGCAAATTACAATTTATATCCCTAAATTGTTGGCTATATTTTATCCCGGGACATTATGTGTTAAATATTAAGGACCTAATAATTTAATTTATTACAACATTAACCCTCTATAGGTCTTTGTTGTTAAATTGCTGTTACAAAAGAAAGATTAGTTAGCCGACGATAAGTGTAGTAATAAATTAAAATATTAAGTCTTTAATTATTATAATTAAAAAAAAACTTGAGATTTAATCAAAAGTATAAAAGAAAAAAACTTGCATGAGACTCTTACGACGTGGAGTCTCATTAGAGTTAAACATAGATAGTCTCTTTTTTTATAAGTAGAGAGTCTAATTCCTTGACCTCTAGTCACAATCAAAGATATGATTTATCTAGATTTTACAAAAAAAAAACAATAATGACTATAAAAAATATGTATAAGATTGATGAAGCAAAGATTCATAAGAGAGAGAGAGAGAAAGAGTACTGGAGAGATCTTGTAAGACGAATAGGGTGATTGCCATCTTTTGTTTTGATTCTGTTGCCAGTGCTACTGACCTTGTGACTATGTCCATGGGGTTTATAATCTGTCTCAAAGTATAATTTTCCATATCACAAGCCATTACATTTTGATCATCGCTTTTGAAGTTCTTAGATATTAAGGTAATTCTAAAGAAAAAAAGATATTATCGTAGGCTTCCGCGTGACTTTTTAGGAGTGTAGAATAAAATTGCGAGCAAGAGGAAGATTAAACTACTCCCCCTCATCAATGCGAGTATCAAGAAAGTCATTGGCCATTTAAAACTAAAAATAGGAAGCACAAACAATGATAAGATTACCCCAGTTAAATAGTATATCTACCATCGCCTCTGCATCGTGAACAACCACTTCTAACAAATTTTAAAATGTGGACAATAACACTTCCACTGATTTCCAAGATCAAATTCAATGAGCTTCTTTGGGCTTGTTTCCTTTTTCCTTTGGTTCAAATCCCCCTAATGAGAATTCTATTACTATTGGAAAATTAAGTTTTAACGATCGCCTAAAAATGCCAAAACAGTCGCTAATAGGTTTTAGCGATAACTTGGCGACTGCCAAGAAAAGGTCGCATTTGGCTGGTCACTAAAAACTATTAGCGACCGGTATAGCAAATTACTATTATATTTACAATCGCCTGTGAGTAAATATGATGGGATTAGTAAAAAGCAGTCACTATTTCTTTCCCGCGAACTTGGCGCCAATTCCCTCCCATTTTGGTGAGTGGATAGTAGCGACCACTTTTTATTATTAGCGACTACCTGTAACAGTTGCAAAAGTCTTAATATATTCTTTTAAATTATTTTATTCAAATTATATTTTAATTAGTGACCGCATATGCTGGTCACAATAAGATTTTTTATTTTTTTAATTATTTTAATTACTTTTTATTAATTTTGTTGAATGCATTTATTATTTATATTATTTATTTGTAACTATTTATTTCTAAATTAATTTAATTTGATTATAATTTAAATTACACATGTAATAGAAAATTTTTTAAATAAAATAAAACAAATAAAAATGTTTATTTATATATACAAAAAAGTACAAAATTTAATTACAAAAATTGTCATATACAAATGTATGCAAAAGAAAAAGAAAAACAAACAATTAATTTACAAAATACAAAAACAAAACACAAAAAACAAAATAAGTCAACCACAATCACCCTAATCTAGTCCAAGAGGGCTAGCCACCATCATCCGGGTTCTACAATGAAATAATAACCAAAGGAGATCGTGACAATAAAACATAAATAAATAAATTTATAAAATTTTAATTAGCTATAAATATAAAAATTAATATTTCTAACCTGAGGAGGGGAAGAATGGCTTTGACTTTGAGATAAGTGCCTCTCTATTTCGACTATCATCTTGACTCGAAGTGACGCCTTTTGCTTATCCATCTCTGCATGGAGGGTCTTGAGCAGGTCCTGGTTACGATGTCTAGCCTGAGGAGATGACTCTGCTCATGCGATGGACTGGCGTGGAATGCCAACGCCTCAGGTGAGTATGTATCTATGGTCATTACGTCCAACGACGGAGAAGAATATCTCATCTCTCCTTGCCTCGGACTCTATATCATCTAGTGGCAAACGTGCTTCAAATTGATCCTAAGGGAAATAAGAGAAGATAGATAAGAAAGATAAGTAACTAAATTATGTAAAGCAAAATTGAATATGCTCAAATTAATTACCTATATAGGTTGAACCTTCAGTGAGTCGTCATGTCAAGTCATTAACCACATTGCTATCTAATCAATTTTCCTGCTCTTCTCCACCCTTTGTTGAATGTAATTTATATGTTAATAGTTTATTATCGTATGACATGAAAATAAATGAAATTTTTACGTGATAGGCTAATGTTTTACCTCGTAATGGACCTGTGTAGAGTGTTGAGTCCCCTGTTTGTTAGGGGGCCCTACAACCCTCGATTCCGTGAGTTTCTCATGGTCTTCTCCTATTTTCATTTCTTGTTAATCAGCTTTTGTAAGTTACGCTTTATAACTTAAAAACTTAGGGGGAAAAAAATTCAGATCGCAATCTATTCACTTGTGCCTCGGCGCTCGACCAGTAGCTGACGAGCTAAGCCACTGGTGGAGGAGGACGCCTAGCGGGACCTATTGAACGATGTCAGAATCAGTCTTATGGCTCTTCCAATAGGTAGACTTCACCTTATTCTTATGATCCTTTCATATCTTCTGGCACTTGTTATAGCAAATGTCGTAAAAACTCGGGAGGAACCCTAACTACATTAGTTTGTAAAGGACAAATTATAGAATATTATTTAATATTGTAAGTTTCAATACAGACACAATGTACAATATAACCTGTTGGCCTAAGGTTTATAATTTAGTTTTATAATTGATTTTGATAATAACAAATATTGAATTAAATTTTCACAATTAATTTTCAAATAGACATTGTATGAAATGTTACAATTCATTTGATAGATTCAAGATAATAGAGTTGGAAGAGATTGATATTATTTTTTAGATATTTTCACATAATTTGGATGAAGGAATAAAGGAATTTCAAAGTTAGGAGTAATAGAAATCAAAGTAAGATGAAGATTTGAACTAGAGGTTAACTCGGGTAAACAGAGAAATCAGACACATGTCAATATATAGATGATATCTTAAGATCCAACAGTTCAATTTTCATGAAATTTAATATAGTAAAATAGACTTCCATATCTACAACTTCACAGAAGGGAAATTTTTGTGAATCTGAAGTTAAGATATCAAAAAATGAGTTGGAATATTAGTCATTATAGAAATGTTTTTAATTTTGGATTCTGGAGCTAGTCTGAGTTTTTGAGACATAAGTCATACTCTACAGCTTTAAAAATTTTACTTTTTGGTGTGTGAAAAGAAGACTCAAAAAGCTATAACTTTTGTAGTTTAAGTTTCTTCTAATTCTAAAAGTATCATGGTGAAACAGAAGCTTAAACTGGAAAGGCAGATTCAGAATGTCAGAAAAAGCTATCAGAAGCTGGTCTCGGTTGAGAAGCCATATCTGACTATCTAACCGTTGGATGAAGCTTAAAATTTGACATGTTATAGCTGACTTATATATCTACAAAGTCTTTACTCTGAGGTAATGTCAGATGTCAATGTTATGAGGGTGAAAAATGGTCACAAATATATCTCAGAAAATCTGAATCTGAAAGACAGCAATGGAAGCAAGGAAATTCAATTTCTTTCAAGGGCAAAAGTGTCTTTTCACTTAGTAACGGCCATTTGGAGATTTTTATCTATAAATAGAGCCTTAAACTCAGATTCAAGAGGATGAACAAGGCAAGAAAGAAGTGCTTACAAAGAGATACAAGAAATTCCATAACTTTGCAAACATAGAGTGATTTCTTCCCACACTTGTGCTTCATCTTTCATATTCAACTTGTGAGAGTTTTTTTTTGATTTGATTGAGTTTTAAACTCATCATTGTTGCTGTAAGATAGGAAAATTTAAAGTCCTTTTAATTTGTGAGAGTTGGGTGAGCTCTTGTTGGTTTTGGTTCAAGTGTTAGAACCAAAACAAGAGACTTTCTTTGAGATAGACTTGTGTGAGTGATTTGGGGATAAAATCACTTGAGAAAAGTTTCTAGCACCTTGGGAAGCTAGTGTGTAATAAGCTCTTCAAAGAATAGTGGAGAAATCTCAAGGAAGGCCTTAGGGAGTGGATGTAGGCAACATTGAAGCCGAACCACTATAAATTGATTATGTTTGCTTCTTCTCCCTTATCTTTATATTTATTACAAACACTAGCACTCACTCTTCATTCACAAATATTGAATAACTTTTTTTGGTGCATTTTATATTTGATTATCCTTTTCATCTTGACATATTTGTTTTAGGGTTGAAATTTTTATTTGTAATTTTTTTAAGCAACCCTATTCACCCCCTTCTAGTGTTGCTATTTGGGACAACATAAGCAAATTATGATACATGTACCTTGACCTAGAGGCCTTCAAATGTGTCAGAAGGGAAGGCGTCCCGGTCGAGGGTGGTCAATAGGAATCTAATCAGATTTCGAACCATGTGTCTAATCTGAGAGATGAGAGACCGTCCGGCCTTTTCCATCGAGTGGGGCATGTTGTCCTAGTACACAGTCTTCCACTGTGACCCGCAATTCCACTATGACAATGAGCCCTTTACCGAACTTGAAAGGCTTGCTTAGAGTGAGGGAATGTATTACATATAAAATATTAAGTTTAATAAGTCGAAAGAAAAAAAATTAACGGCTAAAAAAATATCTTAAACTAATTAATTTATACCCGATACTAAAGGCGCCTCACTTTACATAAAAAGATGCGTCGATGCAAAAGGTGATGATGGGACAGCGTCTATCGAGCTACTACTGGCACAAGATAGGCCGAGATGCTCGGCCATCGTTCTAGGACTAGATCTCCTTTTAGAACGTTTGAACATGTCTACATGCATGTTCACAAGATAGATTTATTATAATTTAAAAAAAATAGATATTTAAATTAAACTTTGTTGGGATAAAAAAGTACATAACTCTTTATTAGCCATGTAAGTCAATGATATCTCCTTCGATGGTCTCTCTTACCTAATTAACATCTTCCTCATGTTGGACGATCGCATCCTGGTTAAGAGTTTGTTGACAAATGCATCAATATTTGCTCATCGAATTAGATCTGATACACCCCCTTCTCGACATTTTAATCGTAATTTGCCAGTTAAGATCGGCTTAATCTCTGACATAATAAACTTGTTCTGCCATCGATGCTAGTATGAAGGGATCATGGTGTATTTGTACATCCCAATATAACAAATTGTTAAAATTTACCCATTTAAACTGGCACTTATCAATTTAAGTCCACGGATTGGATCGACCCAATCACACTTGAACAACAGAAATCTCAAACCACAATTATATACAACTTCAATAATATCGTTCAATTGGCTAAAGTAGTAACCACCATCGATAGATGGATAACTGATGCCACTATTTTACATAGCCCACCTATTGTCTACTTTTTTGTTATGAAATCAAAACCTATTGATGTCGCAAGTTATGTAACGTCAGGTCGTCATACAAGAACACCAGCTAACTGTTCATTTCATCAGTCAAAGTAGGATCGCTAATGCTTCATAAATTATAAACCTACTTAGTTTCTTATGTATTAATTGAATACAAATTTAAAGTAATGTGACAAGACATATAAAAGCACATGTAAATATTTAATACGTACATAATTCTTAAATTAGTCGTGAAAAGATTGATAATGGGACATTCGAATTTGACTATTTGTTATGTGATGATAGTCCCATTTTAGCTTATTTATGTGTCTCATGCAACGCAAATCAAATTATGTTGCCGATAAGTACGGTAATTATTTCAAGTGTTACACAATTACTCTCTCTATAAGGGAAAATGACTTACTGAATCAATGGCACAGTCGATTAAATGTTAAAGAGCACGAATCGATAAGCTTGGATCCATTCAATGTGGTTGAGATCAAATGATATGCCGTCCCCAATAGGACTTTTGTTTATCTACTCTAGCCCGGTTAACTTTTTGGACATCGTCGTTAAGATATGCAACGCAAACATTGATGCACTCATCCATCAAATAACCTTTGGCTATAGATGTCTCTGGTAGAGCTTTATTACGCACATACCTCTTTAATGTGTTCATATACCTCTTAATCGTATATATTCACCTGAATTGGATAGGGTCACCAAGCCGGGTTTTATCAGTTAAGTGTATGGTCAAGTGAACCATTACATCGAAAATCACTGGTGGAAAAATTTTCTCTAAATGTCATAGTGTCAAAGCAATCCTCTCCTATAGACCCTTCAAATCTTTTGTATGGAAAACTTTGTAACACCTATCTGAAGAAGTTACTGACCTCAATCAACAGCTCCACCACATTCTTAGGTAAACAATTGCTTACCGCTATAGGCAATAAGTGTTAAATAAGAACGTTATTTTCATAACTCCTCAAACCCTATAACGTCCTTTCGCTCATGTTCACTTATTTGAAAATATTTGAGCAATACCCTTCAAGCACCTTGACATCCTTCAGGATTGATAAGACGGCATCCTTCTCTTCTTTGCTCATAGTGTACTGTGCAGGTAGCATGTATGTCTTATTGGACTTCCTTTCCTGCAAATCCAACAGGGTTCTTACTCCCATCTCCTGCAAATCACGTTGAGCATTGGCATTGTCCTTTGAATTCCCCTTAACACCAAGGATGCTCCACGATATATTATCACAAATATTCTTCTCGATGTGCATGACATCCAAATTTTGCCTCAATAAGTTGTCTTTCCAATAAGACAACTCGTAAAAAGCACTTTTCTTATTCTAATTATGACTTTGATTCCTGTTTGCACCCAGAATAGATGCCAATGGGGGGCCAACAGATCCTGAAAATCATATATTGTTCATATTTGCTCTTACTCGATCTTGGCCAACAAATCAACTTTGGTCATTATCAGTTATGTCGAACCATACTCCCGAGTGTCGTCAAATGAGACTCTGTCCCTCTTGAACTTATCCAATGGAGGTAGAAAGCATCTATGTATGCGCATTTTCTACCGTCCTTTAAGTGGGTTGACTTCTTGTTCTAGTTGCAGAAAGGATATACAAACTCCCTTTTCATACTCCAGCCAGACGAGTTAGCATATGTAAGGAAGTAATTAATTGTCCATAGCAATATTGCTCGGAGTCTAAACATTTTATTTCCTTCAAAGTCAAACATTATCACACCCTCAACCCATAATTTATGAAGCTCTTCAATTAAAGGCTGCGATACATGCTTATCTTAGCCCTGGTACCTCTTAGCCTGTCAATCAGTGTCAACAAAATTAAGAAATGTTGCTTTATACACAGTCAAGGTGAAAATTATACAGAACTAACAACACAGGCTATGTACTATGATTTGCCCCAGTCATGACCCTAAATGAGCTAAATCCATCTGTAGCTGAGCTAAGGCATATAATGCGACTATCAACAGCAAAATTAGAGTGTCTCTGATCGAAATCCTTCCATGCAAGAGAGTCAGCTGGATAGGACAACTTATCGTCCTCCCTATTGTTCTCGGCAATCTCATTAGTTTTGAAATCTTAGAGGACATGAAAAGACTCTTCGACCTTAGCTTAAGTGGAAAATAGTGCACTTGCCTTACAACCATAAGCTTACCATGGTGTAAAACACCAAAAGTGTTCTGACGATCTTGGCCACCTTCAACATCCTTTCACCTCGAAGTCTAACACATGGTGCACTTATCAGGGTAGGCATTTTCATTCCGAAACAACATACAACTGTTTAGACATACATCTAAAATCTCATATGTTAATTCCATATTTTCAGTTAGCTTACGAGCATGGTAGTATGAATAAGCAAACTTTGCTCCTGTTGGTCTATGTGACAACTGCAGTAGCATGTCAAATGACGTATCTGACCACTGATTCAATGCCTTCAAATGTAATAACTCAATAATGAATGACAATTTATTGATATCCTTGCATCCAAGATACAATTCTGTCTATGTATCATCGAGTATTTCAAAATATCTTAAGGTTTCATCATTCACACCTAAGCGAGGATTACTTCTACCCGCTAGATCAGTATCACAACTTATGTTTTCAGGGGCCAATCCACATGCAAAATCAGCTAGCATTATGAGCATTGGATCAGCCTCCTACACAGCCTAGGCCTCTACCTCACCAGTTTCCTCTCAGTAAGAGGGGGTATATTGTTCCCTATAAAGAGTCCAATACTTATACTGCTTCAATAATCCATTACGGATCAGATACTCCTTGGCGGGCTCCCGTGTGTAGTAATACTAGTTCTCGTACTATCTATAGGGATAGATAATGTACTCGCTGGGAAACCCATTGGTGAATACAATGAACTGATTAATCCTCTCCATCTATTCCGTAGACATCCTATTGGGCAAATCAATCCAATTATTATCCATCTTGCTAACTATTTTTGTAGGGTCTCAAAATGAAGACTAACAATTAGCTTAATAGATCGTACAATATGCAAAGCACCTGGTCTTAAACTTTACCTTCTCACTACAGGGTGGTTGGTCCTATCACATTCGAGAATGCACAATCCAACTTGCAATCAACAATTCAATGCCTTCATCTCCTAATTAGATAAAATTTTGATAGCATGTTCGCGTGGTTCTCCAACTACACAACACAGACATGACATCACTCGTACTCTATGTATGCACTTGGAAAACAAAAGGATGTCAATCGAAACTCGATCTAACATTAGACATAGCATGAGTTGTTGAAGACAAGATGGATAGTTGTATTCTCAAACTGTTTGAACTAGATAGTTCAAGAATCATGTACGTCAATCACTGTATGTTCATAAAAAAAAAAAAAACGACGTGTCATGCCCCAGATTTTCATAACTCGAATGCCCGAGGGTGACTTTGAATTATTTGTTGGGTATAAAAATAATATGATAATAACACGCTGTTACACCCCAAATTTTCCTCCAAATTAGGGTTGACTCGCAATAAAAATTTAAGATATTCAAAATCACTAATTTATCCTAACTAATTTTTATAAGCCATTAGACTGAATTATTTAATAGGATTCAACTGTAGAGTACAAAATAAAGATAGAGAGTAGTATTATAGAGCCATCTAAGCATCCTAACCACGCAATTAACATTTTATTCCAAATAAATACAAACTATGTCTAAACTTAATGATTACAATTATCCAACAATTATTATTACAGACCACAGTAATAAATAAAATCTTCCAGTGCTGCGTAAGAAAAAAAATAGATAACTCTTCTGGTGGAATATTTAAGAGAAATTAATCTCTTTCTAGTTCATCTTCAGTATCCCTATGCTTAATATCCAGAAAAAAATATTCCCACAAAGGGGTGAACTACTAAAGCCCAGTAATTAGAATCTCTTATGTGCCTATATGCAGTGGTCATAAATACTACACTGTATTAAGTAACCCAATACAGTGAAAGTGATTAGGTGGCATACTGTTCATGCAACAAATAATTCAATAGATCCCAACTAAATAATGTAAATTATACTTACAATAGTTCGATGAGATCGTCACTGTAATTACTATTTTACTTACACGTCAAATAGTTTTATGTTATTGTTTGTACCACAATGAAATCGGTGTCGCAGTGGTAGGGATCTCAGATTCAAATCTTTAAGGTCTCGGGATCAAACCCTATAGTGATACAGGTTTTATATATTCTTTTTTCTACATCTTTTTATAAAATATTCATCGAAAGGAATTAAATATAATTAAATAATTCTAACACATCATTCATACATAAGCAAGAGAGGTTGCTGGTCATAGTAAAATTTGATAAAGGGGTTTAATCTAAATCCTCCTAGGATAATTATACTCCTATCCTCCTCTACCCCCAGCCTTGTGAACTAATAACTTTACGGGCTTAGCATCTAATGTATTTCAACGATGTCACCTACCAAAAGCCTAGCCATCACGACTGGCTACCTGATTGGGCAGGTTAGAATGGAGCATCTCCTAAATAAAATGGATATGTTTCCATCTCCACCTAAAAGGCCATTTCTACCCACCCACCACCCTATTGCTAAAAATAACTTTAGCACCAAGTGCCTTAATTTATTCTCACCCTTTAACATTCCCAAGGGTACTTTGTATGGTAATAGGACATTTTTTTAATAGTAACGACAATGTTCCTGAGTGATGAATCCTAAGTGGGAATTATTCAGTCACATGCAGTATATTCTAAGGATTTTATCTCAATTCATAATAATTCTCAATAAATCAAAGATTTAACATAGTCACCAATATTATTATCACAAAGGTAGGTATTACATGTTAATTAATAAGTAGCAAGTAGCTAGAAATAATTTAGAATTCGAATTAGTATTTTAGTTAATTCTTTTGACAAGTTTACCGTACTACCTTTGATAAGAATAAAATTATTTTTAATGGTACATTAAGCTGAGGTTGGTAGCTTAGTGGGAGGGCAACCCTAATCGCGATTTGAAGTCGCGAGTACGAACCTCATTCGCTTAATCTTGATTTTTGCCTATTTTTCCTCTTTATTTTATTATTTTATGGAATATGAAGATAATAAATAGCTCTTGGGGCTTATATTTAATTTTAGAAAAATTTATAAGTTTTATTTTATTCTAACTGGATAAGATAGTACATCAGTTGAATAATTAAGCCAATGTGAGATTACAAAACTAATACATTCTAAACTTTTGATTTGGTAGGAGAGTAACATTATTCAAAATAACTTGAGTAAATTCTAATCATCATCTTATTTATAACCAAACCCTTATCAAAGGTTTTCAGCTTGAAGATATCTACAAATATCCATAGAATTATTCCAATTTAAAATAATTTCATATCAATTGAAAGATAACTAAGTAGTATCAACTGAACAATCCACTTCAGTATTTCATCTATCAGTACAAGTGCTTTACTAGATTAGGCCTTGTGAACAAAATTACAAATGAATAGAAATCATTAACATATCTATAACTAACAGAGGGTAATTGGACATTTAAATCAATCTATAGACATAAAAATCTTGTATTAAAAAAAAAAAAAAAACTGAACAAGCATCTATTAAAGGCTAAGTAGAGATAACAGCTTGAAAGAAAATTCATATAAAATAGAGCAGAACTCCAATATCTATGAACTTTGTATTTATAGAAACTAGACTTCAAAACCTACAAATTTCATGTTTTACACTTTTTAAAAGTCTAAAGTGTGAAGGTTCAAAAACAGGCTTGAATTCATTTTATTCAGAAAATATAGTTTTACATATGTTCAGTGTTTTGGGCATAACTTTTGACTCACAAATCGAATTGATGCAAATCTTTTTGGGTTGGAAAGAAAACTTAAAGGGCTACAACTTTTATGTTTTAGCCAAAACCTAATTCCACCATTTTAAGGGTAAAAATTATGTCAAAAATTACAAACAGGGAGTTGTCAGTATGTTGTGCTACGTCAGGTTGAAGTTTCGGCTTCCTTGCGCCCAAGATGCGGGGTATTCTATTTTTTTTTCTCATTAGGACGTCCAGCTCCATCATTATAAGTACATATGAACACTAACCAACCAAGAATGCAAACTCAGACATGTAAATATAAATTCAATATTACATGTTATGAAGATAATTAAAAAAAAAAAATTTTATCACAATCAAGTTTCATACTTCAAACCCAGAAAATGCATCAACTTCAAATTAATCCTACACATATTCATTCTAGTTCAAATTGAAGGCATCAAACACATTCTAGGAGGTTCATCATTCTACCTTAATGAAGATATCAGTGACCAAGTCTAAGAAGGAAGAGGAGTTTAGCTTTGAACACCAACCGAACTGGAAAGCTCTAAGCTTTTCTTCTTCCTCCAAGTACCACCAAATCTCCAACTAACACTTGATAATAATTTTTTTTTTTAAAACACACACACCTTACAGCTCTTTGAAAACCTTAGAATTTTTTTTCTTTCACAGAGAGAAAGTGTTTTATTAAAAACCATGGGGGTGTTGGGGTAGTGTCGGTGGAGAAGACAACCTCCACTTCCCATATTTCAAAGACTTTAATGTAAAGTCTTGAATGTACAATAGGTGGCATGATCGGGGAACCTTGCTCCTTTTTTACTAATTGACCAAATAATTTGAGAGATGCTTCAAAGTCTTTAATGTAGGGTCTTGAATGTAGAATAGGTGGCATGATCCAGGAATCTTGCTTCTTTTTGACTAATTAACCAAATAATTTGAGAGAAGTATGGGAGAATGGACGGAAGAAGATAAGGTTTGCAGGGAAATGATTGAGAGTTACTATTCATAAGTCAACTCAGTGAGTGATAAAGTGAGTTGAAGTGAGTTGAGGTGAGTCGAAGGATGGGTTGACCCATAGGTTAATGGGCTTGGGTTGAACCAAATAGGTAATCGGGTTAGGAATTGTTTGGATAAAAGTTTAAAAATTTTACATTAAACTCCCACATATGGTGAAATTAAATCCGAAAATCTTTCCAACCAATTTTATCATTCCAAAAATTTTTCAAATCCTCAATTTTTTAGATTTTTACTATAATAAATATCACTACCACACTTAAGCAAATTAATTAAAGAAAAAAAATATTCAAGTTATTACACGATGAACCTAGTCGAAGATCTAATCCGTCGCCTAAGGATGACCAAACGGGTGGCATACAAGATTCTCAAATGAGTCTAAGTTTCACTAATACATGCAAATGAATAAAGTAAAATAGTTCTAGGTTTCTCTTTATTTCCTAACTTAGAATAAATTGGGATTTTGATTAGATTTGGATTTGATAGGATCAACCCCAGTAATATTATTAGATTAGATTGGGCCAAAATAATAATTTCGATTGGCCCATGTAAAATTTTTAATGAATTAGATATTATTAATTAACTTTTATTAAGTGCCTAATTATAATATTATAAAATTATTAATTATCTAATTATAATATTATAATATAATTATTTTATCTAATTCCCTTATTGTATTAATATTGGATTAGATTTGGCCCAAATAAGATTAGGGATTTGTGTATTAGCTAGTAACTTAACTAATTAAATATTATTAATTAACTATTATTAAGTGCCTAATTATAATATTATAATATTATTATTTTTCCTAATTCCCATATTGTATTAATATTGGATTGGAGTGGGCCTAAGTAAGATTAGGGGTTTGTGTATTAGTTATTAATTTAACTAATTAAATATTATTAATCAACTATTTTTAAGTGCCTAATTATAATATTATAAATTATTAATTACCTAATTATAATATTATAATATTATTATTTTAACTAGTTTTCTTACATTGCTAATATTTGATTTGATTGAGCCTAAGAAAGATATTTGATTGGGCTCAAGTAAGATTAGGAGTTTATGTGTTAACTAGTAATTTAACCAATTAAATATTATTAATTAACTATTATTAACTATCTAATTATAATATTATAATATTATTATTTTACCTAATTTTCTTATAATATGAATATTCGATTGGATTGAACCTATATTGGCTTAGGCCCAAATAAGATTAGAGGGTTGGGTATCAATTATGAATTTAATTAATTAAATATTATTAATTAACTATTATTAATTATCTAATTATAATATTATAATATTATTATTTTACCTAATTTCTTTATAGTAATAATATTTGATTGGATTGAACCCAAGAAAGATATTGGCTTGGGTTCAAGCAAGATTAGGAGTTCGTATATTATTATCAATTTAATTATTGCTATTTAAAAAGTTTAAAAAGTAAGATTAGCGGATTAAGCTAAAAAAAAGATAATAGATTGGGGTCAAGTGAGATTAGAGATTTGCGTATTATTATCAATTTAATTATTACTATTTAAAAAGTTTGAAAAGTTAACACTCAAATAAATTAACTAAAAATAAAAATATACAACAACAAAAATATACGATACAAAGTAAATTAATTAACCATTAACAGGTAAATTAATTAACAACAAATAAATTTACAAATCATTATTTGGTAATTATATCATTAATCAAATCATCATTTAATATTTTAAATAATAATAATAATAATATTTTTAGTAGTTTAACTAATTTAATATGGCCATTACAATATTAATCCAACTAATTTAATTTAAAGTAAGTTAATTATATTATCAATATTATAATTTATTATTTAATATTTTTACTAATAATAATATTTTATTAACTCAAAATTAGTAATTTAATATTATTATTTACCTAATTTTAATATTTTTAATAATATTATTTAATATTATGAATATGATAATTTAATTTAACTAATGTTACATTGATTAATTTATTTGGTTATTATACCATTAATTAAATCATCATTTAATATTTTAAATAATAACAATATCCTTAATAGTTTAACTATTTTAATATAGCCATTACAGTATTAATCCAACTAATTTAATTTAAAATAAATAAATTATATTATCAATATTATAATTTATTATTTAATATTTTAACTAATAATAATATTTTATTAACTTAGTATTATTAATATAATATTATTATTTGCCTAATTTTAATATTTTTAATATTATTATTTAATATTATGAATATAATAATTTAATTTAACTAATGTAATATTAGTTAATTTATTTGGTTATTATACCATTAATCAAATCATCATTTAATATTTTAAACAATAATAATATTTTTAATAGTTTAACTAATTTAATAAAGTCATTACGTTATTAATCTAACTAATTTAATTTAAAGTCAATTAATTATATTAATATTTTATTAACTTAATATTATTAATTTAATATTACTAATTTAATATTAACTAATGTATTTGGTTATTCTACCATTAAATACTTTTTTCTATTTAATTTATAATTATTTTAAAGAAAGCCAATAATATATATTATCAAAAAAATTTATATTTTAATTAAAATATTATATAAGACAAAACAAAATAAAAAACATTGATTCTTAATTGATTTTCAATTGCTAGAAAACATAAAAATTATGTTCTAATAATAATAATAGTAGTAGTAATTTATCTCATTTTATCTTTTTCAATATTATTATTTAATATTGTCAATATTATAATTTAACTTAATTAATGAAACGTTGATTACTTTATTCCATCATTATAATGTTAATTAATTTATTATTTAATATTTTGCACATTATCAATTTTGTTATTAATTCAATTAATTCAATACTATTTTTTAATATTATGCTTCAATGTTATAATTGAACCAATGTAACATTATAATTTCATATTATAATAATTTAATTTAATATTAATTTAAGTTAAGTAATATGTATCTAGTATTATTATATTAAATAATAATATATTTAATAATTTAACTAATTCGATATAGCCATTACAATTTAATGTTATAATATTATAAGTTACACAATTTAATTATATTTTATCTTTTTTAATATTATTAGTTGATATTAATAATATTATAATCTAATTTAACTAACTAATCAAACATTATTTAATTTATTTGATCATTATAATACTAATTAATTTATCCTTTAATATTTTAAACAATAACAATATTTTTATTAATTTAATTAATGTGACATTTTATTATTGGCATTACGATATTAAATTACCTAATTTAATTTATTATTTAATATTAATTTATTTAACTAATAATATTTTAATATTATTATATTATTAATGCTATTGTTAAATAGCAAATAAAAATCTTCGACATTCCGCCAACAAAATTCAAACAATATTCCAATAATATTCCAACATTCTAACATTCTAACAGCAAATAAAATAAATTATAATAGTTTAAATAGACAAAAAATAAACCAACTAAAAAAAGTGTAAAAATTAAAAGAATAACAGTACTATGAACCAAAAAAAAAAAAACCGTTACTATTTAACATTAAAAAAAAATAGTTCCTAAAGAAAAGCTAGGCCAACTGTCAAACTAAAATAACATATCCCAAAAGAAGTATATAAATGCATCAGTGATTCTAACATACAAACAGAAAAAAAAATTAAAAAAAAAACCCAAAACAATATTTTAACATCATAAACCCAACAAAATCCAGCCCAAAAAAAAAAAAAAAAACTAATAATAGACAAAAAATACAAAAAAAATCAACCTCCAACATCCATAGCAGATTCCAACATTCATAGTAGATTTCAACATTATATATATATGCATCATATTAGCTTCCAACATCCAAATGAAAAAAAAAAAAAAAAAAAACACTCAAAACAACATAAAACAAAATCAGTATTAAAAAAAAAAAAAAGTTTCCATACCTGTATTCGCAGATCAAGAGCAAGGGAAGGTAGATTTGGGTTCAAACCAACCTTGGCAAAAAAAATAAAAATAAAAATAAACCAAAATAAAAGAGAGATAGAAAGAGAGATGGAAGAAGGAAGAAAGGAAGAGGAGAGGAGGAAAGTTTTACCTTTGTGTGTGGTAGGCAGCGGCGGTGTGTGTCGGAGAGGAGAAAAGTGTAGGGAGAGAGCAGAGAGCGCGAGAGAGGGAAGGAGGGGAGCGAAAAAAGAGAGAGAATGAAAGGAAAAATAAAGAGTGAGAGGAAAAAGAGAAAGGGAAGAGAAAAAGAGGGCTCTCTACCTGATTTTATTGTATGTAGTTGCTAATGTTGTCATGCATGCTTGTGCAAATTCTTTCATCATGAATAAGCCAACCACAGTACATTTGCAACCCCATATTTGGCAACCACCACAAGTGGTCGCTATTAATCCTTTTTTGATCGCTCAAAGTGATCGCTTGAAAATCCACTCCGACAAAGCCTACATTCCCAGTAGTGTATGCCCAGGATTCCAACGGTTATCAGACACAAAGCAAAATAGAAAATCATTATAATAAGCTCCTTAGTGAATTTTGGGTACAAAGAATGTAGAATACCAAATTCCTATTCCATTAAAATTAATTAGCACCATTACTTGTTTTTGGATCATAGATTTATCCAACAAAAATGATAACAAGTGCGACAAAATGATTTCTACAAACATGAGAAGATGGATTTAGAATCATTTCTCTTACTTAATATTATGACAGAAAGTAAAAGGGAGAAAAATTTTGAAATTTATGAAATTAATGAAAGAAATAATTTAATTATAATTTTAGTTTATTCAATAATTCCTTTAATTTTATTACATTTTTTAACTTAAAAAATTAAATGGGTACATGTATTCTGAATTTTATATTTCTTCTTTTTCTTTCGTTTTTCTCTTTTCATTTTCTTTTCCCCCGTTCAGTCTAGATATCAAATATACCTAAAGAAGCGTAGATGTGAATTAATTTGTCATAAAGTCAAGAAAACTACATGTTATAGAACAATCCTTTCCCGATAAGACGTACACCTAGAAAACCATAGAATCATAAAACCAAGAAAACTGCATACTATAAAATCCCTTTCCCAATCCCCCTATCCTTCAAATAGTACAATGAAACAGGAGATGTCGTCTTCAGTTCTTTCTTAGCCAGTTCCATGCAAAAATATAAAAAAAAAAAAGAAAAAGCAAAAATTATACTTGTTCTTACTTTATTTTCTTGCTTGCCGCCTTGTTGAAGTTGTTATATTTTAAAAATAATAAACTATTATTGCATGTTTATAATCTGGCAAAATGATTAGTACTTACGCATTACTCAACTAGTAAACTTTTTAATTACTACATTAATGTAATATTTTGATATGAATTACTTTCAACAACAAATTTTCCCTATCAAAGAAATCTCATTAATATGACTAAAACTTGTTCCGGTAAATACATTGTTTCTTGGAGCCCTCCAATCAATCTCTAGTGTTGACGTAACAAATGATTACCAATGAAAGAGAGTGCACCCATAAATAACTCTGGTAACGTAAAAGGCACATGCCCACTCAACTGTTAAAATAGATAAAAAGGCCAAGAATTATAGAAGAACTTGCATTAAAAAAGGATCTTAAAAGATAATTTTGAAAGTTAATTTTGAATTTTCGCTTATTTAAAAGGTAATTTTGAATTAAATTATAGAGGGAACCCTTGTCCCACATCTCAAGGTGCAAAATAGTGGTAGAGCAGCATAATTTAAGGGGCATATTATAAAAGGGGCCTATCATGGGGTCTGGTAAGAGAGAAAATTTTTCTTTGTGAGGCTTATAGGTCTTTCTCTTATTTTCTTTATATTCTTTCTTTACTTTCTGTGTGATGAAGAAAGATCACTTGTAGCATTTGTTAAGTGATTCGAGCAAGATTAGCAAAAAAATTTGCACAAATGACTCGTAGAGAATTCAAGTAGTATTTTGTAATATGTTAATAGTGAGATTTGAAATAGAGGTTTTTTTTCTTGTGAGAGGGTTTCCTCATTGTTCCCTAATGTTATTTATCTTTTACTGTGTGTGATTGCTTAATTCAGAATATTTTCAATTGGTATCAAAGCAGGTCACTCTACGTTCTTGGATGAGATCAAATCCAAATCAACAGATTCACCCTTTAAAATCGCAATTAACACTGAGATATCAAATTATGAGAATGATGATTCTGATGAAGAATTTGATAACATTCAAGAAGCCTATGAAGAACTCTTTAAGGAATGTTGTGGACTAAAGAAACAAAAAAAAGCCCAGCACTAAAAAAGTAGTATGCTGGAAAAGGAGAGAGAAGCTTTGAAGATTGAGAATGAAGAACTCTCAAGTAAGTTATCTTCTTTAGAATTTGATAAAAATTCTCAATCTCAAATTGTAGAAAAGATGAAAGTGAAAATTGAAAAGAAGAACAAAAAGTTTGAAGAAAATGAGAAATTATAGAGGGACTTCAAGCAAAGATCAAAGAGTTGGAAGGAAAAATAAAATATGATGGTGAAATTCTTAAGAAGATGAACTCCAATTCAAACGTGTTTGACGAGATTTGGAGCAAATAGAGGCTACAAGAAGATAAATCTAGCCTAGGATACACTAGTGAGAAGACTAAATCAATGCCATGCGCATCATCTACAGAAGTTCCAAAGATTGTCCCAAAGCAAGTAGCATTACCAAAGAGGAGTGTTCCAAAATTCAAACCACAATCATTCCCTCCTCCAAAGGTGAAAGGTACACAATTTTCTAAACCCCAACCCTTTCTACTTGAGTGTCACCATTGCAGCATCAGAGGACATATCCGCTCAAATTGTCACAAACTTTATGGACTTCCTGTAAACTATTTAAAAATTTTTTTCAAAAATTTAAAATCCTAGAGTTTCCGTGCATGACTAATAGTTTCAAGTTTTTATTGATTTCATTGAAAAACTTTTCAAAATTCTACGCCTATTTCAGAATTCAAGGAAACTTGAATTTTTCAAAAACAAAATATGAAAATTAAAAAAAAAAGAATTCAAATTTTAATAAAAAGTAAAGGTGTATAAAAATAAAAATTTTGTTAGGACTATTTTTTCAGAAAATTAGGGTTGTTTAGGTCAGAAAGAACGATTTGAATGTCATACACCCCTAAGGATGTTGAAGGGGTGAGCCTTGATAAGTAGAAGCAAATTTTTTTTAGACTATGCTTGGCTTCATTGCTAAATTTTTTTCCTAGATTTCTCTAAATTTTTGTATAATAATTTTTGTGTTAAAAAAAAATTGGAGTAAGGGGGAGTAGAAATTCCTATGGCTAGGTTAAAATTTTTTGTTAGGTTATCATTTTTTTTTAGGTTAATAAAAAAAAAATAGATTTTTTTCAAAGTTACCCGCAGGTTCGGCGCTTGGAGCGCAACCCATCACGGTAGGCTAGGCACTAGGTGCGCGAACCATCTAGTAAGGTAAATTTTGTATGATTTTGGAACATTGATTGTTGGCATTACTGGTAATTTTTTTTAGCTTTTGAATTGATGTCTTTCAATACTTGTGAATAGTTGGAACTTATGAATAACGTTTGGAACTAATGTCAGTCTTTAATTGGAAGTGAAATTAGAATTGGCAACTTAGTTTAAATATTAATTGTAATGTGTTTTTGTCTTTTAGTTAAAAATAAATAAATAAATAAATAAATAAAATGATGATGCGTGTTTTGACACTTCATGGTCTCAAACTTTAATTTCAAGCATGTGCATTTTTTTGGTCTTTTAGTTAAAAGTAAAATAAAAAAAAAAAATTGAGTGAGAGTAATTTTTCTTTGAAAGGAAAAATTTTGTTTAGTTATTTAAAAAAAATTATTGTTTGGGTTTGAAAATCTGATTTTTAACCAAACCCTCGAACACTTCTGCTTTGAATCTCCTAGGAAGTCTCTAGATATTTGTGCACATCCCTAACTTAAAAAAAATAAAAGGGGGATAGGAGTTTATTATTTGTTTTGAAGATATTTTATGACTTCTATCTCTTTATATGTGCGTCAATTATTCAGTCAAATAAATTTGTAATGGATTAAAAATTCGTATTTCCATTTAAATTGAAAAGAAGTGTTTTGGTGAACTTTGATATAATTTTGATGTGCTTCTTTACAACGTATAGTT
Organism: Vitellaria paradoxa; assembly: GCA_019916065.1. Lineage (NCBI taxonomy): Eukaryota > Viridiplantae > Streptophyta > Magnoliopsida > Ericales > Sapotaceae > Vitellaria > Vitellaria paradoxa. The sequence continues at coordinate 17,487,834 of CM034236.1, forward strand.
TTTTTTTTTTTTTTGTTAGAAGGATGGAACAATAGACTAAGTGTGATTGTCCTCAAGAGCTTGGAGCTTAGAGGCCATAACATCATGCTAGAGGAGAATTTTGGCAGCCTAAGTATAACTAGTTAGATCATCGATGTTAGAAATAATGTAAGAAAGGAAAAATAATAAGAACAATAATGATCATACAAAAAGAAAGTAGAGAGAGGATAAGGAGTACTAGACTTACCAGTTGATGGAGACAGAGATACAATGAGTATAGTAGGGTTAGGTAGTAAGGTAGGACAATCAAAATCCTATAAACAACAAGGATGAGTAATGGTCTAATGGGGACGTATAACATGATGTACTATAAGGCCCTTAAAGTGGGGATAACATGTTGCTCGATGGGTAAATGGTAAAATAGGGTTGTTGGTAATGGAGTAGGTTCAGATATGCAGTGTATCAGTTCAGTGGGTAAAGTGTTAGTTTCAGAGGTTGGTGGATTGTAGGATGATGTAGTGGGGTCCATGATAGAGGTATAGGGAAGGGGTTCGAAATGGAGAATAAGGATAATAGGAAAAATAGAGCATCAAAAACATATACTGTCTAAATCATGGGCACATAAGAATAAAAATTGTTGGGTGCTCGCCATCTTTGTTGCACGGGAATAAAATTTGTTGGGCGCCCACTATCTTGGGCACACGAGAGAAAACAAATTTGGTTGCATGCCAAACCCTTTCTTTAGTCTTGGTCTTCATTTCATCTCTTTCTTTTTTTTTTTTTTTTGGTAAGTTATTGGTCTCTTTCTTATTACCATGAGTTGAACAGGCTTAAAAACTAATTTCTAGATGATATTTAAAATCATCTAGTTTGCTTTATATTTAGCTTTGTGAAATAGAAAATTTAAAGTGAGATTATTTGTTATCTATATTGTGATTTGAGTATGCATGGATACTATGACGAATTTTTGATGTTAGAACTTTTGTTGACAAATGATTAAGCATGAATAAGACTTTGATTAAGGGAAGTGGAAAAAGAAGAAAATCATGAATTGTAATGTTCTTAGAATTGATTGAAATGCAGTTATATGTTGTTCATTGATAATTTGAGACGGTGGAATAAAATGAACAATAATTATGAGAATTGAAAATGAGATAAGACAATTAATATTGTGATACGGGGATAGAGGGTATGGGAAAATAGGAAAGTATAGAGATTACCCTAGGATTAAAAGACTCGAAACTTGCACAAGGATTGGTATTCATACCGATAGTTTAGTAGCCTACAACATGATATGTATGGTGACTAATCGTTAGTGGCATACAACACGATGTGTATTTGGGCTAATCGTGGCCTCAAACGATGATGGATTTCAATTAATTGTTCCATTAAGTGTTGGCCCATAAATATGACGTTGGTTGTACCCACCCAGTAGTTGTGACTAAGAATGTGAAATGTGGATATAAATTGATAAAGATGAGTTAAAGAAAGATAATAAATTTGAAATTTTTGTTGAAATCTATGATGATGATCTTGATTGTTTAGTTTATTGAGATATTGTGATGATATTAAGGATATTGATTATTATGATGATTATGTTTCATATTGTTGCATTACATATCATATAGGTTGGTATAATGCATTGTAGATTGGTGCTCACAACGTTATAGACTATGCCGCAGGTCTAGGATCTAAAGATCTAGGTGGGCATGGAATTTGTAGACACTCTAATTTTGCCCCTTAAATAAAATTTACAATATTTAATTCTTTTAGTTGAATGGTACTCTATTGATTAACTTTTCTTAATTGTAAGATATGTCAAGTGTCAGAATTTAACAAAAAGTAAATTTTTAGCAAAATGACAATTATACCCCTAAAGATAGGAAGAAGTCAAGCTAAAGACTCAGATCAAGGAAGAAGGCCACCAAATTGGATAGATGTGTCTAAGACACCAAACTGAAGATGACTGCATCAACAAAGCATCTAGAATTCATAGTCAAAGGTTAATTCGATCCAGAAGTAGAAAATAGCCTCTATCGACACACCCATAGGATGATATTGGCTGGAATGCTCAAATTAAGCTAGAAATATACAAGAAGATACACATCATCACAGAACATGCTAAAGGACATAAAGATGGGCTCAAAATAGCCAAAATACCACTTTAGAGGTCATCTAGGCTCCGGCAACTCAGAATTGTTCTTATTAACAAAAAGGAAGCTACTAGTGCACTAGGCACAATTTGAGCATTCAAACAAAATTAGGATACCTTCAAATTGCATAAGAATATCAAGGGTAAGATTCCTGAGGTAATGGCATAGCAAGCTCTGGCCAAGTAAAAAATTAGGAGGTCCCTCTGCGGCCCTGACTTAAAATTTTATTAATTATTTATAATTCATAAAAGGCCTCAGGGTCCTGCTAATGCCATTTTTGGATTCCTTATAAACAAAAAAAAGTAGGAGGAGTCATCCCAGTGGTGCCTCCAAAGGTTAGGCAAAGGAATTAGCTGGCCCTGCCTCCGTTTCAACCCGTTTCAGAGTAGTAATTTTTGAATAGACATGACTTGGTCCTGAAGAATCCAAATTGAACTAAATTTTGACCTAATTGGTTTAATTCTCTCTAAAAAGTGCCCAGGTGGTCTCTGAGCTCTCAAAAACTGTGTAGAAACAGGTCAAAACTAGAACTTAACCAAATATAACTAAACCCATGGCCCTTTTTCTTTTTTTTTTTTTGGCCTAGCCACCACTTAGCTTGCCACCAAGCATGTTGGCAAGCTATCTTGCCTACCTCGAGTGGCAAGATATTTTGCCCAACTGGTTTTGTAATTAGGCTTACTCGTGGCACTAAGCTAACATGTTTGCCTGTCCTGATAAGCAAAAAAGACTATCAAGCGGCCTTAACAAAGAGTTTTGCCCGTCTAGCTAGGCAAATGTGTTTGCCCAAGGACTCGGGTAATCATTCTTGCCCATTTAGCTTGGTAGTTTGTTCGACTAGAAAATCTATGGATAGGGGCCTCCTTATTCTCATTTTTCATTCATTTAACAGTCAGCGTCCATTAGAGCTTCTCTCTTTAGAAAAAGCCCACTGTGGTATAATTTTCTCTCTTTAGAAAATTTTATTTTATTTTTCAATCCAATATATTTGCATAATTAGAACAAAATAATTTTAATTTTAATTATGCAAATAGAAATTATTTGTCAATGAAAGGTATTCAGATCATAACTCAAGTCTGGGCTGAGCCTACTGTATTTTATTAACCAAATTTACCCAAGACAATTTTGTAAAATTCTAGACATCATATATATGAAATGCCTACATCATATTAACATGTCATACCATGTCATAACATCATTTTATCATGCCATACCATGTCATAATACTATGTCTACCATGTCATGTCATGCCATAACATCATATTATCATGCTAGGCCATGCTGAATATTATATTTACCATACTATGTCATTCCTACAATGTTATGTCATGTCATTGTCATTCTATGTCATGCTAACATGCATATTGCCAAGCTATGCCATGTTATACCATGCCATATTATCATGTTATTCCATTCTACCATGTTCAATCAACATCCTACATCATGATATAACAGGCTAGGACATCGTTTACCATGCTAGCATATGCTTTGACATGTCGTGCACCATATTTTGACATACCGGCACATACCTTAACATGCTAAGACATATCTAAACATGCAAACACACACCCACTGAGGTTGACAGAGACTTAGAAATCAAATGTTTACCAATCTAGAGCATTCACCTGAGTGAGTGAGGCTCCAGAGACTAGGAATGACTTAGAATTGGCTAAGCTAATGATTTCTAAGTCATGACTTCCCTTAGATATATCTAACATGCATCATTTAAAACGTCATCATATTTAACGTGCTCATAACATATCTGATTATATCAACTGCATCATTCACATTGCACTAGTCTTCGAGGCACATAAACCTAATCATCATATGAAAAATGATCTCTCGATTTAAGCTGAGTTCTTTCCTCAAATGATAAACACTCACTCACCTGTGCAAGGCGCATCCTGGGAGTAAGGTTCCTTTTCATAGTTATGCGCAGGGTACTAACTGTCTCTTTCTTTAGAGCTAAATTCCCCAATGAAGCGAAGCTCTTTCCCTAAATATGCACTAGGCACTAATTATTCTTTCTTCATTTGGAGCAAGGCTCCTTTCCCAGTTAACTATTTCTTAGTTACACACTAGACACTAACTATCCTCTCTCATTTGGAGCGAGACTCTTTTTTCCTAGTTAGGCACAAGGTGCTAACTATCTTTTATCATCTAAAGCGAGACTTTTTTCCCAAGTGACGCGTAAGGCATTAACTTTCATTTTAGGCTTAGAGCTAGGCTCTCATAATACAAAGACAATTACTCCTAATACATATTTAGAGCTAGGACTCTTTCTTTCCCTCATCCCATATTAGAAGCGAGGCTCCTTCATAGTGATCTTTTGTACAGCATTGACCTCATCAGTCACCTTCTTATACACTTAATTAACCCTTGTAATGATAAGGCTCACTATATTTGAGGCCAATCAGTTTGCTAGCTATGGCATTCTGTTCATGCTTGCATACATACGTACATCATTTCTACGCGAGGCACAAACCTAGATTTGAGCTAGGGAGACCTATTCCCTATCACAGGAAATGTCGACAGCTTGAGCAGATAGCTTGAGTACGGTCTTCGCAGTCTTCATAGACCATCTACACAAGGTGCCAACTAATAGTTAAAGCTATGCTCTTGTATCTACATAGCGTCCACATCTTATCAACATATAGTTTGGACCACTTTAAGTTTAAATTGCGTTGACATGATCTCTTCACAGGGTACATAGGCAACTCGACTACATAGCTTAAGTTCGGTCACATTAGTCTTCATAGACCATATTTCAATACGTTTCAATATCAATACATACACTCACGCATAAAAGACTACATAGTTCCATTTTTATGTCAAGCATAGTTTTCCAGTACAAATATCATCCCTAGTACATAGGCAAACATCTCATTACACTTGCACACACGAGCTAGGCTCGACCACCTTACATTTGATGCATCATTTGCATTTATGAATTGTATGCTATGATCATTATAAACCAGATGTTGTATTGTGAGATTACGACTGCAAAGAGCAGAAAGAGACTCTAGATATCCTGGGTATTCAAGTGTAACAGTTTTTGTGAAAAGCTAAATCTCCAGACCCACTATTTTTAATTGTACAGACTAGTTGAAAGTCACTAAAAAGGGCCATTTATCACAACTTTCAAAAATAAAACTAAAACATTTTAAATCATAATCAAAACTTGAGTTTCTTGACACACCCATTTTGAAAGACTTGGGTGGTGACTCCTAATCTCTGTAATCAAGATCTTGTTTCAAAATAAAACTATACTTTTTTACATTTAGATGATCTCGATGCACTATGTCGCAATAAAGATCATGACCTCCGCCTGTTGGCCCAGCTCGCAGATCCAATCATGGTAAAATTGAGCTAGAAGTTATATAACTGTTGCAGACATTTGCTTTTCAATTACTTAAGTTTAATATTATTTAAGACAGTAATATTATTTTAATTTGAAAAATTATTTGATTGGGTTGTAAAAGTCATAAGACCTATATTTATTTTTATTTTTTGTGGGACGTGTTGGAACTTGGCAGTTTGGCTAAATCGAGGGTTGGTTTATTTTGTTATTATTATTAGTTATTATGCATGTTGGTCCAGAGTGGTTATAATGCTTTGATCAGGGAAACAATATTGTGTGCATGGTTTGTATGTTTATTTACTTACCCTTTGGATAACGAGATCCAATGCGTGACAATTATGCAAAGTTTATTTTAGGCATGTATACACAAATATGGTAAGTAAATTTGATTAATCCTAGTTAAATGCTAAATTATATTATATATTAACATGTAAAAATAAAAAATTAATGGTAATTTTTCTTACTAGGTATCCATATCTTATATATGGTTTGTAAATGTATGTAAATTAAGTTAATAATAATCATGAATGCATGCGTATGAAGTAAAATGTAAAATCAAAAAATTAATAGTGTTTAATAAATTATTAATTAAAAATGACAAATTTATAATAGTTTTTGTTAAGGCTAAACTTGTAAATTGGCAAATCTATGTTCAAATAGAATTGTTTGTACTTTAGACTTAGTGTAGGCTAAGACACTAGAGTCTTAAGTCGATTAGAATTCTAAAAAGCCTTGAGATATAGTTTCCAAAGTGGTTAGAAGTTCTAACGAAGCCAAACAAAGTTCAGAATTGATTTACGCAGGAAGACTATAAGAAGGCCGTTGTTTGATGCAGGAAAATCCTGAGACCTGAAATTGGAGAACAAACCGTGCGGGATGGCCGCTCTGAGTCGCGGGAAGACTGCTTGAAAGCTACGAGAAGGCCTTCCCGTAGTGTGTGTTTTTCTAGCCTGTTTTGAATGGTTCGAGCCCTAGCCGCCTCTGTTTATCTATATATATCTCTCCTAGCGTCTTCTGGAAAAAAGTGACACAAACACAGAGAGAATACACATGAGATTGGAAGCCTAAAATTCAATTATTCTCTCAATTACTTAGCCAACATGTTTCATGTTCAATCCGAAAGAGTTCGGGTTTGAAATTCGTGAAGGCTGAGGATTCAGCATGATTGCACTTGAAAAGTGCTATTACAAACTCCACTTTTGTATAACTTTTAATACATTTAAGTAGTTTATTTTGAAGATTTATCGTTATTTTATCACTTACATGGTTTATTTTGTTAATTGCAGGGAAAACGGTGAATTAATTGAAGAAGATAGCGATTTTGGTGACTTAGAAGACGAATGGGAGGATATCGAACCAACTTCGTCCCGGATGGCCCGGAGTATCCCAAGGACTTAGCTGCAAATGAGGAGCAAAAGTGCAGAAAATGAGGTTTCTGTGGTCCGGACCACCTGGTGCATGGTCTGGACCACAGTGTGGTGGAACGTCGCGTGGGCAATTTCAAATTTTAGGTTTTTTCACAAGTTATAAAACACTACTTGGTGGCCGGCCCTAGGGGGGCTTCTTCTCTCTATTTTTTCATTCTTCTAGCAAAGTTTGAGAGTTTTTTTTAGAGTTTAATTGCTTACGTTAATGTTCGTACGTTGTTTTGGAACCTTCGTCGCGGTCGTTTCTGCTGTTATTATTCATAATTTTGTTTCGAAGCTTCTTTCAGTGTATGTTACACTTCGTCTTTGGATTCATAATATCGTTTGAATGTTATATATAAAGGATTAATTGATTGCGTCTGTTTTGTTTTGGTTTTCGTAGTTTAATAGTTTCGTTTCAGTTTTTGATTTATTAAATACATTAAATATGTCTTCGATGAATGTGTTCATTTCGTTTACAAGCATGCTAGCGTAGAAACCCTAGTTCTTGATTCAACGAATCAAGGAAGGGTAGGTTACTCTGATCTATAGGATGTACGTAGACCCTTCACAGAGTTTGTGAAAGCTCATGCGTAGGGGTCTACAACTTTGAGACGTTTGCGTAGACCCTTCGCATGGTTTGCAAAAACTCATGCGTAGGGATCTACACTTTTTAAAACCAAATTCAGTTCTTTCAAAAACTTTCGAAAACGAAAACCTTTGACTATATTCTCTGTAATCACTGGTAAGGGTTTTCGATTAAAATTTTCTTAATAATTTTGAAGAACTGAAAATTCAGATTTTGAATCTTAATTTGAATTAGTTTATTTCAAAAACTTTCGAAAATGAAAACCTTTGACTATATTCTCTGTAATCACTGGTAAGGGTTTTCGATTAAAATTTTCTTAATAATTTTGAAGAACTGAAAATTCAGATTTTGAATCCTAATTTGAATTAGTTTATTTCAAAAACTTTCGAAAATGAAAACCTTTGACTATATTCTCTGTAATCACTGGTAAAGGCTTTCGATTAAAATTTTCTTAATAATTTTGGATAAATTAGAAGAATTGGATTTGAATCCGAATTCGAATAGGATTGTTTGAGAACCCTTCGAAAACAGAAATTTTTGACTATATTCTCTGTAATCACTGGTAAAGCTTTTGATTAAAACTTTCTCAATAATTTTCGAACAAATCTTAATTTAGGTTTTAACGCAAGTATTACAACTCATCCCATAGTGAAGACGTAAACTACCCGGAATTGATAATTGGATCAAGGACTTCTTAAATTTAATTCTTCTTAATCGAATTGTCTTTGTTTGATTTAATTGAAGTGCTACATTGTAGTTTTTTTAGATTACATTATTTTGAAGTGCATTTAAATTAGGAAAACTCCTTTTAGCTAATATTTAATTCCTTGAAATCAAAAATCAAATTCTAAATTGCTGGAATTTTGGTAATAGGTTGTTAAGTTGTTTTAATTTGAATTTTAAACTTGCAAAACCCTAGGAATTAGTTTTAATTAATCTTCAAACTTAGTTTACATTCAAATTTAGGATTTCCATTTTAACCTAGAAACTAAATAACGTAGGCTCCCTGTGAATTCGACCTCGGACTCACCGAGTTAAAGCTACACCACACACCCTTACACTTGGGGGTTAATTTAGACGCACTATGCATTAGCGGTCAAGTTTTTGACACCGTTACCGGGGTGCCAAATTTTAGTTTTTAGGTTGTTTTTAACTTTTTTTTAAGTTATTTTTTTTTTCAAAAAAAAAATAAAATTTAAAATTTGGACTTAATTTTTTTTTTATTAGAGACTTGTTATTTGCATGCTATTAAGATCGGGTAGAATAGTCATAACTGAATCTGAATTAGGAGATCCGTCATACTTTCCTGAATCTTTTTCACCAACCTCACTCTCCACAGTTTCACTTACCACATCTTCCTTTCACTCAATGGCTGAAGTAAGAGGGAAAGGGAGTATGCATGGGGATAATGAACCCCAAGAGGTTCCAGGTTTTGTTCCTATGAAAGATCATCTTAATCCTGTTAGACAAACCACCCCATCATGCATAGTCTTGCCCTTAAATAGGGGGAACTTTAACCTAAGGCCAGGAATCATCCAACTTCTTCCTACTTTCCATGGTTTAGATTCTGAAAATCCCTACAACCATCTTAGGGAATTTGAGGAAGTGAACAACACCTATATAGATCATAATGTCAATGCGGACGTAGTGCGTCTTCAACTTTTCCCAATCTCCTTAAAGGACAAAGCCAAGTTTTGGCTTAATTCCCTTTGTCCACGTTCTATTGGAACGTGGCGTGAAATGCAGACTGAGTTTCTTAAGAAATATTTCCCGACTCAGAAAACTCAGCACTATAGGCGACAGATTACCACTTTTTCTTGCAAACCTAATGAGAATTTCTGTCGAGCCTGGGAAAGGTTTAAGGACCTTTTGATGGCTTACCCTCACCATGGGTATGAATCATAGAGGTTAGTGAGCATCTTCCATGAATCCCTAACTCCCAGTCTTAAGCAATTAGTTTCTACCATGTGCAATGGTACTCTGTTTGATAAGACTGCGGAAGAAGCCATGGAATTCTTTGATATGGTGGCTGAGGACTCTAATGATTGGGAAATAGGACCACCTTCGTCTTTAGAGCATAGGAATCCCGTATCTAGCGGTCAGTTGATGTTAAGTGAGAGGGATGATTTAAGTGCTAGGATATCTGCATTACAACATAAGTTAGACTCCCTTGAACTTAAGAACAAAGAGAAGTTGGTGGAAGCACAAGTGGTGTGTTGGGCATGTGACCAAGTAGAACATGATCCTAATTCATGTCCAGAGCTTCCTTTACTTAAGGAAGTAGCTTATTGTAATGCATATGTTAATAACGCACAGAATCGACCATTCCAAAATAGAGGGCAGGGTAACACTTCCTACCCATAAGATGGGTATGTTAAGTATCAAGGGGGAAATCAACATCTCGATGCTTACCCTCAGGGATGGAAAAGCCCTCCTGGTTCTGGGTGGAAAAATGATAACCAAAGCCAATCATTCCAACATTCTTTTGTACCACCATCTCATGCTCCCTATATTCCTCCAAACAAAAGATCCACGGAAGAGACACTTCAACAATTCATGCATAGTCAAAATACACGTTGGATTCAAAATGATAGAAATATGGATGAAATCAAGGGACAATTGAGAAATATGGATGAAATCAAAAGCCAATTGACTCTTTTGACACAAACTTTAGTCACACAACCACAGGGTCAATTTTCGGCTCAACCTCGTCCAAATCCAGTAGCCTAAGCTAAACAAGTTGAAGGATCTTCTAGTTTTCAAGGGAATGTAGAACAAGTCCAAAACATCACCACACTTAGGAGCAGAAAAATTATAGAAAAAACTATTTCTCCTAAGAAGGATGAAATGAGTGAAGAGTTGAAACCTAAATGTGTGGTGGATGATGGTGAGAAGGCGGGGAAAGAACCAATCATAGTTGAGGAGCTCCCAACTGAAAAGCAAGAGAAGATAAATAAGAAAGAGGAAAAGGAAGAGAGAAAAGAGGAGGAACCCATGATAGTGCATAGGGAATATGTTCCCAAAGCACCTTTTCCTCAGAGATTTTTGAAAGCTAAGAAGGAAGCCCAAGCTGCTAAATTGCTAGAGGTATTCAAACAAGTGAAAATTAATATACCTCTCCTTGATGCAATTAAGCAATTCCCTTCTTACACTAAATTCCTCAAGGAATTATGCACTGTAAAAAGAGGCTTAAATGTGAAAGAGAAAGCATTCCTCACTGAGCAAGCAAGTACCATAGTACAATGTCGTACTCCCCCTAAATATAAAGACCCAGTATGTCCTACGATATCTTGTTATATAGGGAAGTATTATATTAGTAGAGCACTGCTTGACCTAGGAGCAAGTGTGAATTTGCTCCCTTACTCAGTGTATGAGCAGTTGGGCTTAGGTGAAATAAAGCCTACTCGTGTGACATTACAACTTGCAGATAGATCAATTAAAGTCCCATGAGGTATAATCGAAGAGGTACTGGTACAAATGGAAAATTTTTATTTTTCAGTGGATTTTATAATCCTAGATACTCAACCACTTACCAGTTTATCTGCACCTGATCAGACACCAATAATTCTAGGATGACCATTCTTAGCAACTTCGAATGCTTTGATTAATTGCAAGAATGGATCCATGAAAATGTCTTTTGGCAACATTGAGTTTGAAACAAATATCTTTCATGTTGCTAAAGGACCAAAAGAGGTGCCTGATATACAAGAAGTGGATTTAGTAGAATCCATAGTCCAGGATTATGTAGATTGTGAATTTATCGAGGACCCTCTAGAGAAAGCTATTTGCCTTAGTGAGGAGAATTTATACCCAATGATATCAAACCAGAAGCTAGAAACTGTAGTTGAATGGTTGGAAATGTGCCCAATCATGTTTATAAGTAAGTGGAATCCAGCTTTTGAGAGTTTGGGACCTCTTTTAAATAAAGCAGAGTCCTCATAAGTGAAAGCTCCTAGCCCTGATAGAAAACCGTTACCTCACAATTTGAAGTATGTTTTTCTAGTTGAGGAAGAGACATATCCTGTAGTCATTTCTTCAAAATTGACTATTCATCAAGAGCAAATGTTAGTTCAACTTCTGAAAATGTATAAGAAAGCTCTAGGATGGTCAGTAGCTGATCTGACAGGTATAAGTCCTCTTCTTTGCACACATCGTATTTATCTAGAAGATGAAGCCAAACCAGTTCGTCAGATGCAACGACGACTCAATCCGAACATGAAAGAAGTGGTAAGAGCTGAAGTGTTGAAGCTACTTGATGTAGGGATAATTTATCCTATCTCCGATTCTAAATGGGTAAGCCCTACACAGGTAGTTCCTAAGAAATCAGGTGTTACAGTGATTCGGAATGAGAAAAATGAGTTGGTTCCAACTCGAATACAAACTGGCTAGCGAGTGTGTATCGACTATAGGAAACTTAATGCCATTACACGAAAGGATCACTTTCCTCTTCCCTTTTTAGATCAAGTTCTAGAAAGAGTAGCTGGCCATGCTTACTATTGCTTTTTAGATGGTTATTCCGGGTATAATCAAATAGAGGTAGCCTTAGAGGACCAAGCTAAAACCACTTTTACTTGTCCTTTTGGTACTTTCGCATATAAAGAATGCCTTTTGGCTTATGCAATGCTCCAGCTACTTTTCAACGCTACATGATAAGTATCTTTAGTGAAATGGTAGAAGAAATAGTCGAGGTATTCAAGGACGATTTCTCTGTGTATGGAGACTCGTCTGAGCAGTGTCTAAAGAATCTTGAGTTAGTTTTGGCACGATGTGAGGAAAAGAACCTAGTGTTAAATTGGGAAAAGTGTCATTTTATGGTCACCCAAGGAATTGTGTTAGGACACGTTGTATCTCAAGAAGGCATCCAAGTAGATCAAGCCAAAGTTGAGTTGATCCAAAAACTACCCACTGCTCAATCTGTAAGGGATATTAGGTCATTCTTAGGGCACGCTGGGTTTTACAGAAGGTTCATTCAATCTTTCAGTGAAATTTCTAAACCATTGTGTCAGCTGTTGATGCAAGATACTCCTTTTGAATGGACTCCCCAGTGTCAAAAATCCTTCGATAAACTAAAGGGTTGTCTCACCTCAGCCCCTATCCTTCAACCTCCTGATTGGTCACTTCCTTTTGAATTGATGTGTGATGCAAGAGATCATGCTATAGGAGCTATTTTAGGGCAGAGGCGGGATAAAAAGGTGCATGTTATTTATTATGCTAGTAAGACCTTAACAGAGGCACAGAGAAATTATACGACAACTGAAAAGGAATTGCTAGCAGTTGTTTTTGCTCTTGAGAAATTTCGACCATATCTCATTTGTTCATCAATGATTGTCTTCACTGATCATTCAGCGCTTAAATACTTGTTGACCAAGCAAGAGGCCAAACCATGATTAATTTGTTGGATATTGCTGTTGCAAGAGTTTGACCTCAAAATTAGAGATAAGAAAGGTTTTGAAAATGTTGTAGCAGATCATTTGTCACGTTTGCCAGTGAAAGTTTGTTCACAGGATGAAACTCAAATAAACGACAGCTTTCCCGATGAACAATTGTTTAACGTAGAAGCGATAACAACTTCCAATCCTCCTTGGTATGCTGATATTTCTAATTATCTAGTGACAGGACAACTCTCGGAAGAATGGAATTATAAGGATAGGAAGAAATTCCTTAGAAATGTATGTGTTTTCTTTTAGGATGGTCCGTATTTGTTTAAATATTGCCCTGATCAAGTGATACGCCGTTGTATTCTGGAGTGGGAAGTTTCAAGCATAATTGAGTTCTGCACTCTCAAGCATGTGGAGGCCATTTTTCCACTAACAAAACAGCTGCTAAAATTCTTCAATGTGGATTCTATTAGCCCACACTTTTTAAAGATGTGCATCATTTTTGCACTACATGTGATAGATGCCAACACTTGGGTAGTTTAACACGTAGGAACATGATGCCTCTATCCCCCATTATTGTTTTAGAAATCTTTGATTGTTGGGGAATAGATTTCATGGGCCCTTTCCCAGTTTCATTTGGATATGAATTCATACTAGTTGGGGTTGATTATGTCTCCAAATGGGTGGAAGCAATTGCCACATGAACAAATGATCATAAAGTTGTGCTCAAATTCCTTCATGAAAACATATTCTCGCGTTTCGGGATACCATAAGCAGTTATTAGCGATGGAGGTAAACATTTCTGCAACCGGCCAGTAGGAAATTTACTACACAGATATGGAGTAGTATATAAAGTAAGTACTGCATATCATCCCCAAACAAGTGGCCAAGTGGAGCTTGCAAATAGGGAAATTAAGCAAATTTTAGAAAAGTCTGTTAATCCAAATCGCAAGGATTGGTCACTGAGATTAATTGATTCTCTCTGGGCATATCGAACTGCAGATAAAACAACCCTGGGGATGTCACCGTATAGATTAGTTTATGGTAAGCCTTGCCATTTGCTCGTGGAATTGGAACACAAAGCTTATTGGGCAATTAAGAAATTTAACCTTGATCTTGATGAGGCTGGGCTACACCATAAACTTTAGATTGCAGAAATGGAGGAGTTACGGAATGATGCATATGAGAATGCATTAATCTCCAAGGAAAAGATAAAGAAAATACATGACCGGCATATTGCACGACGTTCATTTTATGAGGGTCAAAAGGTATTGCTTCATCGCTCACGACTTCACTTATTTCTGGGCAAATTGCAATCTAAATGGATGGGACCTTTTATTGTTACCCATGTAGTAGACCATAGAGCTATTGAGATAGAAAACCCAGGCAATGGGAGTCGTTTTAAAGTCAATGGGCATAGACTAAAGCCTTATTTGGAGAATTTTATTGGTTTGATTGAAACACGGGATCTTTTGGATTCCTCATCTTACGAGTAATCCAAAATGTTTAATTTGTTGTACCATACTTAGACTTAGGATAGATTTAATTTTTCGTTAGTTTAGAATTTTAATTGCTTGGATAAAGTTTTGTTTCTTAGTTTGAATAGTAGAGCAAAACAGAGGGGAATGGTTTCTCTGTGGTCTGGACCACCCATCCACGGTCGGGACCACAGAAAGTTGCTAGAATTTTCACTGAATTGGAACCATTCTGTGGTTCGGACCACCCATCCACGGTCGGGACCATAGAAAGTTGCTGAAATTTTACTGAATTGGGACCATTCTGTGGTCCAGACCGGCCCCAAATGGTCCGGACCCTGCGGGTTCTTATTTCCCCATTTCGGCAGCTCACGTCTCTTATTCATCTCTCCCAAGTTCTTTTTCCCCCAAATTCCTTCTCCATCATCACGATTTTTTGCAAGATTTAGCTTTTTCGAGTCCCAGTTGGTGAAAAATTCACCCCCATCTTCGGATTTAAGCAATTTGAGGTGAGTTCTTCAATTCCTTTCAAGCCCTAGGTACCAAATTCTTCATATTTCTTCAACCTGAGCCTAGGGTTGAGTTTCTTCCTTTATGGTGTTCCAAACCATGAGGAAATCGAAATTTTTGCCTAGGGAGTGAAGTGTTTAACATGCTCATGCTCCCTTTGCCGTGGGTTATACTTGGGTCCAAAGAGTTGGTTTGAATTTGGAATTGTGTTTTTAATCTTGATATAAAACTCCTCTTTGTTCAATTTTTTTTTTTTTTTGTTTTTCAAATTCCTTTATTCAATTTGTGGTGTTGATTAAGGGACCCCATTTTAGGTGGATGTTGCATGGCCACCTAAATGATCAAAGTAAACCCATTCATGGTAGATATGCACAATCATGTATCTTTCCATCAAATAGCATTTTCACCATGATTTGAATTCTCATAGTGCAAATAGTTTGGGGCCACTGAATTTGCGTGGACTTAGGCTTGATTGGTTAATTCAATATTTATTTGTGTCGGTTTGTAGCTCTCATGGCTCCACGAGTTAAACATTGTGCTAACAGGAAACTTGGAGCCCCATCTTTTAATAGAAACCGATTCTGGAAGGCTGAATCTAAGCGTAGTTATGATGATATTTGGGCTCACAAACCTGTTGTAATTGAGCGATACTGGGAAATTGACCAATTTAGGAGGGAGGAATTCTTGTTGGAACAGAATTTCAAAGGGCGACAATGGCTCCACATTGCCAAATTCAATGCCTACTGTGTGACAGATTTAGTTAGAGAATTCTTTGCCAACTTCAAAGAAGGTTCCATTATTCAGAGATGGGGAAGAGAGCGCCTTATAAGCTGGGTCAGGGGGGTTGAGGTTATAGTAACACCAAATGATTTCGCTCAAGTGTTTCAATTGCCTCGTGTGCAAAATCTTGAGTTCACATATCCAGTTGAGGGCACCCCACCTTTCCCTATCTTAGTTTCAGAAATATTATCAGAAGGATAGGATTGGGTAGGGGAGTATAGGAAACCAGCATCGGTACTAAAAGATAAATACTGGGCCCTACATATGTTCTCTTGTACCAACCTTATGCCTCAGAATAGGAATTCCGATTGCACTGCTCTTCGAGCTCGATTAATATATGCCATTGGGACAGAAATGACATTGGATTTGCCTTCTTACTTATTGCACCAATTGGCTTATGCTTGTGAGCATTCGGGATCTTTAACCACTCTACCATTTGGAGGCGCTCTAACTGATATTTTCAGGAGAAAAGGAGCTTAAATTTCAGACAACTTGCCCATTGACTTGGGATTGCAACCCTTCAACATTACATCCTACGCTAAATCCCGAGGTATACTAAACAAGAAGAGGAAAACTGAGGACCCAGAGGAAGGTGGACTATCACAGGTTTTAGAGGATTCAGATGATGATCAGGACGTGACTAATGCAGAATTGGCAGAGCAAATTGGTTCATTAGCTGAGCGCATCAGCCTTATAGAGCAGAACCAAAAAGAGGATCATCAGTTACTGTTACATATCACTCAGTCCCAACAAACTCAAGGGCACCTTCTCCAGAGTATCTTAGATCATATTAGGGACTCTTTTCCACCTCCACCTCCTCAGTGATGGGATGATTTGTTTTTCTTTCTTTTTGGTTTTAATTTCTTTTTAGGAGTTTAGGACTAGGTCTGCACATTGTTATTTGATATTCCTAAAACTCCAAAAATTTGTACTTTTATTTTGGTTTTTGGAATTTGAACTATGTATGACGTGATAGTTGTGCAGTTAATTTTTGTTTCATTATTTCTTTTGATGTCTTTTTTACCTTTTTTGCTTATGATTATCCTCTTATGGTTTCTAGCATTATCACCTATATTCTTAAATATCTTGTCTTATCTCTGCTGTAAGCACAGGTTCATCATGACTGGTCCTACTTCTGATATTAATAATCAAGTGTTAAACGCTAACATATTAATTGGAAGGAAACGTAAGTGGGAGAGTTCACCTTATATATACAGCGAGGAGAGTGATTCTGACCAGTCGGAGGGTGACTTGGAATCATGGCCGAATGAGTGTTTTATTGAGAGTAATTCTTTGCCATTACCACTTATATTTCCCCCCTTTGTGCATATAAATCCTAACCAATTTCTTGAAGGACAATGGTGGGATGAGGTTGACCTTCAACTTCTTTTCAATATGGAGTGGACCGAAATCACAATCTCACTTGATTGGCCCGATGCACCCACTTACGACACAGACACAGATATTAACTTTGACTTTGAGATGGGATATCAGGATATGCCTCCATTGGAAATCTTTGAGGGTTCGAGTGCTAACAGTGAGATTGGAGCTGCCAGTGCTAACAATGCTAATGAATCAAATCAGGATGATTTTGGCATTTCTTTGCAATCTCTTTTTGATTTTCGTCAAGCCTTAACTACATTTGAAGCCAACTTAAGGTAATTCTCAACCTTACTATTTATTTTCTTCTGTTATTTTTCATTCTGCTCATATTAGTATTAGTTCATTTTGTTGCATGTATATTATGAGTCACTTGCATTTAAGTTGGGGGGGCATATTAGTTGCCATTTAAGTGACTTGAATACTGGATGCCTGCTTGGTTTAATTTGTGTGTTGTTCTTATTTCTGCTTTTTGTGGTTATTGTTTCATGCTCACTATTGCACACTACAGACCCACATATGTAGTATGGTTCTCACATTAAGGACAATGTGAATTTTAAGTTGGGGGGTAGGGTTTGCATGATGACCTTTTGTGCCACAATTGCAGAATTTTAAAAATTTTTGAGTGTCTTTAAGCATAAATACATGAATTTAGCACATTTGTACCAACATGTCATCCCTTGTGTGCCACAATTGCAAAAAAAAAAAATTAAGTGAGAGAATGATGAATGAGTTTTGTTTCAAGTTTTAATAGGAAACTTAGTTCAAGTTGATTGTATAATGACCTTGTGCATATTTGACTATCAATAGAAGAGTTTATGTGCTTAGGAGTTGATTTTCTTTAACATTGGTTAATTGAGCATTCTTGGACTAGGTGGAGACTTATACCCCTTAATGGTGAGCTTTTAAGCCTATTATCCTTTTCTTGAGGGGTTGCACATAATCACAGCTCTTTTATTCTTCACTTTGGTTTCCAATGCACCAATTGCATCACACACACTTGCATTAGTTTCACTTGGCATATTATGAGTTGTTGCAAGCTTTGAACATGATGCTAGGCCATCTTTGCTATTGTTGGCCTCTTTATCCTTTCTTGGTTATGAATTATCCTAGGAACCAACTTGAAGCCTCTTAAATAAAGTGTGTGATATATTTATATATTTTTCTTGGTTTCTACCTCATATGTTATCCCTTAGCCTCATTCACACACTATAAGCCTTACCCTCACATGTCTTGGGTTGTAAAAGTGCCTCAATGTCAACGATGTGAATGGGGGAGCATATTAGGAGAAAATTTTGGGTGGAGAATTTAGCTTATGTTTATTTCATTATTTAAAAAAAAGAAAAGAAAAAAAAGAAAAAAAAAAAAAGAAGAAAAAGAAAAAAATTTATTTATCATTTCTTTTGCTTATGAAATTATGGGACTTATACATTATTTGTAACATTTGCAATTGCCCCAAAGGTAGTATTTAGTGTGAATAAGCTTCTTGTTGGCTGCCTTGTAGGGGTTTGGAAAGGAAATGGGTAGTTCAGGACTTGTGCGCACTTAAGCATATTATCCCAAGACATGTGCTTTGATTTCCATATCCTCCATTGTTAACCATTACCCTTGGCCAAGTTACAACCAAAACAAAGACCTAGTGGATCTAAGCAAGCAACTCTCATATTTTGCATGTAGTGGTCTTATGTAGGTTGTGTGGTGTGATTTCTTACACTTGCATTGGAACATGGTTATGAGCTGTCCACTGTGAATTTCATTTCAGTTCACTCACTTATTTTTTAGGTTATGTGCAACTAGGATAGCATCATATGCTAATAGGTATGTGTGAACCCTTGATGAGTGAATTCCTTTCTATGAGTGGTACCTTGTGAGCATTTGAAGTCAAAACCTAGTTCCATTTATGCTCTTGCAACCTTGTTGAATGAATGAAACAATTTTGCATACATGCTCTTTCTACTTTGATAGTCCATGCATTTATGCTTAGCATCTGGAAATTATACATGATATTTGGGTCTTGTGACTTGTTTAGCTTGAACTTAATTCATTTTTTATCTTAATCACTTTTTGACACTTTGAGACCATGCCATAGAATTTTGTGGGTAGATTCACTGCAAACCCTCATGAGACCTTACTCGTCCACTAGGGGGAACCTAGGGGTTTAAAGGGCTTGCTACACGTAGCTAAGTGTAGCCGTGTTTCCAACGAAAAGAGAAATAGGATAGTAGTTGCATTTCATTTTAATAAAGGGCATTGCTAGGGACTAGCAACACTCAAGTTGGGGGGTGTGATTGCACTTGAAAAGTGCTATTACAAACTCCACTTTTGTATAACTTTTAATACATTTAAGTAGTTTATTTTGAAGATTTATCGTTATTTTATCACTTACATGGTTTGTTTTGTTAATTGTAGGGAAAACGGCGAATTAATTGAAGAAGATAGCGATTTTGACGACTTAGAAGATGAAGGAGAGGATATCGAACCAACTTCGTCCAGGTGCAAATGAGGAGCAAAAGTGCAGAAAATAAGGTTTCTGTGGTCCGGACAACCTGGCGCACGGTCCGGACCACAGTGTGTTGGAACGTTACGCGGGCAATTTCAAATTTTAGGTTTTTTCGCAAGTTATAAAATACTACTTGGTGGCCGGCCCTAGGGGGCTTCTTCTCTCTATTTTTTCATTCTTCTAGCAAAGTTTGAGAGTTTTTTTTAGAGTTTAATTGCTTACGTTAATGTTCGTACGTTGTTTCGGAACCTTCGTCGCGGTCGTTTCTGCTGTTATTATTCAGAATTTTGTTTCGAAGCTTCTTTCAGCGTATGTTACACTTCGTCTTTGGATTCATAATATCGTTTGAATGTTATATATAGAGGATTAATTGATTGCGTCTATTTTGTTTTGGTTTTCGTAGTTTAATAGTTTCGTTTCAGTTTTTGATTTATTAAATACATTAAATATGTCTTCGATGAATGTGTTCGTTTCATTTACAAGCATGCTAGCGTAGAAACCCTAGTTCTTGATTCAACGAATCAAGGAAGGGTAGGTTACTCTAATCTATGGGATGTACGTAGACCCTTCGCAGAGTTTGCGAAAGCTCATGCTTAGGGGTCTACAACTTTGAGACGTTTGCGTAGACCCTTCGCATGGTTTGCAAAAGCTCATGCGTAGGGATCTACACTTTTTAAAACCGAATTCAGTTCTTTCAAAAACTTTCGAAAACGAAAACCTTTAACTATATTCCCTGTAATCACTAGTAAGGGTTTTCGATTAAAATTTTCTGAATAATTTTGAAGAACTAAAAATTCAGATTTTGAATCCTAATTTGAATTAGTTTATTTCAAAAACTTTTGAAAACAAAAACCTTTGACTATATTCTCTGTAATCACTGGTAAAGGCTTTCGATTAAAATTTTTTAATAATTTTGGATAAATTAGAAGAATTGGATTTGAATCCGAATTCAAATAGGATTGTTTGAGAACCCTTCGAAAACAGAAGTTTTTTACTATATTTTCTGTAATCACTGGTAAAAGCTTTTGATTAAAACTTTCTCAATAATATTTGAACAAATCCTAATTTAGGTTTTAACGCAAGTATTACAACTCATCCCATAATGAAGACGTAAACTACCCGGAATTGATAGTTGGATCAAGGACTTCTTAAATTTAATTCTTCTTAATCGAATTGTCTTTGTTTGATTTAATTGAAGTGCTACATTGCAGTTTTTTTAGATGATATTATTTTGAAGCGTATTTAAATTAGGAAAACTCCTTTTAGCTAATATTTAATTCCTTGAAATCAAAAATCAAATTTTAAATTGCTGGAATTTTGGTAATAGGTTGTTAAGTTGTTTTAATTTGAATTTTAAACTTGCAAAACCCTAGGAATTAGTTTTAATTAATCTTCAAACTTAGTTTACATTCAAATTTAGGATTTCCATTTTAACCTAGAAACTAAATAACGTAGGCTCCCTGTGAATTCGACCTCGGACTCATCGAGTAAAAGCTACACCGCACACCCTTACACTTGGGGGTTAATTTAGACGCACTATTCATTAGCGGTCACAGCACGCTGTAGATTTAGCAAAGCTACTGACAAATTAGTATCGTGCCTTCGAGTAGTCGAAGGGCTTTCACTAAAGAAGTCGGTGAATCGAGGAGTCAAGCAAACGTGAACAAAGTATAGAGTCGAGTAGTCGATTTATCGAGAGTTTGAGTTTGTAACCAGCGTTTGATTTTAGTGAAAGTTTTTTGTTTGAGGTTTCCTGTCATGGGTTTCCTCGTTTCCTTCTATCCTACCTTCTTTATTCTTGTGTGTATAATTGCTTGATTGGGATCCTCTATCAGCATATTATGAAATTTTAATTGGTATTGGAGCGGATACATTTTTGAGAACAAAACGTGATCTTATTATTTTCTGATGGATCCTCCTAGAGAAGGCGTTTCAAGCACGAGACCCCCGTGGTTCGATGGCACCAACTATGCATATTGGAAGGTTTGAATGAGAGCTTATCTAATCTCATTGAACGTCAATGTTTGGCTGGCCATTGAAAAAAGTTGGGTAAAACCAACTCATTCTGCCAATAATGTAACAGTCGAGAAGCCAATGGATTTGTGGACCAGGGCTGAACAAGAAAAGGCATAATGGAATTACAAAGCCCTGAGTTCTATTTTTCATACTGTTTCTGTAGATGAGTTTAGAACAAGACCCTCGTGGTTCGATGGCACCAACTATGCATATTGGAAGGTTTGAACGAGAGCTCATCTAATCTCATTGAACACCAATGTTTGGCTAGCCATTGAAAAAGGTTGGGTAAAACCAACTCATTCTGCCAACAATGTAACAGTCGAGAAGCCAATGGATTTGTGGACTAGGATTGAACAAGAAAAGGCAAAATGGAATTACAAAGCCCTGAGTTCTATTTTCTGTGCTATCTTTGTAGATGAGTTTAGAAGAATTTCAAGTTGTAAGAGTACCAAGGAAGCTTGGAAGATTCTCGAGTTAACTCATGAAGGCAATTCCACTGTTAAGAAGTCTAAGCTCCAGAAAATAACCTCCAAGTTTGAAAAGTTGAAGATGTCTGAAGACGAACTCTTTGATAGTTTTTACGCAAAGCTCAGTGGCATTGTTAACACCAATTTCAATCTTGGAGAACCAATTCCCAATCAAAAGATTGTAAGTAAGATTCTCCAATCCCTACCTATATCCTTTCAAGCCAAAGTTACCGCCATCGAGGAGGCAAAGGATGTGGATACAATGAGAGTGGAAGACTTGGTTGGCTCATTGCAGACTTATGAAGCCAACATGATCAAACCAAAGTCTAGAGGAGTTGTCCTAAAGATGGTGAAGGAAGATGAGTCCTCCTCTAGTAATGATGAGTCAATCCCCTCTCCTGAAGAAATTGCTATCTATACTAAGAAAATTAGAAAATTCTTCAAAAAGAAAGATAGTAAGCAAGAAAATACAAAGAAGAAAGAGAAGGTCAAAGGAAAGAAATCTTCAGAGAATAAGAAGAAGGAGAACAAGTCTAAGGGCGTAAAGTGTTACGAATGCCAAGGTTATGGTCACATATCTTAACGCTGTGGAAACAATAAGAGTAAGAAGAAGAAGGTTCTCAATGCAACCCTTGATGATTCAGATGATCCGTCGAGTACCTCCTCCTCTTCGGAAGATTTTCCTGAAAACTATACTGCTTTCATGGTTAGAGCTAGTGCCCCATTAAATTCAACAGAATCATCCTCTTCTAAGAGCAAAGAAGAAGAGTCCTCCAAAAGTGAAGTTGAAGAAAATTCAGATGAGAAAGTGGATGTTGAATAGGCATATGAATAGCTATACCAAGACTGTCGAAAGCTCCACAAGAAAAATAAAAAGTTGACGGTGAAGAACAAGATGTTAAAGAGGGAAAGAGACAATCTAAAGGTTGCCCTGGAGGAATTACAAACTAAGGTTGAAGCACCTGAAGCAACCAAAAATTCTCAAGATGACTTGATAACAACCTTCAAGAACAAATTGGTTAAAAAAGACAATGAATTGAAGGATGCCTAGGGTAAGCTGCAATCCATGTAACTCAAAATGAATACTGCTTCTTCACAACTTGATGACATACTTGGGATGCAAAGAAGCCCGTGTAACAAAAGATGACTTAGCTACATTGGCACGCAAGTGGACAATCTTAAAGCTAAAGCTACCCCCAGTTTCTCAAAGACAACTACTCCAAGTATAGTTAAAGCTCCTCAACAAAAGAAAAGTAATCAGTTTAGAGCCTATTTTCAAAAGCCTAAAGGTATGCCAACTAACTTGTAATGTAAGTTTGTTCCTATATATTTTCATTGTGGTATACCTGGACACACAAGACTACACTGTCACAAATTATATGGGCTTCCCCTATCCTATGTTGACATTAGGAATTCTTTGAGATCTAATTTTCAAGTGTCAAATAGGTTTAATCCTTTAAGGTTTCAAAAGTCATATCTTGATTCTAGACCCTACTTGACTTGGCCAATGAGGAAAAACTTAAAGAAAAATTTTTCAAAACACATTGGTCTAAAACCAACAATTCCAAGACTCAAAATGCTTTTCCAAAAATAAGAACTGTTTGGGTTAGGAAGAGTGATCTCTATGTCAACCACACCCCTAAGAGTGTTGAAGGGGTGAGTCTTGATATGTAGAGGCAATTGTTTTTTTTTTTTCATGAACTAGGTTGTGCATCATTGTTTATCTTTACCTAGTTCTATGAAATCAAGTAGATTAGATACTTTTTATTGTTTTTTAGATAATTATATTTTTTTCGGTGCAATGTTATTCCTTGTGATATTCTTGCATGTTCTATTACCCCATACACACTTCAAAATCATAGGATTAAAATTGTTGATCTACATAGTGGTCATAAATTTGAATTGCTTGATGAACCTGAATCCTAAGTTTTGTTGTTCCTTGTCATGGTAGTGGTGTGCCAATTGTAATTGCATGAAGTTTAGTACATCATGAGAAATATTTTTTCACCACTCAATTGGTTTAATAAATTCTTCTTTTTGGACTATTGGTTGCCCTTGAGTTTAAATAAAAAAAATCACTTGGAAAGGGCTACCGTATGGGATAGAGTGAAAGCCAGCCTGTTGACGTGTGGGTTATCAAAATAACCACCCTTTGGGTTTGACAATATAGGAAGAAGGCTACATACTCATAAAGTGTGTGAAAGCTACCAAGTAAAAAAAAGGGGGGGAAAGTTGGCAGATGAAAATTGAAAAATTGAAATATTGGTGTTTAGTTGAAAACATTGAATTGAGGAGAATTTAGTTGAAGAGCTAACACTGCATATCTTACTCATTTCAATTCAATGTCCAAAAGGAGCAATTTTAAAATTCACACGAGTATGTGAAAAGTATTAATCATGTTGCACTTAAACTTTATTTCACACATCGCACAGACATTTGACCATTGGTATGACATGTGTGAACAACTTATGACATAAATAGTAGGGTGATTCTTGGAATTATTATTTATTACTATTTATATATGGTCAAAATTTTGAAACTGTGTTTAGTTTTGTGTTTGGGAAAATAGAACTTGGAATGTTTTGATCAAGATTACCCATTGTACTTTCATGTTTGTCAATTCATGTCAAAAAGTGGGAGATATATAGTTAAAGGGGAGAAAAGAAGTTAGTTAATCGATGGGGAGAACATTTAAGAGAACATTTAATTTTTTTGTGATAATTAAGGGGGAGAATATTTTTTGTTGTTTTTATAATGTTTTTTAATTATTAATTGTTGCCACATGATGTCGTGATCAGTTTGTTTAAGTGTGCAGCAATTCAGGATTAAAATTGGAATGTAAATTGATGGATCACACATTGGAACAAGTTGATGGATGAAAGTTGGAATATGACTGATGGATGACAAATTTATTGAGGCCTAAATCCAGGATATGAACTTTCTTGTAATTTCACTTTTTTGAGTTTTGACATGGAATTGCCAAATGGGGAGATTGTTAAGGCTAAACTTGTAAATTGGCAAATCCATGTTCAAATAGAATTGTTGTACTTTAAACTTAGTGTAGGCTAAAACACTAGAGTCTTAAGTCGATTAGAATTCTAAAAGGCCTCAGAGATACAGTTTCCAAAGTAGCTAGAAGTTTTGAAGAAACCAAATAAGGTTCAAAATTGATTTACGCAGGAAGACCGCAGGAAAGCTGCTGTTTAACACAGGAAAATCCCGAGACCTAAAATTGGAGAACAAACCATTGCGGGATGGCCACTCTAAGTTGTGGGAAGACCGCTTGAAGGCTGTGGGATGGCCGCTTGAAGGCTGCGGGTGCGCCCTTCCCGTGGTGTGTGTTTTTCTAGCCTGTTTTGAATGGTTTGAGCTCTAGCTGCCTCTGTTTATCTATATACACATCTCTTGGTGTCTTTTGGAAAAAGTGACACAGACACAAAGAGAATACACATGAGATTGGAAGCCTAAAAGTTCAATTATTCTCTCCATTACTTAGTCAACATGTTTCGTGTTCAATCCGAAGGAGTTCGGGTTGAGGTTTGTAAAGGCTGAGGATTCAATACGCTGTGGATTCAGCAAAGCTACTGAGGAGTTAGTATCGTGCCTTCGAGGAGTTGAAGGGCTTTCACTAAAGGAGTTGGTGAATTGAGGAGTCGAGCAAACGTCAATAGAGTGTAGAGTCGAGGAGTCGATCTATCAAGAGTTTTTTTTTTTTTTTTTTTTTTTGTTGAGGTTTCCCTTCATGGGTTTCCTTGTTTCCTTCTATCCTACCTTCTTCATTCTTGTGTGTATGATTGCTTGATTGGGATCCTCTATCAACATATTACAAAATTTCAGTTTAAACTCTTTATAAAAATAAAATTTTAAGAAATTAAAAAAGTATATTCTGTCACTAGGTATAGAAGAGCACACTTTTAGCGACAAAAAATGTAGTCGCTAAAAGTTCATTTTTGGTAGCTAAAAGTATTGTCAACCAAATTGAATTTGATTGTCAATTGATTGGCAAATATTGGCATTGGTAGCCAAAATCTTATTTAGTCGCTAAAAAGAAACTATTTGGCCAACAAAATTTAACATTTATCAATCATGTTCTTATTTTGGTCAATAAATGATCACTTTTAGCAACCAAATTTACTTCAATTGACAAAAAATTAATTTAATAAAATTAACATATTTCAAATCATCATTAAAACTCAGGCTTTTTTACACACCCACTTTGAAGTATCAGGTGGCAACTTCTACTATCTGTAATCAAGGACTTGTTTCGAAACAAAACCGTACTTTTTCACATTTTGGCAATCTTGGACGCAACATGTCACAATAAAAACTCATAACCCACGCCCATTGGCACGGCAAGTGAATCCAATCACAACAAAATTGTGCTAGGAGTTACATAACAATTATAGACATTTGCTTTATAGTTACGTACATTTAACATTATTTGTGATTGTAATATTATTTTAATTTGGAAGATTACTCAATTGGGTCGTAAAGGTCATAAGGCCTATGTTTATTTATTTTTTTGTTGGATGTGTTGGAGTTTGGTAGTTGGGCTATGTCAAGGCTTGGTTTATTTTTTCATTATTGTTAGTTTATTTGTTATTATTGTTAGTGACAAAAGATTAATTTAAAAAATAAAATAAATTTTCTAATGTACAGCCACTTAGCAACTATTGACGATGGCAACTCGTCATTGTGCCACATGCCGATCTTAAATATTTAAGATTTTTTTTATTGTTGCTGAAAATCGAACTTGTGCTACTCTTTTGAAAGTTGGTGTGGTTCATCACTAGGCCAATCCATTATTTGTGCATATATTTTGCATATGCTTATATACATGAACAAATATTTATAACTTTTGTCATTCAATTGGCCACAAAAATGACACATTTTCTGACCAATTGGTAGAAAAAAGTGATAAAAAATATTTATTTTATTTAATTATCTAAATTTTTTTTGTTTAATCTTTAGTGACCAAAATTTAGTCGCTAAATATCTAGCTTTTTTTGGCTAAAGGTGCAATTTACCCACTAAAATTGGCGTTAAATGTTTTTTTATACCACTTTTTAAAATATTTTAGTAAATGAAATTTGTGTTATTAATCATAAATGTTGAATTGGTGATATATAATATTTATCAATTCTATATTGATTCTCCAAACTTTTCATTACGTAGGTATACACAAACATGGTAAGTAAATTTGATTAATCATAATTCAATGCTAAATTATATTATTTATTAATAGATAAAAATGAAAATAAAACAAATGGGTAAAAAAATTGTTTATTAGGTGTTTCTCATATATGGTAAGTAAAATCAATGTAATTAATCATTAATTTTATATAAGATATATATGAATTAAAATTTAAAGCGAAAAAATAGTACTCTTTAGTACTAATGTTTTTAAAATATTACTTTAGTTACATTTCATCTATTGAATTAAGTATATACCATAAAAAATAATTTTTAACTAAACCCTGCCATGTGAGTATAAATCCCTTAGATACCTATCATACGCTCTAGTTGGTATTAACCTATATGTGCACAAACATGTACATATATACACCACCATCACCATCACTAATAGTACTTTTAAGGAGGCAAAAGAAATGAGTACTGGAGCTCTCTTCTTGTCGTTAAGAAGTTGATAATGACAATTGTAGTTTTAGCACTACTGTTTTCAGTTAGTGGTAAGTTAAATAATCAATTTTTCTTTTCTTCTTCTTCTTTTTTTTTTTTTTTTAAATTACGCACATGACATTTGCAATTCCTGTGTATTTTGTAATTTGCAGGAGAAGAAGGGATATTTGCGGCAAACCGCAAATTCCCACGACTTGGCAAAAGTCATCACAGTTTCGCACTGCTGAACGTGGTTTGCCGCAAATAATCCCCGCTTCTCCTACAAATTACAAAGTACACAGGAACTGCAAATGTCATGTGCATGATTAAAAAAGAAAAAAGGATAAAAGAAAAGAAAAATTGATTATTGAACTTACCAAGGACGGAAAACAGTAGTGCTAAAACTACAATTGCCATTATCAACTTCTTAACGATAAAGAAGAGAGCTCCAGTACTCATTGCTTTTGCCTCTTTGTAAGTACTATTAGTGATGGTGGTGGTGGGGTATATATATATATATATATATACACGTCTGTGTATATATAGGTATATACCAACTAGATGGTATGATGGGTATCTACGGCATCTATACTTACATGGCATGGTTTAATTAAAAATTATTTTTTATGGTATATACTTAATTCAATAGATGAAGTGTAACTAAAGTAATATTTTAAAAACATTAGTATTAAAGAGTATTATTTGTTCGCTTTAATTTTTAATTCATATATATCTTATATAAAATTAATGATTAATTACATTGATTTTACTTACCATATATGAGATATACCTAATAAACAATTTTTACCCATTTTTTTTATTTTCATTTTATCTATTGATAAATAATATAATTTAAAACACTGAATTAGGATAATCAAATTTACTTACCATATTTGTGCATACCTACGTAATGAAAAGTTGGAGAATCAATATAGAATTGATAAGTATTATATATGCCAATTCAACATTTATGATTGATAACACAAACTTCATTTACTAAAAATATTTTCAAAAGCGTTATAAAAAAACATTTAACGCCAATTTTAGTGAGTAAATTGTATCTTTAGCCAAAAAAGCTAGATTTTTAGCGATCAAAATTTTGGTCACTAAAGATTAAACAAAAAATTTAGATAATTAAATAAATAAATATTTTTTGTCATTTTTTTTCTACCAATGGGTCAGTAAATGTATCGTTTTTGTGGGCAATTGATCGACAAAAGTGATAAAAATTTGTTCATATATATATTAGTATATACTAAATATATGCACAAATAATGAATTGACCTAGTGATCAACCACACCATCTTGTAAAAGTGGTACAAATTCAATTTTCAGCAATAACAAAAAAAATTTCAAATATTTAAGGTGGGTATGTGGCACAATGACGAGCTACCATCGTGGGGTGACAATAATCGCTAAGTGGCTCTACATCAAAAAATGTTATTTTCTTTTTTAAATTAACCTTTTGTCGATGGAAGTAAATTTGGTTGCTAAAAGTGATCATTTACTGACCAAAATAAGAACTTGACTGATAAAAGTATTAAATTTAATTTGCTGGCCAAAATGTTTACTTTTAGCGACAAAAGGTTAATTTAAAAAATAAAATAAAAGTTTTGATGTGGACCCACTAAGCTACTATTGTCACCCCATGAGGGCAGCTCTTTGTTGTGTCACATGCCAACCTTAAATATTTAAGATTTTTTTGTTGTTGCTAAAAATCAAACTTGTACCACTCTTTTGAAAGTTAGTGTGGTTGATCACTAGGGTTAATCCATTTTTTTTGCACATATTTTGCATATTCTAATGTACATGAACAAATCTTTATCACTTTTGTCATTCAATTGGGCACAAAAATGATACATTAACCAGCCAATTGGTAGAAAAAAAGTGACAAAAAATATTTATTTTATTTAATTATCTAAATTTTTTGTTTAACCTTTTGTGACCAATATTTTGGTTGCTAAAAATCTATCTTTTTTGACTAAAAGTGCAGTTTACCTACTGAAATTGGCGCTAAATATTTTTTTTCTAATGCTTTTTAAAATATTTTAGTAAATAAATTTTGTGTAATTAATCATAAATGTTGAATTGATGATATATAATACTTATCAATTCTATATTGATTCTCCAAACTTTTCATTACGTATGGATACACAAATACGATAAGTAAATTTGATTCATCCTAATTCAATGCTAAATTATATTATTTATTATCAGATAAAAATGAAAATAAAAACAAACGGGTAAAAAATTGTTTATTAGGCATATCTCATATATGGTAAGTAAAATTAATGTAATTAATCATTAATTTTATATAAGATATATATAAATTAAATTTAATGCGAAAAAAATAATACTTTTTAATACTAATGTTTTTAAAATATTACTTTAGTTGCATTTCATCCATTGAATTAAGTACATACCATAAAAATAATTTTTAATTGAACCGTGCCATGTGAGTCTAAATGCCTTAAATACCCATCATACCCTCTAGTTGGAATTTACCTATATATAACCCATATATACACAGACGTGTGTACATATATATACCCCACCACCACCGTCACTAGTAGTACTTTCAAGGAGGCTAAAGAAATGAGTACTGGAGCTCTCTTCTTTGTCGTTAAGAAGTTGATAATGGCAATTGTAGTTTTAGCACGACTGTTTTCATTTGGTGGTAAGTTCGATAATCAATTTTTCTTTTCTTATCTTTTCTTTTTTTTTTCTTTTTTTGTTTTTTTTAAACATGCACATGACATTTTCAGTTCCTATGTATTTTGTAATTTGTAGGAGAAGCAGGGATTATTTGCGGCAAACCATGTTCAGCAGTGCGAAATTGTCATGACTTTTGCCAAGCCGTGGGTCACTAGTCCGACTACTGTTCACATCTAGATTGTTGAAATAAAAAATAAAAGATAAGAAATAATAAAATTAGAGATACAAAGTGTAAAGTTTACATATTGTCATATATATGATAAAGGTAAATAAGAGGCTTCTAAATAGAGTTACAATGAGAAGTACTAAGTATGTATAATAATGATTCACATACCAAAATAAACTAACTACTTGCTAAATACTAAAATATAGAATATTCTAATATAGGTAATATATATGAATAATATATTATTACCTAATATAGAGTATTCTAACATCCTCCCTCAAATTCAAGATGGTAAATTAACTTGAGTTTAGAAATAAGAGTATTTCAAAAACATCTGAATCAAATAGTAGAACAAACTGTAAATGTAAATCTAAAGCTAGGCAGCTGCTGGCAGTGATAAAATTTTGATGGTGAGTTCCTAAAAGAATTTCGCTACCACTAATATGATTATTTTTTGAAATGGAGATCGAAAAATAACCAAACAGAATATATAACGTGCGAAGATGGAACAAGAAAAATAAAACTGAAAAACATCAGAAAAAATAGTAGCACTTTACTCTCTAGAATTTACAGCCAATAAGAGAGACTAACATTTATTGGTGTATTATAATTGATTCCGTTAAGAATAGTATTATGAATAGAATGGATAATATAATGCTGAGATGTAATCCTAAATAAAAAAATGTGCTGAGATAGTGAAATACAAAGAAACAGAGGTAAAAATCAAAATAAGAATAGTTTAAAAAAAACCTTAAAAATTGGTTCAAACTACAGAAGAAAAATAAATCTGCGATATTTGTGGTGGTGTTATGGTAGAACACGACTCTAAAAAGAAAAAAACACCACAGAAGAAATATAACGCAAAAATACTTATTGTGATTCAGAATACAGACTACTCAGGATTGAAAACCATATGTTTTGAAGTCATGTTGAAATAAAATAAAAGAGACAAGAAATAATAAAATTGGAGAGAGAAAATGTAAAGTTTACATGTTATCATATATATCATAAGGTAAAGAAGAGCCTTTTAAATAGAGTTACAATGAGAAGCATGTATAATAATAATTTACATACCAAAATAAACTAACTGTTTACTAAATACTAAAATACAGAATATTCTAATATAGGTAATATATATATATAATATATCATAATCTACTATAGAATATTCTAACACTGTCCCTCAAACTCAAGATAGTAAACCAACTTGAATTTGGAAATAATAGCTGTTCAAAAGTAGCTAAATCGGATAACAGAATAAGCCGTGAATATAAAATCTGAAACTAAGCGTGTGACGTCTTGAATTTTTATTATATTATTAATTTAACTTTTATATTAATTTAACTTTTACACCTATAAATTTTAATTACGTTAGTTTAGATTGTATTAATTTAAATTAGAGTAATTTATAATGTACTTGGTCTTAATTAAAGTTACTCAAATAGTTTACTTAAATAATATATATATATATATATATATATTAATTATTTTAAATGACTTGTGAACTACACAATGGGATTTGGCTAACTAGTATGGATAGATATTGTGAGATTATCATGATTAAAGAGGTGATGTGGAAGATGTGGGTTTGACCACTTGTCATATGAAAAAAAAAATTGTAAAATGGGGTGAATAGCCATATGGCTATAATATATATATATATATATATATGATGGTGGGTGTGGCTAGGGGCTACGTGCCCAACTAATGACCAAAAAAAAAAAAAAAGAAAAAAAAGGGCCATGTGTAGGTGAGTAGACTTGGCCACCAAGTCTTAGGCGCATATATATATATGTGTGTGTGTGTGTGTGTGTGTGCAAGTGATAAGTTTGTGGCTAAAGGGGGAGCAAACCGAGAGGGGGAGAGAGAGAGAGAGAGAGAGTATGGGAAGAAGAAAACCAAGAAGAAAAAGAAGAAGAAAAGGGCAGGAGGAAAAGGAAAAAAAAAGGAAAGAGAAGATGAAAGGTAGGAATTTTGGTCAATTTATGGAGATAAGTTATTTTATTTTGCTAGTTTATAATTAATTTTATTAAAAAATTAAATGAATTAAATATGTAAAAGTAATAATAAAATAAATAGAATGGCTATGTTTTGTTTGTTAAATTTAATATTGGAGTTGTAAATTTATTTAGGTTAAACTTAAGACCAGGGAATAGTCTGCGGCAACCATCTCAATTTTTTCAAGATTATTAGTGAATTTGCTATCTAGGTGGGTGTGTTAAACTTAATGATAGAAGGTAATAAATGTTAATTAATAAATTATGTTTCGTTGATATTAATTATTTATGGCAAGAAATATTGATTGTTGTGAATTAAATTTTGTTAACGGGAAATTGACATTATTTAGGAAAAATTATTTATATGAATTAATATTTTTATGTAAAGAATTACTTGTGTAGTATATTCATGGTGAATTAAAAATCTTTATGGAGTAATAATTGTGAATTAATTTAATAGTAATTAGTGAATTGAGATTATTTGAGGAGAAATAATACTTATATCAAAGAAATTATTTATATATAAATATTAATGATGTATGTAGTATTTGGGCTGATGATAAAGTGGTAATCATTTATGAAGTAATCTGTGGGGACAAACACAATTAATAATATTGATTATTTATGAAATAATTATAGTAACAGTTAAGTAATAAAAAAATAATTTTTATTTTAAAACGTAATTGCCAGACATATTAAATGATTATTGTGAAAATTTATATTTAGCAGAGAATAATTTGTGAGGATGATAAAAGATACTGATTGTCCATGAATTAAGTAAGTGATGATGATTTATGATTATTTTTGAAATGAGGAATGTGAGTGTGGTTATTTTAATTTGGGAGATTATTTATGCAAATAAGAAACATTGGGTGATTATAAATTAATTTTGGTAATGTTAAATTATGAGTATTCTTGGAGTGATAATTCGTATAATCGGTATTTTTTCGTATGCAGGGAATTATGAATTAAGTATATTGATGATGAGTTATGATTATTTCTAGAATGTTAGTGTGTGGCTTGATATTTTGAGATTATACCTTATTTGTGAGTTGATTGTGGTGACACTGAATTGTGCCTAATTATAGGTTGCAATACCTTATTTGTGAGTTGATACTGGTGATGCTGGATTGTGGCTAATTATGGGTTGCTGAATGTGAAGTGATATTTTTATGGAGAAACACAACAATAATAAATAATAGTAATAATATAATAAATACCATTATATAGCATGAATTATGTGCATTACACGTGCATTGAGGCCAGATGGGGCCAGGTTAAATAAGATCAAAGATGAAGGCAAATGGGGCCAGGTCAAATGGGATCAATGATAAGGCCAGATTGGGTCAAGCTAGATGGGGCTAATAGGACATGCTAAATAAAGCCGCTGTCCAAAGTTGAGCGCTCAACTCATAGGCCAGATGGGGCAACTGTGTGTTATATCAACAATTAAATTATTCATCATACATATATATCATGGCACTGCTAGATGGGGCATGTGGCCATTATGATGCATTGAGATATTCTTTTACCATTGTCAGATTTGGCACAATTATGTGATGAGATTAAAGATTGATAAATAATACTAACAATGTGGTGACCTATTGCCAGATGGGACATAATATGATGCTACGAGTTGAAAAATGAATCGTGGTGTAAGATGTGACGTGATGTTGCTATCGATGCTAAATTAAATTCTTGGTTCATTGTGAGACTATTGCTTTGAAAATAATTGTGAATGCATGTTATGAGACAGTCAATTAAGCTGAAATGTGAAAATGAGTTCTGATAAATATGTGATAACACTACAACAATAAACACTTTTAGCGACCAAAAATTTGGTCGCGAACAGTTATTTTCGAACTCGTGCTATTTCTTTGGAAGTTTATGTGGTTGACCATTAGGCCAAGCTATTATTTGTATATATATTTTACACTTTTTGTATATATAAACAAACTTTTATCACTTTTGGCGACCAACTGGTCGCCAAGGTACGCCTTTAGTGACCAATTGGTCGCCAAAAAGGATAAAAAAAATTTATAATTTTTATTTAACTACTTTAACTTGTTTATAATAATTTTTTAATACTTTTGCCAACCAATTGGTTGCAAGAAGTGCCCCTTTATAGACTAATTAGTTAGTAAAAGTGATAAAAAAATTTATTATTTTTATTAAATTATTTAACTTTTGTTTCAATAATTTGAAATCATAAACAATATATGAAACTATATAGATATTTAGTAAATAATTTATGAATAACTATTATATTTAACTAAAAATAATTTTAAATATTTTTTTATTTTCCTCCAATTTGTATGTGTAGCACATATTTAATACATATCTTTAATTTAGTTATATCATGGCTCACTATATATATTTTTTCTTCATTTTGTATTTATATTTTTAAAAATAATTTGGTCGCATTTAGTTTTAGTTTTAGAAAATTATTTTTAAAAAATAAATTTTTGAAAACTATTTTAAGAATTTATTTCTAATAAAAAATATTTTAGGTTATTATATTTGGAAATAAGTTCTAAAAGATAAAGAAATGAAATTAATTAAAATTAATAAATAATATTTCTTATTTTTATTTTTAAATTTAAAATAATGTCACTTTAATATAATTAATATTAAATTACACTAAACAATTATTAGATATTAAAATGTTTAATATTCACTTGATTATAAGTCATACAAACTATAAAGGTCACTCCAACATATTTACTTAGAAACAAAAAATTATTATACATTCAAATTATCTAAATTTGATTTAGTGAATTTAGTTTTAGCATTAATTTGGTAACATTCTTTTATTGATCTATGATTATAATTTTTGATAATTTTTATAAATTAATTAAAATTAATAAATAAACGTTAAAATAAAATTTATAAAATCTAAATTAAATCATACAAAGAGATAAATAAATTTGTTTGAGAGAAAAATAGAGAAAGAAATAAAATTTAATTATTTTTATTTATCCATTTCATTTTTTTAGCGACTAAATTAATATTTGGTCAATGAAGAGATTTTTTTAGCGACCAATATTAGTTGCTAAATGTCTGGAATTTAACCATCAAACCTATTTGGTCACTAAAAATGAATGTCAAAAATTATGAAAATATTTTGCGACCAAATTTTTTGGTAGCCAAAAGTCATTAAAATATTTTAGAACTCTTTAGCGACTAAATTAAAATTTGGTTGCCAAAGGTTAACTTTTAGCGACCAATTACTCGCCAAATGCCTAGAATTTAGCAACCAAACTTATTTGGTTGCTAAAAATAAATGTCAAAAATTATGAAAATATTCCGCGACCAAATGTTTTGGTAGCCAAAAGCCATTGTTGACACCAAAAGATGGAAGGAAATATTTTATAACTCTTTAGTGACTAAATTAATATTTGGTCAGTAAATATTAACTTTTAGCGACCAATTGGTTCTCAAATGCTTGGAATTTAGCGACCAAACTTACTTGGTCGCTAAAATAAATGTCAAAAATTATGAAAATATTCTGTGACCAAATGTTTTGGTAGTCAAAAGCCATTGTTGGCGCCAAAGGATGGGGGAAAATATTTTTAGAACTCTTTAGCGACTAAATTAATATTTGGTCGCTAAAGGTTAACTTTTAGCGACCAATTAGTCGCCAAATACCTGGATTTTAGCGACCAAACTTATTTGGTCGCTAAAAATAAATGTCAAAAATTATGAAAATATTCTGCGACCAAATATTTTGGTAATTAACCAAAAGCCATTGTTGGCGCCAAAGGATGGAGGGAAATATTTTAGAACTCTTTAGCGACTAAATTAATATTTGGTCGCTGAAGGTTAACTTTTAACGACCAATTGGTCGCCAAATGCCTGGATTTTAGTGACCAAACTTATTTGGTCGCTAAAATAAATGTCAAAAATTATGAAAATATGTCGCGACCAAATGTTTTGGTAGTCAAAAGCCATTGTTGGTGCCAAAGGGTGGGGGAAAATATTTTTAGAACTCTTTAGCGACTAAATTATTATTTGGTCGTTAAAGGTTAACTTTTAGCAACCAATTGATCGCCAAATGCCTGGATTTTAGCGACCAAACTTATTTGGTCGCTAAAAATAAATGTCAAAAATTATAAAAATATTCCACGATCAAATGTTTTGGTAATTAACCAAAAGCCATTGTTGGCGCCAAAGGATGGAGGGAAATATTTTAGAACTCTTTAGCGACTAAATTAATATTTGGTCACTAAAGGTTAACTTTTAGCGACAAATGCCTGGATTTTAGTTTGGTCGCTAAAAATAAATGTCAAAAATTATGAAAATATTCTGCGACCAAATGTTTTGATAACCAAAAGCCATTGTTAGCGTCAAAGGATGGAAGGAAATATTTTTAGAACTCTTTAGCGATTAAATTAATATTTGGTCGTTAAAGGTTAACTTTTAGCGACCAATTGGTCGCCAAATGCTTGAAATTTAGCGACCAATTTATATTTGGTCACTAAATATAAATTATTAGTGACCAAATGATGCTTAGTCGCTAAAAACTAATATTTAGCGACCAAATTTAGTTTTGGTCGCAAAAAATTGTCGCTAAAAAATGTTTTTTCTTGTAGT
Source organism: Vitellaria paradoxa (assembly GCA_019916065.1). Taxonomy (NCBI): domain Eukaryota; kingdom Viridiplantae; phylum Streptophyta; class Magnoliopsida; order Ericales; family Sapotaceae; genus Vitellaria; species Vitellaria paradoxa. Next base: position 17,524,918 of record CM034236.1, read on the forward strand.
GTAAGAACAGAAGTAATCTATAAAGATAAAAGTATGAATAATTTATTATCTTTTACTTTAAATATAACACATTCACTAAGTGTGTGACACTGGCACCTAAATCTTAAAATTTTCAAGTTGAGGTAGGCGTGGCTACATGTGCTGGAAAGGGATCCAAGTTGTCTATTCCTCCATTTTAATTCTAGTCTTGTGGTAATTTTAGTGTCTGTGAAGAATTAAATCTAAAGTTCCAATTGGTGAGATGTCATATTTAATGTGATTATTATATTAAAGGATTTGTGAGCATCCGCTCCTATTGAAGGGACTAAGGAAGTATTCTAAAGTAAGGGCGTGACAAGGCGCCTATTGGCGGTGATGAAGTTTTGGTGGTGAGTTTTTGAAAGAATTTTACTACCATTAGTATGATTATTTCTCAAAATGGAGAACGAAAAATAACCAAACAAAATATACAGTGTGTGAAAATGAAGCAAGAAAGACAAAACTGAAAAATGTCGAAAAAACCAATAGCGCCTTAATTTCCAGAATTTATGGCCAATAAGAGAGACTAACATTTGTTGGTGTATTATAATTGATTCCATTAAGAACAGTACTGTGAAGATGATGGATAACATAATCCTGAGATGTCATCCTAAATTAAAAGTGTATTGAAACGATGAAATACAAAGAAACAAATGTAAGAATCGAAATATGAAGAGTCACATAACCCTAATAACCAATTTAGACTGCAGAAGAAAAATGACTTTGCGGTGGTTGTGGTGCACTACTAGAGATTAGCTAATCGGCGAGTTTAAAATTCGGGCGACCGCTTTTGGCGGTCGCTATACGTTATTAGCGACCGCTTAAAGCGGTCGCTATATTGGGCATCGCTAATCAAGTGCGCAAAAGAAAAGGCGACGGAAAAATTCGGGCGACCGCTCATGGCGGTCGCTAATATCTTTTAGGCAACAGCATTAGCGACCGCTTTAGGCGGTCGCTAATACTCTAATTAAATCAGGCAGAATGCCTCTCTTTTTTTTTTCCTCCCTTTCCCTCCCTCTTTTTCCTTTCCCTCTCGCGCGCTCTCTCCTCTCTCCCCCTGCCCCTTTCTCCTCTCTGCCCACCTCCCTTTGCCGCCGCTGCCGGACGCCGGCCGCCGCCACCACCCGTAAGTTCTCCCTCTCTAGCTCTCTCTCTTCTCTCTCTTTTGCTTTCTCTTGTTCTTTGTTTCTCTTTCTCTCTCTTGCTCTCTCTCACTAATAATTTTTTTTCTTTTGGTGTATTAGAGTTATTTGGAGGCCTCACTACCACACCACCAGGTTTGATTTTTTTTTTTTAGTTTGAATTATTTTTTTTATTTTCTGATTTTTTTGTTTATTATTGGATGAATGTAAATAATTTTTTTTTTTTTTGTTTTTGTGGTTGGGGTTTGCTGATTCATCTATGCATGCATGTATATATTATTGTGTGTGTTTTTTTTTTAATTTTACTTACTCATTAATTTGTTAGTTTCATATATATGCTGTTAATGTTGGATGTTGATTGTTTGATTGGAATGTTTTTTTTTTTTTTGAATTGTTGGTTGTGAAATGTAATATTAATTGTTGAAATGTTGTTGTTGAATTTTTTTTTTACTGTGTAATGTAATTTTTTTATGTTTTTTTTTTTAATTTTTGTATGTTGCTGTTTTTTTATTTTTTTATTTTTTTTAATTTTTTTTATGTATTAGCGACTGTTAGAAGCGGTCGCTAATTGTCTGACGTTTTTAACTCAAGCGGTCGCAGGCGCGGTCGCAAAAAATTTAGCGACCGCGTCAAGCGAGTCGCATTTGGGTCGTCGCTAAGCCGTCGCTAATACTTTTAGCGACCGCTATTTTACCTTTACCGACCGCTTGTGGCGGTCGCTAATACCCCTCTTTTCACTAGTGGTGGTATTATGGCAGAACAAGACTTTGAAAAGAAAAAAACACCATAACGCAAAAAATATTTTATTGTGGTTCAGAATGCAGACTATCTAAGATCAAAAATCATGTGTTCTGATATTATGTTGAAATAAAATAAAGGTGACAAGATATAACAGAATTGGAGAGAGAAAATGTAAAGTTTATGTCTTGTCATATATATCATAAAAGTAAAAAAGAGACATTTAAATAGAGTTACAATGAGAAGAATATATAATAATGATTTACATACAAAAATAAACTAACTACTTACTAAATATTAAAATACAGAATATTCTAATAAAAATCATATATATGAATAATATAATATAATTTAATATAAAATATTCTAATATAGATAACAAGCACTGTTGTGTACGTTAATCAATGGAATTTGTTCTCTAAGCAACGTAAAATAAGCATGGCTTGGCCTTGGGAACATAATATCCATTGAAAATCTAATAAAAATAAATGTTCTCTTTTAATCAAAGAATAATGTTTCGCCTTTGTGTCTTTGTGTGTATTTATATTTACTGTGGTCATGGGTGGAATTTTCTTTTTTACCTTTTTTTTTTTAAAGAATACAAATACCAAGAATATTAAATAAATAATTATAGTTTATTATAGTTTTTGAATGAAACACAATTAAGGGGGTGTTTGAAGTAATAAAAAGTGAGATAAAGTGTGATAATTTGAGATAATTTGTAAGTTTATAATTCCTACAATAAAATAAAAAGTAAATAACTTTTAAAAATTTTCAAAAATTTTTAAAATTTTTAAGCGTTTTACATTGCACTAAATGGACTCTAAATTATATATATATAACTTCTAGGCGGTACGTACTCCTCAATTTAGAGTGTAAATTATTTCCCGAATAGGATATACATATTATAAATTCTTCACGTATTTTAAGCTCTAATACAAGTGTTGATAAATATATTAAAGAAATAGAAGTTTGATTCTTGACGAGTTAAGAGTTTGATTTATTTTTAACATTGAAACACGATGCTAATTATATATGAACCGTTATTATCCAATATAAAAAAAAATCGTATACATTAAGTCACATTCTAATTAGAATTGAGAGTGTGAGGAATTTTCCCACTTGTGAACATTTTTTCCCCCAAGTTTTATATACTTAGATATAAGGTGTTTTAGATGTAGATTGACTTCAAAGATTTAATGTGAATCAATTTTGAAATTCCTATTTCTCTAAATTAAATGAGACAAGGGTTGTGTTGTTTGTATACAGGGATGTGATTTCTAGGGTTAAGAGACAAAAAGAGCCAAGAAAATTTAGAGTTGGACTAAAGCTCGCCAGCCTGTGAGACTGTCCAAGCTCGCCCATATATTTTACGACTTGGGTTGTTTTTTAAATTGAACGGGATCGACTTGAGAAACAATTTAGGCCGGGGTTTAAAATAAGGGCGAGAATGGGATAATGTTTGAAATCCAGCCAAGCCCAACCTTGTTCAAAAAATATTAAAATATAATTTTCAAAATATTTATTTATTTATTTAATAGTAAAAATTAAAAATTATATATAAATTATTAAATGTTAAAAGTCCTATGTACTTGAGAAATTTTACCATTCGTTTAGTTACTTTTATGACACAAAAGTCAAAATTAATTTTTATAAAATTGTAGGTTAATGAGGAAAAAAAATTTCAATTCGTTTATTTTTTAAATCATATAAATTTTGAAAATTATTATGAGATAAATAATAAAAAATATATATTTTTTATTAGGCATTGGCGAGTTTCGAATTTGTTGATTAGTATGGAGCCAAGCTTGTAAAAAGTATAAAGTTTGATTAATAAAACGGGCAGGCTTGACATTTATTGAATATTATAAAGCGAGCTTGTAAAAGTCTAATAGGCCTGATAAATAAATCGGGCTAAACTAGAACCCTTTATGTGTCAATATGAAGGGTCCACTCCCTAAAAAAGACACCCATAAAAGAAGATTATACTTCAGATTGAGAGTCACAAAACTTCTCCATTAATGATTCTTGCTAGAAAAATACTATATTAACTTAATCCACGAGTAGAATTGATGCGGTGAGTTATATTCAACTCACCATCAGAGATTTAGACTTCATTTGTAGCCTAAAAAATTTTCAAAAAAACCCAAAAGCTGACACAGTTACCGCTGACACGGTCTGTCAAAATTTTGGAATGCCGTTAGAATGCACCACATATGCTCCGTTCCAACGGATTTTGTCAAAATTCAAATAAAAGTGATTTGACACGTGTACAAAAAAAATACACAAAACTTCAAAATTTTTCAAAATCTTCCACTAAAATTTTGACACGTGTCACTTTATATACTTTTTAACAATTTTATATCAAATCAAATATAAACATTCAACAATCATTATGTAATAATTTCAAAACATACTTTAGAAAACTTTTGGAAACTTTTGGATTTAGTTGTGACTCCAAACGCACCCTTAAGTAATTCGATTTTATGAAAAACAATTCAAGAGTAGAATTGTTGAGGTGGGTTAGATTCAACTTATCATGAGATTTAAATGATTTGATTTTGTGAAAAAATTAATGTTAAATTAAATTTGCCAGAAAATACTTCATACTTCAATTTCAATGAAAATAACCAAGTAAAGCTAAAAAAATTAACATAATAACAACACTCCGAACAGAAAAGATTGGTGAAGTCTACGCATCAAAATGAACTAGCTCTAATGGACACAAACTTATTTGTTGAATTAGTAAAAAATAATTGTTTACTTATAATTGGCCGATTAATACGACTCATACAATGAAGATTTCCTTGAAATAAGAAGATGATATGAATTAAGGACATTTTTTTACTAGGGGAGTAACAGGATGACCACTCTAAAAATATATATATATATATATATATATAGTATTTTTTTACTATGGGCAGAGCCAATGTTGGCTCGGGAGGCACGTGCCCACCCAAAAAAAAACAAGTTACTATTTTTTTATATTATCTTATGTGATCAATTGTGCTCACCAAAAAAAAAATAAATAAATAAAATTTTTAACTCTATCAATTGTGCCCACTTAAGAAAAGAAAAAAAAATAGCTCAGTACCAATTACGCCCACCCAATAAAGCAAATAAACTTTAACCCAATAACATTAATACAATTATACCTAATATACCCAATACAACAAAAAATATCTAACTCCACTTTGATCCTTTTCTCTCTCTCTTTCTCCTTCTCATTTTCGACAGTCAAGCTTTTTCTTTATTCGTCCTATGATATCCTATCAATTATTTACGTGTCTCATAATTTATGTCCACGTACATAATCTCTAGGCTCTGCCCTGAGGTCTTTGGTGCCAAATATCAACATTAGCTTTTTTATCGATTTTAGGAAGAAAAAAAAAAAAAAAACTAGTTTTTTTCTTAACTGATTACTAGTTACCTATTAAGAAGTTAATTTTTTGTATTCGGGAAGAAAAAAAATTAACTTTTTAGGGCAGGGGCGGATCTAGGATTTTTCTCATGGGGGGCACAATGTATAAAAATTACACAAAAACATACTTTGTATTAAAACTCAAGGTAAGTAATACAAAAGCTAAACATTGTTCTCCATATTAAAATTTAACTTACAATTGACCCCTACGCTTTTTCATATTTTGAAAATAATTCATGATACATTCATTTGACAAGCTGCTAAATATATCTTTTTCAATATACACAACCAAACAATCATTCATCAACTCATCACCCATTCGGTTGCGAAGTCGATTCTTCACTATCTTCATACCAGAGAATGCCCTCTCTACTGTAGCAGTTGCAATGGGCAAAATCAAGATCAAAGTTAGGAGCTTGTAAACTAATGGGTATGCCACATCTCTTCTATTTTCAACCATCTTTTGAGTAATGTCACCAAACCCCTTTACACCTGAAAACTCAACATTCAAGCGCATATCCATAATGAAATTTTCAAGTTGATCCGAAAGTGCTAAAAGCTCAATGTCTGAAAAGTCATTTGGGTAAAATTGAGCTAATTGAATCACCTTTTGCTTGTCAAAAGCAGCAAATGAATTGGATGGATTTAGGCATGAAACACAAAGCAACAACTTGGTATTTACCTCATTAAATCTGTTATTTAGCTCTTGCAGTTGCGTATCTATGACAGTATTGAATAATTCAACGCGGTAGTGATGTGAGTTTGTCATTTCTTCAGCTCTACGGCGTGATCTTCCTTGAACTACATACAAATCATCCATGCTAGGAATACTAATATGATGTTTCACACAAAAAGCAGAAACTTCTTCCACCAAAGAATTCCACCCATTATCCCTCATCGCTTGAAGTCTTTTCTTAGAAATGTCAACTAAGACAATTGCATTCCCAATATCTTGCTCTTTCCGTTGCAGTGCTTGAGACAAATCATTTGTTATTCCCAATATTGATTTCATCAAATGCAATGTAATCACAAACTCAAAGGATTGCATCGCTTTTAATAAACGCAATGCTTCAGCCTTTTGATCTGAATTTGTTCCCTCCTCTACAACCACATCAAGCACATCAATTACTGAGGCAAACATGTTAATCAAGCTCATAAGAGTCCCATAATGCGATCCCCAACGTGTATCACTTGGCCGAATTATAGTACTTTCTTGATTCAAGCCTCGCCCACTTGTGATTTCTTCATTTTCCAAGCCTTCAATAATTCGAGCAACTTGTGCCTCTCGCAAAGTATCTCGTCGCTTGCACGAAGATCCAACCACATTAACAATATTAGAAATCATGAGGAAGAGCGTGGCAATAAGGACATGGTTCTTCGCCACTGCAACAAGAGCTAGTTGAAGCTGGTGAGCAAAACAATGCACATAATATGCACACTCATTCTCTTTCAAGATAAGAGTCTTCAATCCATTAAATTCACCTCGCATATTACTTGCTCCATCATAACCTTGCCCACGCAACATAGATATGCTTAATCTATGTGCAAAAAATAACTCTTCAAGTGCATTTTTAAGGGACTGAGCAGTTGTGCTAGTGACATGCTTTAAGCCCAGAAAACGTTCAACCACGCATCCTTTTTTGTTTACAAATCTCAAAACAACGGCCATTTGCTCCTTCATTGACACGTCACGAGATTCATCAAGGAGAACAGAAAATAATCCATCACCAAGCTCTTTAATTATAGCATTGGTTGTTTCAAATGCACAAGCTCTAACAATATCCTTCTGAATTTGAGGCGCTATTAACTTAAGATTCTCAGGAGCATTCTTAAGTGCAACATTTCTCACCTCCTCATTATGATCTGTAAGGAATTTTAAAAGCTCTAAAAAATTTCCCTGGTTGCTTGAACCATCATACTCATTGTGCCCACGAAATGGAAGTCCTTGTCTTAAAAGGAATCTAATGCAGTCAATTGATGCATTAAGTCGAATTCTATAATCAATTCTTGCTTCTTCTGTCATTTTACCAAAACTGGTTTCAATATGTTGTTTTTGATTCATCAAATCTTGGCATTTACTCCAAGCTTGTCTGTGAGTACTATTAACTCCTCCCTCATGTTTGCGAAGCTTATCTTTCTTCTTCCAATCCCTAAAACCTTCACTAACAAATGCATCACCACCCCCTTGATCTCCACACTCATTCTTAAAAAGATAACAGTAAAGGCAAAATGCAGAATCCTTTGATATGCTATACTCCAACCAATTAAATTCATCAAACCACGCAGGATTAAATCTTCTTAACTTTCCATTGAAATCTCTTTGTGGAAATTCATGTTTACGAGGTTGGCAAGCACCATTAAGGTAGTACTTTCTACGAACCATTTCACGAATATTGGGATCATATTCGACAATCTTAGGCCATACTCCTGGATCAGATGGAAGTTCAGGGAGGTTGAATTCTGCATGATCACTTCTTGAAGAATCTTTGATACTTGATGAGTGTGTAGAAACTCGATTGGATGGAAACTCTAGAACCTTGGATTCCACACAAGTTTTTTTTGAAGGTTCACTACTCAATGGTGGCTTTTCTAAGGAGATTTTTGTTGAAGGATCATTGGAATTCATCGAAGATGACTCTTCTTCATCACTTTTTCTCTTATAATATCTCAACATATCTAAAAAAAAAAAATTAAAGTGGAGTATAAATAGCAAATATAATGTTTATACAGAAGAAAAATCACATTGAATTAAAAAAACAAACAAAATAAGTTATTTAATCACAAATCAAACATACACAATTTTTAACCATTCCAAAATCATGAGAAATTGAAAAACAAGCTAGATTTTTTAGCATACACAACAATACTCAAATGCCAAAAATCATACATTCGCTTTAAAAAAAATACTCATAGTCTTGAATTATATACAAAAACCATTTATATTTGATACTTTACAGTTTAATTGGTTGCCTAATTAATTCTTTTAGCATAAAATAGTCATAGTTAGTCATGTCATTTTCAAATTAGCATTTTCAAAGAATTCCAGCTGATTAAAGTTATTAAATTATAATTGTGTCTATATAAAATTATTTGGAAGGAAATGATTTACCCAATAATAGATAAATAAAAATACATTTTTATGTTAAAATTAAACATTTTTAAAATAAACTCAACAAAAAATTCATTGATAAATTTGACTCTAATTTTTTTTATAATATTTTTTTGCATAATCATGCATGAGCTTCAATGGCACGTGATGCAAAAATATAATTTAATTTTATAAATTTTATTAATTTTTTCACTTTTATTCAAATCACGAAAAAATTATATGAAAAATTTTAAACTAAAATTCCTTATATATTTTTAGAATTTAGACCAAACTGTAATGAGATTAAAGTGTAATTAATGCTTGATTTAAAATTCACCTAATGTACCATGAAAGCTAAAGCTACTTTTAACGCAATTTAATAAAGAAAACCAAGCTGATCATCTCTGATTTGCTTTCTTTTTCGATGTAATCCTTGTCTTCCTACGACTTGAAAAAAGCTAAAGTTGAAAGTTGTAAACAAAATGAAAATAAAAAACTATACAATGGGAAGGAATACACAGACAGGAAGCAAAGGGAGGAGCCAGTACAATCATGCTATGGGCCAAAATCTTTAGCCGTGGAAAAACCTTCAGCAATCTGCCTATGTCAAGGACGATGCAACTATAGAGGAGATTAAAGCAGCAGAACAACTGTATTTTGCAGTAATCTAACAAAACAATAATTTGACAGAATGAACTGAAAAAAAAAAAATAAAATGCTTACTTGGTCTCAATATTGCAGATTTGCTGTCGTTTCACGTTGGGTGTCGCCGGAATCAACTGGATTCACGGAGTCGCGGTCGCGGAAAGCCGGAGAGATGAGAGATGCTGCTCGCTGAAGCTGGACGAAGTCACGGACTCACGGGACTGCGGGAGGGCTGCAATTGCAGTTTGAAGCTGGAATTGGGTATTTACCCTATTAGGTCTTTGTGTTAGTTTGGTAATAATTTAAGGGGTTAGAGGTATTTTAGTAAATTTAATTGTAAAACTCAGGGGGGTCACGTGCCCCCCCTTGCCTCTGAATGCCTCCGCCCCTGTTTTAGGGTTAACTTTTTAACTTTTTGTTAATATCATATTTTTACCTTTTAATGTTTAAAAAAATATAAAATATAAGAAGATAAATTTGACCATTTAAAAAAAAAAAAATCAAAAAGCTAGCAGCTGATGGGTAGAGCTGCCAGCTTATTTTGCCCGACATAGCCTCAGCAATGTAGTTAGTCTCTTGGCTTTATTGATGGATTTATTTTCCAAACGTATGGGATAGAGCCCGTCATAGCTAGCTCCTTCAAGAAGTATCTTCCCTATTAGATTGTCCTTCAGCACAAAATGTGAAACAGTGAGTTCAAAGAAGCAATCATTTTTAGAACAGAACTTTTGAATAGATAATAAAAAATAATAATAATAATAATAGAAGTTGCATCAGGACAAAGGAGTATATATTCTTTTGATCCGACCATCACCTCAGCGAGCTGGTGGAACTCAGCATGATTTGTTCTCATGCTGCAATGCTTCCAGTTGTCGTTTGAGCTGGTAAACTCTTGATTCTGGGAACAAACTTTGGATTAAGAACCTGCTTGTTGTAGACTTTTGGGTTTGGTACAAATTGAGTGGAATAAGTTTCAGAGACCCATCAATAATACTAAGACGTTCATGACTTCTTAGCACGCAGCCATAGCAAATGGTTGGTTGAGTTGAGGGCTTGATGGAAATCAATTGGTTAATATTAGAGATGGACAAAGAAAGAGGAGGAGAAAGAGGATTGGGCCACAGTGTTGACCAAAGAGAAAAAGGTTCCGTAAGAGTTCGAATCCAAAATGTAAGCAGGCAGATTAAGATTCTTGACCACAGAAAAAGACTCCTTACCACATGAGCAGCGAGCTACGCTCCTCCGATTCCACATTTGCTTGAACTACAAACAACTTACATTCCTCTCTTTCTATAGGACGGGCCTTAGTACTTTAGCTGTATTTAAAAGGTGGGCTTTGTTGCATTGTGAGGCCTGCTTTCATAGCGGTACAACTTTTGTGATTGGGCAAATTTGCAAATAACTTGCCACAAGGTCCATTAATTTGTACTTATGTATTATAGAAAATTGTGTTTAAGTCATATTTTACAGTCTTTTTAGCTTATTAGTCACTCCAAAAAAAAGTATTACTTTTAAGTCATATTTGTGTAGAAAGTTTTGTAAATAGGTCACACTTTTGAGTGAGTCCCACGAGTTTGTTTTAAATATAATTTCTAATATACTAAGAATACCTTTTATTTCTATAATTAAGTTAGACGAGAGTTACCAGAAATTACACTAACCGAAAATTACATTTCTTCCGTTTTTATTTTCCTTCCTCATAAATCGCATGAAGATATGGTATATCATTAATTTGAACAAACATCGACTGAGATTAACATCGGTCGAAGCAGGAATATATACAAATCTGTTTATGCATTAGGTGAATTGTGCTGTCAACGATTCCAGGCAGTCATATCTTCGAATTTGTTGTTTTCAGATTTTGCGTTGAAGGTGTGTGAGAATTGGTCGAGTTGGAATATGCAAAATGTGTTATTTAATTACTTAATCCATGAACATCCTTCATGTTTTCTGAGAAATGATGTTGATTTTAAAAATATGATGATGTTGGCTCGCATGGTTGGTTTATGTTATGTATCGATTGATATTTTTTATGGTAGTATGAAAACAGTATCGATACAAAAATAGTACCGATACTGTTTCTAATGGTACTATTTCGTGTAAGATGTATGATCTTGTAAAAACAGTACCGAATATATTTAGTATGCAAACAACACTATTAATAGAGCCTACTAAATAGTACCACATCCAAATAGCACAATTAATGGTTAGTTTGTGTTATGTGTCGATTAATATTTTTTATGGCAGTATGAAAATAATACCGATACTGTTTTTAGTGGTACTTTTTCGTATAAGATGTAAAATCTTTTAAAAACAGTACTGAATATATTTAGTATGCAAACAGCACCATTAATAGAGTCTACTAAACAGTACGACATACAAACAGCACCATTAATGATTGGTTTGTGTTATGTATCGATTGATATTTTTTATGCTAGTATGAAAACAGTACCGATACAAAACATTATCGGTACTATTTCTAGTGGTACTGTTTCGTGTAAGATGTATGATTTTTTAAAAATAATACCTAATATATCTAGTATGCAAGCAACACCATTAATAAAGCCTACTAAACAGTACCATATCCAAACAACACCATTATATTAAACAGCACCATTAATGGTTGGTTTGTGTTATGTATCGATTGATATTTTTTATGGCAGTATGAAAACAGTACCGGTACTGTTTCAGAATAATATCATGAATTATAAGCAGATGACGAGTTTTCAAAGCAAGAGAAATCTATGGGGCCGATTGGCGCTTTGAGCTATCTTCAAAACGGTACCGGTACTGTTTCAAAAAATATGATGATGTTTTAAATAGTACCACATCGAAACAACACCATTAATGATTGGTTTGTGTTATGTATCGATTAATGTTTTTTATGGCAGTATAAAAATAATACCGGTACTGTTTCTAATAGTACTGCTTCATATAAATGTATAATCTTGTAAAAACAGTACCAAATATATCTAGTATGTAAATAGCACCATTATTGGTACTGTTTGTATAATGGTGCTATTTACATTCTTACAATGGTGCTGTTTGGATGTGGTACTGTTTCGTATAAAACATATGCTCTTGTAAAAATAGTATCAAATATACATTTTGAATCTATTTTGATTATGTTTCAAAAATTGGTTTTGAATCTGTTTGTGATGAAAATGAAAAGTCGTGGAAGTTACGAGTATTTGGATAAAACTGGCAGTTTCAAAATGTATTGAAAACGCATGGTGTCCTTTTTGTCTTTTTGTTACAATTGTGACTTATTCACAAACAAATTTTTTTGGTATGACTAAAATCCTTATAAGTTTATAAATAGTGACCAGTCTCCAAAAACCCTTATATGCTATATATAATATAAAAGGAACACTAATAATATTTGATAAAGTTAAAAAATTAATGAAATCTTAATTTTTGTGAAATTTTTTTACCTTCTTTCATTAATGCCACTTAACTTCTCACAACTACTTATACTTTCATAAGAAAAAAAGAAAAGAAAATAGTAACTATTACTTAATTAAGTAAATTTAATTTTACATTTTTTGGTATTCTTTAAATACATTTTTAATCATCTGCTACTTTTATATTTTTTTATCTTTTTTAAATGTTACTTCATTAGAAACTATTTAATCAAATGCTAACTATTTAATATTTTACAAATATTTTAATATTTTTATTTTAAAATTTTTTAGTAATTTATTTAAAATTAAAAATATATATATATTTAAAAAAAAGATCATACACATAATTTATGCTCTCACTTCTAGTAAACAATAACTATTTTTAAAATATTGAATTTAACTAATTTTTGTTTTCATATTTTCAAAATATTTTTTTCCATAAGTATTAAAAAAAAAGTGCCAAGTTATAAAAATCATCTAATCATTGTAAGTCGTTGCTTGTGTCTGCAAGCCACATGCAAAAGTGAACAATGCCACGGCCCAAGACTGAAGTTTCGTGGGGGCTTAAGTGCACCCACAATTCCACGCCACAGACGAAAGTGACCAATGCCACAGCCCAGGACAGAAGTTTCGCGGGGGCTTGAGTGCGACCACAACTCCAATTATTCTCTTACTGAGGTCATTTAGTGTTTCATAAATTGTAATAAAATATGATTTGGTAATTTTTTTTTTACATTTGAAGTCCACTAGATAAATTACAAAAAGAAAGAGATGAATGATGAAAAATTTATTCGAATAAATTTTAATAAAAATTTTTGAAGTTCTGTGCAGAATTTTTTGAAAATTTATAAAAATCTACTCGGATTTGTAAAATTATAGAAATTTGTAGAAATTTATAGAGATTTTCATAATTAGAAATTAATAGAAATTTGTAAAGACTTATGGACATTTTTGGAGGTTTTTAAAACTCCAAATGACCCCTATAAAAGTAAAAACACATCAATAATAACTGTGGTAGTCATAATTTACGTATTTCAATCGCTAGCTAATGTGAGTTCATATAAGAGTCATATATTATCAATGGCATTGGTGTATTAGTTGTGATTAATATTAACATCTTTTTATGCATACCTATAAATTATTTTAAATCTTAACTTAGTCATGTACAGTAATAGTGAATATACCCATAAAGACTCTGTTTGGAGTTACCAAAAATTCTGAAAAATGTTAAAAAATATTAAAAATTTCTAAAAGTATTCACTTTTTATCTCACTGCATAAATTACGAATCTATAACTTATCTCTCTTTATCTCATTTTATCTTATTTTTTATCATTCTAAACGCACCTAAAGTATAAATAAAAAAATCAACAAGAACAAAAATTTAATGTATTTAATAACATGGCTACGTTTACGAGTAAAGCTGATTTAAAGATGTGAACTCCAAAAATAGAGTTATGGTTACAAGATCTTCAATATAATAAATAACTAGTTGTAAATAATTCCTACACACTCATTTATATATATATATATATACACATTAGGGGATTGGAAAAAATACCAAACAAGAAGTCTTGTACTTGATAGAATTTCAATCATATAATATATATATTAGGGGATTACAAAAAATACCAAACCAAACCAAATAAGAAGTTTTGTAATTGATAGAATTTTAATCATATAACCCACTACTCAGGCTATCCAAATTAATCGTTTGAACCATAACTCATCTACGTCTCAATAACTCCTCTGTCTTACAATATTAAAGGATACTTCCCCACCCTCTCAACTCTCTCTCCACTTTGACAAATCAACATAAAAAGCTCAAATAAATACAAGTTATCTATCATTTAATCAAAATTTTAGTATAATGAATATGAGCTAACATAAACGCTTATATGCATTATTACACATTGCCGTACCCGTGTATTCCAATTGGCAAAAAGCATTGAAATGTGCCCCCCATTGTCTGCATTTAGGAGAGGAATGCCTCGCATGAATTCCCTTTATAGGTAGCCCAACCTCGCATGCACAAAAGCTACCTACTGCATATGGTGCTTTTTGGTCCTTCCATCGTCTTTCTCCTACTCAATTTGGTCTCCACCACCTCTCACCCACTCGGATGCGTCCTGGATTTGGGTTCCTTGTCTTAACTACTTTTGCATTTGCGCTTCGAGAAAGATTGCTGATTTACATACATAGATTTAAGGGAAAAAAATTAACCTTTTTTTTTTTTTTCTCTATCTCACTTTGTCTACGTACCTTATATTTTACCTTCATTAGTTGTTACTCTGAACAGTGAGTTTAAATCAAGATTTGGCAAGAGGAAAGAAAAGTAAAAGAAAAATTATATGAAATTTTAAATATATGTTCCTAAAAGACAATTTCCTCTTCTATTATTAAAAAGCCAAAAGACATTTATTAAATTAATTTTTTAATTTAACCTTTTTTCATTTTATCAACTTCCATACATTTCCTCTTCTACATATATATATATATTTTTAACCTTAATGGTCACTTTTTTTTAAGCTTTGATGAGCACCCGAATTTAATTAACTTCCCCAACATTGAGTGGAGTCCCCCTAAAAAACAGAAGAAGTTTGAACGAGTAAGGGCTCAGACCAAACGATTTATGATTGGCACCATTATATTCATCACTTGGGTTCAAATTCGAACACCCCCTCAGATATATTGTAATATGTTCGGATGTTCCATTATTAAAAAAAAAAAAAAATTACCAAACAAAATTTTAGAAATGATATGGTGTCTTACTTCTATGCTGACTAAAAATAAATAAATTAAGTTTAAAGAGAAATAGTAGAGTTTGTCGTGCCAATCACGATTATTCAATTTATAACGCTTATTTATTTGAAGCAAATTAATTGTAAGAATTGGACAATTTAGGCTTAGTTTGGGTAAGAAAATTTAATTTTTCACGTTCTGTGGGTTTTTTTTTTCTCGTATAACTTTTTTCATCAAAAATTGATTTTCTTTTTAAAAGTTGAAAAACAAAAAATAAAAAAATTAGTTTTTTATCATTTTTTTTTAACGACCAGCTTTTACTTTAACAGAAATGAATTTTTCAATTATTTTTTTATGAATACGATTAATACGTCTAAAAATTATTGTGTAAAAAAATAAAAATAAATTAATGATGATCATTAATCAGACTATCAAGATATCACAATACTCTTCCCAAGTCCTTACTGAGGCACTCTTAATTAATTGCTCTTTTGTCACTACACTTGAAGGAAATGAGTACTCCTCCCCGGGGAGTAGAATGAAATGTGAAAAATCAGTATCCGATGCTACTCCTCGATCTCACTCATCATTTTGGGGTTGGAACATTTAGACCTCCTTGATCTCACTCATCATTTTAGGGTTGGAAAACTGAAGACAAATACCCTGGCTCAAGGAATTTTCAAGGAATTTCCCACTAATGCATCATTTGGGTAGGTCCCAAGAAAAATCAACAGTCATCATTAAGGTAATAGTTTTTGGATGGTGCACATGACACAACAATAATCACCAAGGAAAAGGTTAAAAAAAATAAAAAAATAAAAAAAGTAAAAAATTCATAAAACAGGGAAGCATATAGCAATAAATAGCCAAATTGTACAACCAAAAAAAGGGACATAAATGGATTGCTTCCCTTGACAATGATAAAGCCAAAAGAAAAAATAGAAAAGAAAGGCAAACTACTTCACTGCCATCCATCATCATCGATCATCATCTATAACCAAAGCCTTTTCCATAGCTCAATAGTTTTAACATTCACACTTAATCTTGTATTACTCACTAAAACTAGAAACAACAAGAAGAAAAATAAAAAATAAATAAAAATTCACAAACCATAAGGTCCCTTTTGAACAGAGAAGCCAACACAAGATGTAGAGAAAGCATACGGTGGTTAGAAGTAGAGAGCGAGACTGACAAAAGAAGGAGAGAAAAAGAAATGGACAACGCTTCAGCACCCACTACTATTAATGGAATTTTTGTTTCTTTCAATCGAAGCAGGCCGAGGTTGCACAATGCTGAATGAGGGCAATTTCTGCGCGATGAATGATGACAATGTGTAAAATGTACACTTGTCAAATATGAGAAAAAGACAGATTGATGGGGGACGAACAATAGTGAAATGGAGTAGTTCTATATGACAGGTAAAATTCAAAAAAAAAAAAAAGGAAAAGAAAATTAAGATGATAATTTTTTTTTTTTTTTTCTCTTTCAGGTGGTTAAGTTGACTTGGCTTGCTAACACTGATGTCCCCTGCGGCAGCCAAGAACACCGGCACCAGAAGTAATGGAGCCAACCATGGAGGAAGACTTGGCCCCAAGGCTGGAAGCTCTAGCATAGCTTGCTGAGGCTCCAGCGCCCGATAGAATGAAATAGGCCCCATTGAGCATCAGATCACCCTCTGATCTCCAATTCCAATTCTTCCATTTTCCAGGAGCTGTGTCCACTCTTTTTGTCACCTGCCAGAGCCAAGCAGCAATATCCAAAATCAGAAAAATCCAATGCGTCAACTTCGCTGTAATGCGATTTTTATTTTTATTTTTAACTTTCTTCCATGGTGGTTGAAAGCACAATTGAGGAATAAAGAAAGAGAGACATCGGGTGAGAACTGTGGTTTTGGGCAATACCTCCTTTGCAAACGGATTGGAAGGAGCAAGGTATCTGTTACCCTGGCTGTTGATGGTGGGGTTAGCGCTTCCACCAATGGCGTACATCTCCCAGTGAGTGTAGTCGTTGTTCACCACATGGAAATACCCATGCCTACACCTGCAATTTTTTTTTTTTCATATAAATCATTTTTCACATCATATAGTCAAGAAGTGGACAATTTGATTCTAAAGTTCTACCATGAAATAAAAATATAAGAATGGGGAGGTTTTGTGAAAATCTTGGATGATTACAAATGACCCACATAATGTAGTTTGAAATATATCTAACAGACTTGGAAAATTTGCATCTAAACCACCATATACTACCAAGACAATAATTAAATAAATATATGAAAAAAAGAAAACCATTTTATATTTATTACCTTGGCATTCTTTGGATAAGACCCTCTCCAAAATGGTTGTAGGCAATGGTAACTTGCATTTGCTTGTCTCTAGCATAGGAATCACTATGACCCAACAGCATCACCTTTTTAATTAGCAGAGAACAGATATTAGTATTCCCACATAGAAAATTACAAATACATATATATATATATATAAAGAAGTTGCAACGTGGTATAAGGGAGATTTAGATAAAACACACCTCATTGTGGTGGGTAAAGTAGTTGTTGGAAATGGTAATGGCGGTCGAACCATGACAGCATCAACAAGGCCATCAGCACAGTTTGAGAGTGAATTGTGGTCCACCCATATATGGCTTGATCCGAAAATGGAGATGGCATCACCATCAGCCACTGTCCTCCAACCAAAATGGGTCGGCGAGCTCCTCACCAAGGCATTCCCAGTTCGTTTGCAGTCGTGGATGTGAAGGCCATGAATTATGACATTAGTAACAAACTGGATTGTAATGCAACCTCCATTGGCAATGTGGACGTTGACTCCACGGCCATCAATTGTCTTGAAGCTGTTCATGATGAGCTCCTGCTTCAACTGTATCACCATGTCACGTTTGAACACGATCCAGAGAGGTCTGTCCTGGATGGCAGCATGGCGCAGGGTGCCGGGCCTGGGGTTAACGGGATCGTGGTCGCTGGGGTCGGTGACAACGTAGAAGCGCCCATCGCGGCCGCCAACGGCGTTCCGGCCAAAACCAATGCCACAGTCAGCCAGGCGCTTGCGGTTGCGATGCCAGTTAGGGTCACAACGCCAGCAGTCATCAATGGGATTGCCTGTTCCACATGAGAAATAGCCCAGTTTCCTCCTCTCTGTGCTGTTCTTGATGCTCCTGCTCAATCAAAAGAAATTTTAGTAGAATTCAGAGTTCAACGTTGTTGTCACTTCCGATCTATGAAGAACAGAATCATATCAGACACACATATTATTTGAATACTTCAATCACAACTTCCGGTCTATGGAGAACAGAAGACACACAAACTATTTACATACTTCAATTGTATAATTCAAGAAGTGGGATTTCTATTTATTTTATTTTTTTTCTTAGAATATATGATCGAGAAATCAATATTTTAGTAATAAAAAGCCTAAATTAACCAATACCGTAGTAATAAAAACCTAAAATATTTTATTTCATATTTTGTTATATTTTCTATATTTTTATCAAATTATTTAATTAGTTTCGTTGTATAGTATATATTAGCCAGTAAAAAAATATTTTTTATTTTGGTGCTATATTTGTCTGTTATTTTTTAATATATCGTTGTATTTATATTATGCTCGTATCATATTCTTATTATATCCGGATTTGTACTACCATATATGCTTCAAGTTCTTCCATCATAACACCCAATTATAAAGAGTTCACAATATGCTAATTTCTCAGTATCCTAACATCAAAGGTAGGCATTGATCTACTCTGTTCGCCTTATTTCCTTTGCTCTAGTATATCTTATCCTTTGATAGATAATTAGAGCTAAATTGCATGCTAAAGTCCGTCGGTGTAAAAATGCCCCACCCTTTCATTTCCATAAAAAAAAAAAAAAAAAAAAAAAAAAAAACTGATTTTAGCTCTATTTGATTTACTGAAAAATTCTGAAAATTTTTAAAAAATTTTTAAAATTTCGAAAAGTTATTCATTTTTTTATCTCACTGTACGAATTACGAGTTTATAACTTATATCATTTTATCTCACTTTTTATTACTCAAAACACTTTTTGTGCTTTTGCCAATTTATTTGGGGCAAATTGGTCATTTCTATGAAAACAAATCAAATCGTGCTTAAGATAGTTTTGGCAGTGGCAGGAGCAAGGTTTGGACAACTTTTTTGCTTTCTTTAGGCACACATGGGCGAAGCTTGCTATCCCGTGAAAAAGGCAGGATTTACAAACAAAGCTCATCATTGAATATAATTACACAGCATTAATTCTGCTCTACACCAGTAGATGGCTCGTTTTTACAGTATCCAGGCCAAGGCCTATATATATATATATACATATATATATATATATTTTGAACTTTTGTTAAATGCACATGCAATACTCACAATTACATGCAGTTGAATGTATCCTTTACAGATGTAAATACACAGATCCGTATAATAAGCAGCCTGTAGATTTGTTTATCCTTTTAATGCAAATACTGAATGGCCCTTCATACAATAGGGTTTCAAGAACTGAAGTGCAAAAGATCAATAGTCTTGCTAGGAGATCAGACCATTAAATCATTTAAACCATTAAATGATTATTAATCATTTGAAAAAATCAAGCTATATTTAGACCATTAAATGATTTAAAAAAAATTAAGACTGTATCAAGATCATTTACATTTCAACCCCTGTAACCCCATGCAATGCTAATACAGATATTGAAGAGCATTTATAAGCCTTTTGGTCAATTTGGAAGGTGCCCACCTATCTGTCCAAAAAAGGGTTTCTGTTCCAAAAAAAAAAATTGTTGTGTGGGTCCCAACAAGGTAACATGCCCTTGATTGGATAAGATCGATAACGTCATAGAACCATAATGCATTTACACCTGGACCTTACTGTAGTAGCATGTGCAACAACTGAACTGAGCAAGATGATGCACTAGGTCAAGAATGTAGTGAATGAAGAGGGTGGGTTTTCATATCCAAGTGTGTAAATCATGTAATGTGGAAGTAACAAGTAGATAAGGATCAAACAGAATGATAAATCAAAATCCCTACAATTTGGAGGACTTTGAAGCCATACAAAACCCAACAAAATTCTATAAATGTATAAAATTCAAATTTTTTTATGCACTACAAGAATTATAATACTATAATTTTTATCAATTTATATTAACTTTTTTCATTCTAAACGCCCTAGGTAGTATGCAAAAGGTATGAAAATTTCAATTTTGTATCAAAAACTTACCAACAAGGATTTGACTGCATTGTATCTAAAATGAGGCCAAAAAAAGAGATCAGAATACAATTTGTTGTAGGTGTAAACAGTATGAACAAGGAATAGCAGGATTTAGGACATGGTTGGTTTAGTAGGTCCAATATAAAGACCAGACAGAAACCAACCCACCCACCAAAACTCCACCATTTACATGAATTCCAAGTGAGCTGTTCAGTAATGGGTTGTACTAATAATCAAATAATCGTAGATTATAAATTCAGAGATCTCACAGAGAGGAAAGAGACCCACATCTCAACCATTGAAGCAACCTCCTCTGGGTCGTCCACCGCATGCTCATTCAGAGGTCCAACCTCTTCCAACCTAAAAAAGCAAAAACCCTGTTAAATTCAACCACAATTGAGCAAGAATTTAATTCCCCCACAGGTAATGAACAGATGTACAGCCAAATCAGACGCATGAGAGCCGTTGGTGACACCAGCATTGTACAATTTTTTGGGCAATCTCACCCCACAACTTTAAGCTGATTCTAATGGACTGTGAACCCATTTCAGATAGTACGCACCAAACCAGCCACGAACTTTGACGGCAGGGTATTTCAGTAATTTAGATATAATAACCGACAATTATCCACTGCAGACACTGTGCGCTGCTCGAGGTGGCGCACCAGTTGAACCGTTGGAACTGTAAAAGAAATTCTTGCAGGGAGAAAAGGAAAATGCGAATTCTAACTAAAAAAAGAAAAGTCCAACCCCCCGGGGGTAATCGAAGATTGAAATGACAGAAGTACCCCACAGGCTGTAGAGATTGGTCATTTGGGAAGAGCAGCTAAGGAATTAGGAGCGTTTCTCTAAGGGCAATTATGGAATTAAAAAGAAGAAGACCGACGAGGGAAGATTGAAGGGCCAATGAGAGTACGTTGCTGCAGCGGAGGAAACGAAGAAAGAGCTCAACGGAAATAAACGTTTCACATCCTTGGAACTGGGATCTCAACGGCTGAGATTGTTTCAAAATTCGGATAAAATTTACCCAAGTGATCGAACGGAGCGGGATTCGTTTAGAGACAGAAATGGGCGGCGGAGATTTAAGGAGACGTAAAAATGACATTGGAGTATAACTTTTACATAATTTTTTGTACTTTTTTTTTGGCTTTCTTTTTTTTTTGCCATCCAAACGCCCTGAGTAATAATTGCACTGACCTTGTTGCCTCCATTGATGTGTTGCTGGAGCTCAGCAACTGCTCTGTCACAACGTTCCTGTCAACGGAAACAACAAATGTGGATATATAAGCTCAGCAAACACTATTGAATCTCATATCCACGAACTCCTCTCTCTAAATGCTTCTCTAGATTGCTAATTTCGTGGGAATTCAGAATTACTGATCGTTCCGAGTCTCAGAGAAACAATGGAGGACGAATTCTCAAAGATTTCAAAAGGCTCATTAAGGCAGACTGGCAGATCCATCTCGACAAAAATGGCTTGAGATTTAGGAAAAAAACCAATAATTTCGTAATTCTCAGCATAATGTAGTTGAATTTGTCGAAAAACAAAGTACAATTTATCAGAATTTGTATATATACGTGTGTATATATGGAGAGAGATTTTTACCTTGGGCCAGAGAAATCGCCTGCTCGTACTCTCGCCATGGGTGCGACCAACGAAAGCATGAGAAGAAGAAACGAACAGAGAGAAGCCCAGTTCTTCGAGACCGCCATTGCCATCACAAACCTTCTCTCTCCTCTCACTTTCTATCTCTAGAGGAACTGAAAGAGAGAGAGAGAAAGAAAGAAAAAAAGCAGAGGCAGCGCAGGGCAGAGCAGATAGTCAAAAATGAAGCTCCAACGTAACTCCTCTTTATAGACCAAAAAGAGAACAGAAACCTCACTGCTTAAACGTTAACTACCGTTAACTACCAAACAAACGTTTGACACTGGTTAAGTTTATTTAACCAATGAATTTAACCCTGGTAAAATTAAGGCCACGTTTGAAAAGAAAGAACCATGATATGGAAGTGTTCCGCACTATTTGAGTAGACGAGTGTTTCGGTGGAGTCTTCTACTTGAACTTTCACATTCAAGTATGGACATTCCTGGTCAGATCTCAGTCATCTGGTTAGCCTATAGTTAGTCAAGTCATTCCCGTCAGGGCAACTGATAGCACAGATAATGCATACAACCCTTCTCTAACAATTTCTATATATAAGCTTATAAAGGTACTGTTGTAAATCGCATTATACATACATAATGAATTGATTAACGAACAAATGACATTACAGATGATGCGTACAACTCTTCCTTAACAATTCCTATATATAAGCCCATAAAAGTACTGCTGTAAACCGCATTACACATGCATAATGAATTGATTAACGAATTAGGGAATCAACCTTGAGATTTATAATATAGGTGGCATTATTCCATTGGAGAAGGACAAAGTACGTTCCATGCAATTACATGTAACTGTATGCCTGCTATTCCACGTAAGATATCTCATATATATCATCACTTCACAAGAATACAAATACAACACTCTTTCCTTATTGAAACTCTGTCAAAATATTTTTTTCAACTCTCTTATTAACTTAAATATCAGAGACTCTTTGACAAGCACCACACTGGTATTTTAGATAACTTTTGGACTTGGATCGGGCTCTTGAAGGATACAAAATTATTGAACTATCAAACCGTGACTTTTTCATGATTGAGAGACTTACATTGCGCTTATATTAAAATTTAACGGTACAAAAACATTTAAATATTTTAATTAAAAATTTTTTTTTAAGATTATTAAATTTTAATCAAATAATCTCGACTGCAGTTCCAAATCACTTTTTTATACTGTTAATTATTTTTTGATATTAAGAAAGAAAAAATAGCTTTTATAATCAATTTTTTAATTTTTTATTTATTTAATATATTATCTTCATTATTTCAAAAAAAGAAATTGAAACATAAGATAGTTATTTTATTCAATTTAAGTAAAGAAAAAAAAAATGAAAATACTCGAACTTGAGAAGACAGTTCTCAAAAATACGGAGAAATAACTCAACTAGTAAAATATTAATTTATTCTTCGGTAGTTACTAGTTTGAATTTTCTTAAGTCCATTAAAGGCAATGATAAATTTAGGATTTCGTTATAGGGGGCCACAAGAATTTTAGTAAAATTTTAACTATTGATTAAAAAATGCTAATCATTTTATTCAAGATTTACTTTCGTTAGAACTAAATAATTTCTCTTGGTGCTATGATTGCCATAGGCAAAGTTTAGACCTTTTTCATGGTTTTATTTTGACAAAAATTGTTTGTAGAGAATGGAATAGATAACATTTAAAAAAAAAAAAAGAAAAGAGTAAAGCAACTCAGAGTTGATAAAAAAGATGGAAACATGGAGTGTATAAAGGAAAATATGAAAATGTGATAAATAATGGTACAGTAAAAGGAAATCTTACGAGTGAAGGGGGAGAGAGAGAGAGAGAGGATTGGAAAACATTTGTGGGTTTGTATTAAAAAAGAGGGAAATTATTATTTTTTTTGTTTATTAAATTTTTTTTATTTGTGAAATGAGCCATTATTAATAGAAAGCCTTCACAAATGCCAAAAGAATTTTAATAAAATTTTAACTATTGATCAAAGAATGCTAATCATTTTATTCAAGATTTACTTTCGCTGAAACTAAATAACTTCTCCTGGTACTATGATTGCCATAGGCAAAGTTCAGACCTTTTTCATGGTTTTATTTTGACAAAAATTATTTGTAGAGAATGGAATAGAGAACACTTTTTTTTTTAAAGGAAAGAGTAAAGCAAGTCTAAGATAATAAAAAAGATGGAAACATGGAGTATATAAATGAGAATATGAAAAGGTGATAAATAATGGTACAGTAAAGGGAAATCATACGGGTGAAGGGGGGAGAGAGAGGGAGGATTGGAAAAAATTTGTGGGTTTGTATTGAAAAAGAGGGAAATTATTATTTTTTTGTTTTATTAATTTTTTTATTTGTGAAATGAGCCATTATTAATAGAAAGCCTTCACAAATGGAATCATTATTAATGAAGACTCCTCGTTTGTGGGGGATATTGCTAATGGAATAATTATTTTTGATAAAATATAATATTTATATAGAATATTGTTATCTTATTATAACTTGATCTATTACAGATTTATTTGATCATTAACTTATGAACTATAAGGAATTATACTTACAAAAAAAAAAAACTATAAGGAATTATTCGAAATTGACACGATCATCAAGAATTATTCGAAATTAGGAATTATTTGTAATTTGTACAAATTAACCCAGATATTCTATACTATTTAGAAACCAAAAAAAAAAAGTGAGTTCCAAAAACCCTAAATAGCAAAAGTTCTTGTAACTGCCACTAACCGATCTTTCTACTTTATGCTTCCAGGGAGGTTGCCCCTACATTTGGGCATATTTACGTGATGGCACTTAATATCTTAACTTTATTAATTGGAATCTCCGGGGAATGCAAAGTGTGCCAGGTCAGCAGTCTGCGGACGGACAATCCGATGGAAAAAAGAAGTCACGATTTGAAGCTGATTTTGTGGCCTCGATATTTAAATGGGAATTGAATATTTCGTTGGAAAATGAATCCCGGGCCCGAAATTCTCGGCGGGTGTCATTGAGGGATGTTGTATGAAACCGGATTTTCAAAGTGAAACCACTTGTAAGATTTAATTCCATATTTTAATGTTGGATAATTCTAGATAATCATAAAAAATTACCACAATCATCTATCAAAGCAATGACACAAAGGGTATTATTTTAAAATATTTAACTCATCAAAAAGTTACTATTAACACATTATGCTGTTTCTTGATCTAATATCATTTATTTTTAAAATTTGGCTTTGGAAAGTTTTTAAATTACTTTTATGTTTTTTGAGTTATAAAATAAATTAAAATTAATATTAAGAATATTTTCAATAAAAAATGATATGATAAGCATCAAACAATAATTTTAGTTTTGTATTTCTTATTATATTGTTTCTAGTATAATATTCATAATAATTATTTCCCGGTCTTCAATAATTTAATAATAATTATGAAAACTCTTCAAACCATTTATAAAGGGAAGTATCAATAGCAAAATAGTTTTTGTTTTAGTAATAATAACATTTAATTATCAATGCATATAATATAAATAAATAATTCAGTAAGTGTTCTAATTGTAATAAAAGAGGTTTGGCATTAGGTGATTTGTTTGACACAACAAAAAATTTAAATAATATTAAAAATTTTTAAAATATCTAAAACTCTCTAATACATTTTGTACGCTTTATACTTCATGACATTTCTATAAATTTATATATACCTAAAAAATTAACACAAAAGTCAAAAATTTTCACTATTCATTTCTAAAAAATGCAGATAAGTTTCTTCTATTAAAGTATCTTGAATTTTCAATGTTTGATAATGCTTCTATTGTGGATCAAGTATCAATTATAAATTTTCGTTTCTAAATTCCATGACATTAAAAATTGTTCCTGGATCTTTACTTGTAAGAGCAATTATTGCTAAATTGCCTTCTACTTGGAACAATCACATGAAGAAACTTTTTTTGATGACCTGTGTTTCATAAATATTATTTTATTCATGTTGTGTGAAAATATAATTTAGCGTGTTGTTTGATGTGATAATTTTAATATGTATGTCAATTCAGTTGCTCAATTTCTAGTCTAGAGTTGGTAATGCGTAGCTTGGGCATGGTTTTGGGTTTTTGGATTTCTCTACGCACACTACTTATTTTTCCTGTGCGCACGGACTTTTTCTCGTGTGCACAAATTGTCTGTTGTATGTCAGTGCAAGTTATAACTTCTTTTTTCTAAGACCACTAATGTCTTTTCTTTATGATATCTCTACTCGGCCTACTTAGCCTAATTGCTTAGCCTTACTGGCCATGTCATTTCATCCTCTTCGTTCATCTTGAAGAATTCTATGTGTATATATGTATGTGGGTGTGTCTTTGGCTAATGAACAGACAACACAGAAGGAGAAGGAGAATGTGAGATTGAGTGATCCCACCAAATTGAGTGTTCTTCCTTTACCAATATTCAATTAAGATAAAAGGGAGTGTGAAGTGAGCATGCATTAAATTCGTATTGGGGACTGTGTGATTGTGGTGAGTTTTTGGGATTTTTGAGTTTTTCTCGAACAATATTTTTCCATCCCAAGCAACCTTAGGTAGGGTTTTATTGCTTTCTTATTACTTATATGATGTATTCGTGCATACTGTGATAATGGTTATATTTTTAGCTTATTTGTAACATGTGTTGAAAGTTGATAATATAAATATAAATATCTATATATATTTATATGCATGAGTTGAAGAGAAATTGCCAAGTGTTTTCATACTTTGACTCACTTATTTGGCACAAGTATTTTAGCCTACTAGTGGATCACCATATAACTTTGGATATCCTAAGAATGGGAAAATACACCTCCAAGCATAGGGAATATTAATCATATATTATTAAGTCTCAACTCTCATCTCAATTGAGCTAAGAGCTGAAACTGAGGGCAATTGGAGGGTCAAAAATATGCTTGGGGACCAAAAATGATAACTGGCACCTTTTCATTTTACGATCTTATCAACTTAGGGAAGAGAAAAACCTCCTACTATCTTATCACCTTCATTATTTTCACTTCTTGGCATGGAGAACGTGAGAGATCACATTCAATATTTAAAAAAAAAAAAGGTGAGAGAGAGAAAATATTTATATTTTGAACCTATACTAGAAGTTCTCCTCCTGCTTTTTGTATTGGAAATTATCACTAACTTGGGTGTCGAAGAACTTCTTATCAACTACCTATTGTTGATTGAACCTCTAATGTTATTTACGATCTTTCTTATAGGTTATATAAAGTAAATGAGAGGCGGAGAGTTCACACAAGAATTAAAGTCACAAATTTTTTTTTCTCTCCAGTAATTAAGGAGCATTTAAAAAAATTTATTAAAATATTGAAGAGTTAAAAGATATTTAAGAAAACAAACAGTAAATAAATAAATAAATAAATAAAATGGTACAATCACTTGGATGACTTATAACATTTTAAAATTACTCGTACACCTATAAAACCTATTTTGAATGGTAAGGGGTTATTTTTCGGTGGTTAAATGATTTCAAACGTAGGTAAAAAGTCTTGCGCACATGGGGTTTTTTCAGCTTTCCATATTGTGTTGTTCGTTCTGGTACTTATATAGCTAGTAAGTCCTGTCTATTTATTTAAATAATGTGAAAATCAATATTCTAAATTAGGCCTATTTACATTTCATAAATAAATTATTATACTTCATTTTTATTTTTTATTAAATAAAATTACACAATTATCTTAATTTTTATTAGAGAGTGTTTATTGTATTAAAATTATGTAACATATCTTATTAGAAGATTAAGGATAGTTATTTAATTTTATTTGAAGAAAAATAAAGTACAGTACAAGAATCTATTTATACAGTGCAAATAGACTTATCCTATTTTAAAAATCACCCCTTTAATTAAATAGTTTCACATACGCATTCATGTCTATCATCTATATATATCTGCATTCGTAAATTACATATTGTTTTTTTTTTTATGCTTTTATTACCAAAACAAAAATACGTACATTTTTATCAAAATAATGCATATATTATATATTATTAATTATACAGACTTTTCACAGTAATCAATTACTTAGAAAAATTTTTTGAGAGTTTTTTTTTTTTTTTTTTGGTTTTTAGCTCTTCAATATTAATTTCCGGATTTTTTTTTTAATTTTTAACATGAACAATCTTTGGGATTTCTCACTGTGGATGTGGATGAGAAAAGTAATAAGTACTAATTTCATGCTTAAATTTGTAATGCTAGAGTAATGAAAACAAGAAAAACATTTATTTTAGCGGTTCATAAAACTAGTATGAATAAATAAATTTAGGTAGCATTTGGTTTAATTTTCTATTTTCTTTTATGCTCAAAACAAGAAATAAAAGATGCTTTGTTTTCCTTATTTTGAGATTTTTTTGTTTTAAATTGAAAACGTTCAAAATGACTTTTAGTCATTTTTTATTTTATGTGTAAACTCATTTTTATTTTTTAAAACAAATTTGAAAATACAAGTGACCAAATGTATTGTACCTGTTTTCCTTGTTTTCAAAAAGATAAAATAGCAAATGCGCTTAAAACAAAAAATTAAAAATAAAAACAGAAAATAAGAAATAGAAAAATAAACCAAATGATTTTCTAGAAATTAAAAACAATCGAGGTATACATATAATTATTTTATAGAGAATATATGTATTGCTAGAAAATTTTATTAATTTATTATTAAAATAATTTAACAATATCATTTGAATAAATAAAACAAATTAGTAAATTATTATTAAAAATAATATATAAGTGTTCAAATAACCATTATAATTTTATTTAAATTTTTATAAAATGACATGAATTCTATTTTATGCATTTTTTTTCCCGAAAGATTTTAACATGTTATCAGAATATTAATTTCATTTCTCTTTGAACCCTTCCCTACTTCATGGCTTTTTGGGGAACAAGATAATGTCCCAATGCAACAGCCATGGTGGCTCCGATCATAACTCTCTCTCTCTCTCTCTCTCTCTCTCTAAAAGTTTTGTCCCCTCCCTCATGCATGGACAAAAAGCTTCACAAAGCATCATCGCATTTATTGCTCCTATCATGATAAATATACCCACATAATCATTCAAGCAGGACCATTGATTGTGTGGACCAATCTGGCGTGGACGTGATGATGATCTAATTACTAAACTTGGGGTTTACCTGCGACAAATTTCAGATAGTTAAATTGCATAAAGAAGTTACCGATCGATTAGAGTAAAAGTCTTTATCCATATTAGTTGAGTCACCTCCCCTTTCCGAAAAAGTATAATGTTTTTTTTTTTTTTTCTAAATTCATAATACTTAAAAAATAACGATTTATTAAAAAAAAAAAAAGAAAGAGGAAAAACACTACCATTGGATCGGATAGTCTAAACTGACAAGCAAATGATTTTGTGGGCACATATTTTTTGTTTTGTTTTATAAATCAATTTACATGCACCTAAATTAATTTTATTATTTTTTTTAATTTGATTAATCATAAATCATTCATGTTAAAACTAAAAATAATTAATAAGAAATAAATCTCTCGTCGGGCTCCCAAACCGTCCATAGTTTGAAATATGGACATTTGTGTTCATAATTTGTGTCCATATATCTCCACTAGATTACGGTTAAAGAGTTGTGAAAATATGGCCCCTTTGATGGTAATCGAGTTGGTTCGGACAGCGTGTCATAGAGATTGAGACCATGTGATCCTGAGTTCGACTCCTCTTCGAGGGAGTGGTCGTCCCTTTATTGTGAGGCTGTATAACAGCCTTCTTGGCTTAGCCGGTCAGCCAAAACTTGCCTAGAGTAGTTTACTCTCTGTGATTCTTACCCAGTTAGGGCCACAGAGTGAGATTCACCAGTGTTCATAAGGTAGAGGCTGCAGGCTTCCTCATACCAGAAGAGTTGTGAAAATATGAGTAGATGTGTTTTCTTCAATTTTTTTTTTAAAACTACGTTAATTTTAATGTAAATATTTTTTACAAAATATATTATTTATATTTTAAAAAAATATTTTTTAATATGAATAAAAATATTTTTTAAGAAATAACTTATATTGGAATAAACGGAGCCCGAAACAAGAGAGGCCTTAATTACGATTGTTTATATTTTGAGGAAGAATAACTAATTTTTTTCTCTCTTTTACTTTAGTTTTAACTAATGTCATCTATGCTTAACCACTGCCATTGATTAGTAAGATTCCAGGGGCCCAAAAGGATTACCGTGCCGCAAACGTTTAATATAGTCCAATCTTGATCTACAAGCATGGTGGAAGAGAGGGGATTGGAAAATGGGGTTTTGCTTTATTCACTGTTTATCCTAATTCCATCTTTATACCACAATGAAGAAGGAAAAAAAGCCAGATTTTATAGGGCATATTTTTTTACCTGAAATTTGGGGTGCCCATGCCAAATTAGCACCTTCTCTCTTTAGAGAAGACAATATTTCTAAACTTTTATAATTACCTTCATTTATGAAAAAATTAATTCATTGATAAATTTCAAATTTACTCTGTAATAGTCATTGTAGTTCAAGTCTTCTATGACAACTAGAAATTTATTCGATCATTAATTTCAATCAGAGATTAATCGAGATTCGCGCTGGTTCAACACCTAATATTAGTAAAAATAAAAAAGTGAAAGAAAAATTGTTGTTACATTTTTATAAGCATTACATTAGAACCTAATATATAAGATAATCTTAAATAAATATATATTTATATATATTACATACAGAGATGAAAAAATGACAAAGCATATCGTTAATTCTCTGCCGAGCCAAAACCTTGGTAGCCTCAAACTGCCAAATAATTGAATTTCACTCATGTGATCCCTGCCTGGACCATATAGCAAATCACACACATCGTACACAAAACAGTAACAACCACGTTAATTACCGAAGCTTCCTTCAAGTCAGAACCAATCCCAATATTAGAAAATTGAGTTCACAATGTCGGAAAACATCTCATAACCATGCAATTAGCATCTTCTCTACAATGGAACATGTTAAGGGTGTATTTATAGCTCTAAAATAAATAAATAAATCTCTACAAATTCCTATAAGATTAAAATTTTTTATTTACTGTGCGAATTATAAAATTATAATTTTTAAAAATTTATATTAATTTT
This sequence comes from Vitellaria paradoxa, assembly GCA_019916065.1. NCBI lineage: Eukaryota > Viridiplantae > Streptophyta > Magnoliopsida > Ericales > Sapotaceae > Vitellaria > Vitellaria paradoxa. Next base: position 17,556,091 of record CM034236.1, read on the forward strand.
TACGACTCTGAACATCTCCTAAATAAGAGATTTGACTCGAGAAATAGACATGAATTAAAGTACTTAGTTAACAAAGATGGGCTTAGTTTAGGAGAGAGAAAAACTATCTTACCTATTAAAAGTTAAAAATTAATTTTTTATAGTTAGTTTTTTAATTTTTTGCTAATGACACTTCTGCTCTAAATGATTTAAAAGAAATTTAAAATGTAAGAGAATAAATTTAATTATTTCAAAAAAAAAAGTTAAAAAATAAAGTAGCCAGAAGCTCGGCTATTCTTCCTAAATGAAGGCTTAGAGTAAGATTAAGGGAAGGTAAAACCACAATTGAGATCGGGAAGGGTTAGATTTTACTTTTATTTTTCACATTTTAAAAAAGACTATTGATCTTTAAAAATAATGGAGTGCTATGAAAAGTTAAAAATGAAATATATTTAATATTTTTCATATTATAATAATTAATTGCGAAAGGCGTATCAAAAGTTCAAAGCTAGTTTTTTGCTTTATTATATATTTGAGGCCAAAATCTCTGGAGGAGTGTGAGGCCAAAATCCAAGATCTACCAATTAAAAAAAAAAATCCCAGAGTATATATATTTTTACCTATGGAGTGTTAATCCCAGAAACAATCAAGTTAATTAAAGTTCAAAAATCAGAATTAATTTAAATGGCAAACAATTGTATATATCAAAAGCTTTTACAAAAAAATTGAAATTTGAACTATATAGCATCAACTCTATATTAAACATTTAAAAAGTATTGATAACAATTTTTTTTTTTTTTTTAAGAAATTAACCTAAATACATTAAGATCATGTTTGTTTTAAGGGTAGAGTAAATTTTACTGGGATAATTTTTATCTCTATTACATTAGTTTAGAAGAAGAGAGAACAATTATACTGAAGGAAACATTACCCCTTATAGGAGGAAATTGTTACTGATAGAGGTAGGTAACGGAGAATGATGGGAAAATTATACTTTTTTCTTATTATCTCGTAAAATATTTCTTTACCTTCTCAAACAATATTAGGGTATTTAGAGTTGTAAAATTAGTACCAATTTATAAAGTTATCCTCGTAGTTTGTACGTATAATAAATAAAAAATTTAAATTTTATAGTAATGTGTAGAGTCATGTAAAATTTTTTAAAACTCCAAACATAATACAATTATTACTAGATAATATTTATTCTATTAATCCAAAATTTTTCACTCCAAAATATTGATCTCATACCCAATGTTCCCCTAATAAATGACTTTTGTTTTAGGCATATTAGCTATGCAAAATTACTCCGTGTTTGACAGTCATTGCAACAAATTAGTATAGTATTGGCATTACATATAAGATGGTAATTATATGTTTGAATCAATGATTTGTCAAACTCAAAGACAAAAATAAAAAATAAAATTTTTAAATATATATATATTTTGTAATTACTAAATAGAAAAAATATTTTTGAAAAATATCTATTAATTTTTTATTTTCGAAACAAGAAATGAAATGAATTTAGTTACATTTTTTAATTTTATTTCCTTTTATTTTCATTTTTGGTTTCCTTTCGCTTCCGCAAATCAATCATCCAAACGCATACAAAGGGTAAAGAATTTGATAAATAATTTGTCCACACCAACATGAACATAAATTGATGTATTAATTAAAAATATATTGACAATATAAGTGGGAAATTTAATTACAAATATATACAATTTAAATATAATAATAAAAATTTATTGATTCGAAGCCTCGTTAAAACTATAGATATAGAGTACAAAGAGTAAAAAGATGTAAATTCAAGAATTGTTGAACAAAACTTACTTACCCAAAATGTATGGTAATTTCCAACCGCACTTTGCATTGCATAATGAGGTCTTGATTAGACAATTAATTAATTGGTGCAACCCATATGAGAATCATCATTTGATCAAATGATTTAAAAGAGAATTTCTCCCTCCCCTACATTGTTTTTTTTTTCTTTTTTTATTACATATTTTATTTTATCACACCAATATGCGACAATCTTTAGATTTGAAATTCATCGTAAAAAGGGTCTGTTGCATACAACCGTGATATTAAGACCCCGTTTGGTAATATTTTTATTTTTTTTCTTTCTGTTTATATTTTTAAAATTTTGTAAACTGATAACAGAAATATATTTGTTAAATTTGTTTACGTTTTTTTTTCTAAAAAAAAGAAAACTAAAACAGAGAAACATAAATAGAAAAAAGGTATTTCCACTCAGTTTTCTTTTTCTGTTACAAACATTTTGTCAATTCTAATATTTTATTTATTTTTGTTACATTATATTAAAATAAATTATTTTTATTCAAATATTTTATTAAACTAAAATTATTTTTAATAAATAATTAAATTAAATTAAATTAATTAAATTAATATTTAATATCTATTATTAATTTATTTCTAATAAATAATTAAATTAAATTAGGTAGTTTCATTAATAAGAAATACATATTATTAAATTATTTTTAATAAAAATATTATAACTAGATTATTTAATTTAATTTAATTTAGTAATTAATTTAAAAAAATTAATTTAAATAATGTTAAATATATTTTATTAAATTATTTTTAATAAATATCATAATTAAATTAAATTAATTAATTTATTTAATATGAATTATATTTTATTAAATTATTTTTAATAAATCTAATAATTAAATTATTTTGAAATATATTTTATTCAATTATTTTTAGTAAATAATATAATTATATTATAATTAATATATTTTATATTTACTGGATTAAATGATATAATATTTATATTTTATTCAATTATTTTTAATAAATAATATAATTAAATTAAATTAATATAAAATATATTTATTAAATTCAATTAATTTTTTAAAAAACTAATAAAATTAAATATTTTATGAAAATAAAAAATTAGTAATTGTAAACAAAATTATATTTCTAAATGCAGTTTCAGTTTTTATTTTAGAAAACGAAAGCGACAAATATATATGACCCTAACCTGGCCTGACCTGACTTAGAGGAGAGCTAGGTCAACCAAGGTAGGCCAACCTACTAGCTAGTTGAGATTGGGCAAAAGGGCCGCTGGTTAAGCCCGACTTGTAATAACCTGAATTTTTTTTCCTTAATTAAATTATTTAAGTGTGGTAGTGATATTTATTATAGTAAAAATCTAGAAAATTGAGCATTTGAAAATTTTTGGAATGATAAAATTTAGTTGAAAAATTTTCGGATTAAATTTCACCCTATGTGGGAGTTTAATGTAGAATTTCTAAAATTTTTATCCAAACACTTCTTAGCCCAATTACTTATTTGGTTCAAACCAAGACCATTAACCCATGGGTCAACCCTTTTCTTTGACTCACCTCAACTCATTTCAACTCACTTTATCACTCAATGAATTGACTCATGAATAGTTGCTCTAAATTATTTCCCGACAACTTCATTTCCATCTTCCATACACTCTCACCATCTTTCAAAATTATTTGACTAATTGGACAAAGAAAAGACCCACATTGATGACCTTAAAGCATCTTTTTCAAATTATTTAGCAAACAAGATTTAAAGCATTTTGTTTGAAAGCTAGCATGATTTAAAGCATTTGGTTAAATTGTCAAAAAGCTAGCATGATTGTTTAAATTTGTCAAAAAGTTAGCATGATTCCCGGATCATGCCACCTCCATACATCTTCCCCAATGCTTTTCTTAAATGATATGGTTAGATAGTCAAAAAGTAAGCATGATTCTTGGATCATGCTACCAATTGTATAGGCATGATCTTACCTTAGTTGATTTTTCTCCACTAATAATTTTCTCTACACTCCCTATAAATTGTGTGTCTTCAAAGAGAAGAAAATAAGAGAGAAATAAAAATAAATTATTAATTAGTGAGGCTGAAGTTTTGGTGTTGCTTGGAGGAAGAAGAAAGGCTTAGAATTTTCCAATTTGGGTGGTGTTCAAAGCTAACTCATTTTTCCTTCTCAGACTTGGTCATTAATATCTTCATTGAGGTAGGATGATGAATCTCCTAAAATATATTTGATGCATTTTCTGGTTTGAAGTATGAAACTTGATTGTGATAAAAATAAATACCCGTATATTGGGGGTAGGGAAGCCAAAATTTTGACTGAAGTAACTCAGTATGCTGACAGCTCTCTATTTGTAACTTCTTATGTGCTTCTAACCCCTAAAACGGTGGAATTAGGCTTTGGCTTAAACATAAAAGTTGTAGCCCTTTCAGTTTTCTTTTCAACCCAAAAAGAATCGCATCAATCCGATTTGTGAGTCAAAAGTTATGCCCAAAATACTGAGCACGTGTGAAACTGTATTTTCTGAATAAACTGAATTCAAAGCTGTTTTTGTACCTTTAGACCTTAGAATTTTAAAAAGTGTAAAACATGAAAGTTGTAGGTCTTGAAGTCTAGTTTCCACAGATATAAAGTTTATAGATATTGGAGTCTTGCTCTATTTTATATGAATTTTCTTTCAAGCTGCTATTCTGCTTAGCTTTAATTGATGCTTGTTTGGATTTGTTTAGAATATTATGTTTAAAGATTTATTTAAATTTTCAATTTCCTTCTGTTAGTTATTGTCATGTTAATAATTTCTATTGATATGAAATTATTTTAAACTAGATATTATGTATTATTTGACACTCTAATATTGATGATAATTGACTTAGATAATCAGTTTCATCATGGATAGTTGGATGACTTATTCAAACTAAAATGCTAGTATTTGATAAAATGCCCAAAAGAAACAATGGATTTGTTCTTTTCTCATTTGGTCTTTCTTAAATGAATTTGATTTATTTTTGGCATTGTTTTGTCAACCTAGTAAGTTATATAATTATATTTTTATGAGTAAGTGAATTAAATGAAACTCATTTAATACCTTCCTAAACATTGGGATAATTCTGTGGACATTTGTGGATATCTTGAAGCCAAAAACCTATGATAAGGGTTTGGTTATAAATAAGATGATGATTAGAAATTTATTTAAATTATTTTTGAATAAAATAAAACTTATCAATTTTGCTAAAAATTAAATATAAGTCCAAGAGCTATTTATTATCTTCATATTCCATAAAATAATAAAATAAAAGGTAAAAGGAGCAAAAACCGAGATTTGCAGCCAATGAGGTTCGAACTTGCGACTTTAAATCGCAATTAGGGTCGCCCACCCACTAAGCTACCAACCTCGGCCTAATTAATATACCATTAGAAATAATTTTATTCTTATCAAATTTGGTACGGTAAGTTTGTCAAAACAATTAACTAAAATACTAATTTGTATTCTAAATTTTTTTTTTACTTGCTAATTGTTAATTTACATATAGTGCCTACCTTTGTGATAATGATATTGATGATTATGTTAAATCTTTGATTTATTGAGAAGTTCTATTAAAGTATGGATATAGATAAAGTGCTTAAAAATATATTGCATGTGACTAAATAATCTCACTTTTGATTCATCGCCCGGGAACATTGCCGGTTGTTATTAAAAATGTCTGATTTCCATACAAGGTACCCTTGGAATGTAAAAGGGTGAGTAGAAATTAAGGCACTTGGTGCTAAAGCTATTTTTGGCAATGGGGTGATGGGTGGGTAGAAATGGCCTTTTAGATGAAGATGGGAACATGCATTTTATTTGGGAGATGCTCCCTTCTGACCTGGCCAGTCAGGTAGCCGGTCGCGACGGCTAGGTTTTTGGTAGGTGACACCGTCGGTATGCATTGGATGCTAAGCCCGTAAAGTCACTGGTTCCCAAGGCTGGGGATAGAGGAGGATAGGAGTATGATTATCTTAGGAGGATTTAGATTAAACTCCTTTACAAAATTTTACTGTGACCAGTAACCTCTCTTGTTATGTATGAATGATGTGTTGGAATTATTTAATTATATTTAATTCCTCTCGATTAATATTTTATAAATATATATATATATATATATATGTATGAAACCTGTATCGCTACGGGGTTTGATCCCGAGACCTTGAAGATCTAAATCTGAGATCCCTACCACTGCGACACAGACTTCATTGTGGTATACACATCAGTATTTAACTATTTTACATGTAAGTAAAATAGTAGTTACGGTGACAGTTTCATCGAGCCGTTGTAAGTATAATTTACATTATTCAGTTGAGATCTATTGAATTAATTGTTGCATAAATAGTATGCCACCTAAATACATTCATTTAATACAGTGTAGTATTACAACCACTGCATATAGGCACCTAGGAGATTCTGATTACTGGGCTTTAGTAGCTCACCCCTTGTGGAAATATTTTTTTCAGGATATTAAGCACAAGAATACAGAAGATGAGCTGGAAAGAGATTAATTTCTCTTAAATATTCCATCAGAAGAGTTATCTATTTTTTTCTTCTTTCCTGCACAGAGGTGGAGGACTTTATTTTTGGTCTGTAATAATTGTTGGATGATTGTAATTATTAAGCATAGACCTAATTTGTTTTTGTTTGGTATGTAATGTTAATCGCGTGGTTGGGACACTTAGATGGCTCTGTAATATTTTTCTCTATCTTTATTTTGTGCCCTGTAGTTGAAATCCCATCAAATGGTTCAGTCCAATGACTTATAAATATTGTTTGGGATAATCATAGGATTTTGACTATCTTAAATTTTTCTTACGGGTCAACCCCAATTTGGAGGAAAAATTCTGGGATGTGACAGCGTGTTATTATCATCTTATTTTTATACCTAACAAATAAATTCCAAGTCACTCCTGGGCATTCGGTTATGAAAATCCGGGGCGTGACACGACCTGTCCTGATTACATCATTTTTGATATTGCATAGCTATATCATCTGTGATTATATTTCTTATACGTAAGAAAAATAACATTAAAATGGAAGTTCTTTCTCATTTTAGAGAGCTATGAAAAGGACTTAATGTGCTTAGTGTGTGTTAGAGAAGAAAATAGGAGTTTTAGTGGATGAAGTAAGGTTTGCGTATAAACGTTGGAGTAAAGTGATGGGCAAAGTATGAAAGTGATAAAGCAAAGTAGTGATTAAGTAAAAATGAGGTGTTTATTGTGTGGTTGGTAGGGTTGTGTTAAATATCTGTGGTTTATATTATATTAGTTATTGGTGGATATTTGTTACATGAAAGACTAGCGACTAGAGTAGGGAAGAGGATAGGAGTCATAGCTGGAAGAATAAAGGTAAATCTGGCCTACAACTATAGAAAGTGAAAAAGGGAAGGATTTGGGTTCGAGCAGTTCATGTGTGGATTTAGAATTTTCGGAAGAACAAAGTGTTCCTTAGACAAGGGCATTCTGGGAGGAGTTCAGAGATTGTTGTACGTATTGAACCTTGTAGTAAGGATTAAGATTACTTTCAACACTACTTGGTAGGGTTCCATCTAGATTTTTGAAGATTCTTTACTCAGTTCATATAAAACTTGGTGAATACAGTATGGAACTTAAGGGAGAGGGTTCGTGTAGAAGATAGAACGGGAAATAGATATATATTTTGGTTCCAGTCCATGGAAGACAGATAACTTGTGTGGGATAATAGTCCCTCGACACTAGAGGGAGCACTGATGATCATGGAGACCTAGAGGCCATTTCTTAGACTATGGGAGATGCAAACTTAGAGCTTCCTTATTGGTTCCGATGTGTTGCCATTGGAGTGTCATACAAATCAAGTTGTTTTGATTATGAGAGGCATGTTTGATGAAGTGGTGGTAATGGTGTCACCCCCCCATAACCCATGGATGTAAACTAATAGAACATTATATGTAATCATATAACCCTGTCTTAATCATAATCAAACCATAATTGGCAAAAGACAATATATTATATCTAAATAATGTAATATAAAATAAGCCATAATCGTTGTTGAACACAATGTTCCAAAATATAAATATAACCCCATCGAAGTACATCAATAGATACATCTTGGCACTCTATCAAAGGCATAAAATAATAATATAAATTGTATAATTGAAGTTTCAAAATACATAAGCTACTAATCAAATGATGAAATAGAAAGATAATCTAAGTGCTCTAGTCAAAAGTCTCCACTGGAAGGGCCATCTCAAAACCTACAAACATAATTGTAGGGTCGTGAGCATGAGTCTATATGTGCCCACTTTAAAAGTAAGCATACAATACATGTCCTATCATGATACTACGTGAACATGCAAATTAACAATCAACCACACCATATCGTTTCTATTATCATTATGTCATTATATCTTATGTCCATCCGTCATCTCAAGTGTATATCCACCATTATAACATTATTAAGTCACATCAATAATTTGAACAACACAAAAAGAATACACACATCAACACTAAGACTCAAGTCCAACTCAAGCACACTAACCAACATGTGTAGCCAACTACTTTGTGTCGCAAAGATAGTTTGATACACCATTGTAGGCATCTGCACCGTGAAGTTATTTCAATACACTATTGTAGGTGTATATATTATGAAGGCAATTCAAATACACCATCCTAGGTGTATGTACCGTAAAGATAATCCAAATACACAATTCGAGGTATATGTGCCGCAAAGATAATCCACATGCACCATCCTGGGTGTATGTGCCACGAATGCAATTAAATACACTTTGTGGGTTACTAACCCCCTGAAAATGATAACTACCCCTGTATATGTTAAGGGACATTCAACCCCTGAGTGTGTATACCCATTATTTTCTTTGGAAACAAGAGTGTGCTTACTCTCTTCGGACGTATTCACTTTATGCACAACTCTAGGTTGTTATCGGGTCATTGAATTCCTTGTTTGTGAATTCTCATATAAAGCATTAAGGTAGTTAAAAGCTTTATCCAATCCCTTATTTGACAACGTTCCATTGCATATCATTTCTATGAATTGGTGTGTTAAGGGTATAAGAGCTTCATAAAAGAAACTAATCAAATGGTAAGGTTCATAGCCATGATGCTTGCAATGATTCAAGAGTTCCTTAGACCTTTCTCAACATTGATAAAAATACTAATTTTCTATTTGTTGAAAATCTATTATTTGTCTTTTTAAAGAGGTGATTTGATGAGTTAAGAAAATTATTTTTGAAACTCTTGCATTTCCCATTATGTTCTTATGGTTCAAGGACGAAGAGCCATTAACCACATATTAACCTCATTGTCACGCCTCGGATCTTGTGACCTGAGGGGTGAGTGATTCAACATATAAATCATACATTAACTAACTATACACTGAATAGAGCCATTCACCACCCTGGAGCAAAATCCACACAAGATGATAACATAACATAATCTAAACCAAGCCTCGACTATTGTCAGGCTATAATGCTCCTACATATCCCATAACCATCACACTCAAACATAGACCTTATGACCTTTACAACCTAATTGAATAAATCTTTAAATTAAAATAATATTACAATTTCATGTATAATTTTAACTTAGGAAAATGAAAATGCAATGCCTACAACAACTTATGCACTTCTAATCCTATCAAATGCCCACCTAATCCTTAGGATCTATTTCTACAACAGTCTGTAGGGACACAAGCATTAATCCACTTGTGCTCACGTAGTATCACAAAAGCTTATATAATATGTAAAGCAAAAGCATACAATATGATTGTCGCAAGTAAATCAACATCTTCAACTTAATTATAATGAATCATAAATAGCAAGACTCAATATAATCAAAGAAGTAAATAACATTTTTCCATACCACCATATTACAACCATCATTACAAGTCTCAATATTTAACTTATTTTTTATATTTCTTAGCATTACCATCGCTATTTAACCATCACATTTTTATTTCCATTTAATCCATGGGATGGGTATATTATACGTTGTCGCTAAGGGCCATAATTAGCCATAAATATACGTCATCATTTAGGGCCACAATTAACCACAGGGCCACAATTAGCCACAATACACGTAGTTATTAAGAGCCACAATTAGTCACAATATACGTTATATTGTGGACTATTAATCTATGGACATGAACACCAATCCATGCGTAAGTTTTGGGTCTTTCAACCCTAAGTAATCTCTGTACCCTTCCTATTTTTTGATACCCTCCATCCCCGTGTCTTGACATCAATCACATTATCTTTTTATCTCTTTCCATTATCATCTTCAATTATTTTATCCATAACATATCATCATAGTCCACAATCAAAACATATCATCTTATTAGTCGACAATCAGAACATATCATCTTATCATTTCCCTTCACTTCATTATCAATTTCAATAATAACTCAACATATACCAATCCAATCATCATATTCTTTTCATCATAATCAAGTTATTCTTATCATGATCAAATAATCAACATCATTTAATATAAATAACCAATTATATTCTAGTAATCATAATTAATTAACAATAATGAAATCATTCATAAAACAACAAATACTACATCATATATCTCTTAAAAAATTTAATATTTTCATCTTATCTCTTAAACATCTCCTATCCAAACAGTTCCACCACTAATGTCTCATTTGATCATTTTATAAATACCCAATTATAATTCATAACTAACCAATACTAATTTCTTTTCATTCATAATATCTAATCACCATGTTATACATATATCATTCACATTTTCATTTATCTCTTTTTGTTTCTATTAACCTTATCATATTCTTTTTATCTTCTTATTCAATCATATATCATCATAATAACCAATGTAACAATCTCAATTGGATTCAACATACTATCTTTTAAGTAACATTCTTTCATTTCCTTAACAAATTTTCAACTCTTTTTAACTCAAACATCACATAATTTACATTCACAAGTCTACTACAACAAAATGAAAAATATATATAAAAAACAAGATGTCTAAAACTGAAAAATACATCAAATAATATCTAAACTGAGATTCTGGAGCACCCATAGTGCCCCTATAAGGGACCTGGGCACCTGCATCCTGGCCAAGGTGCCCCTTTATACTTCTAGGGTGCCCCTTTGTGGGTGGGTCCAAAATGTACACTTTTTCTCATACTTTTTTTCCCAAAAACTTCTATAACCAATTCTTTATGTTTATAAACCCTTCTTAAGTGAGTTAGCAAGTTTACAACCATGTGTGTTCAATAATAAGATAACTTGGACAAGAAAATCTCAAATTGTTACATTTTGAAGGGGTCCAGGTGCCCCCTTGAGGGACCCAAGTGCCCCTGCTACTCAACTAAAGTCGAATGAGGCACCTCGAGCACCTCCATATGTCTAGAAGCCATACTCTATTTTGGTCCGAGCTCTACTTCATGGTTTTGTGTTCCAAACTTTGCCAAATCCAATGTTTAGTTCAAAAACTTATTTTTAGGTGTTGTTTAGGATCTAAAAACTCTAAGAAGTCAATCAAAACAAGTTTTAATTCACTCATTCTATCAAAATCAAAATCTTGGTTTCAACCTATACATACATATATGCACTTATATTACACCACTTGAATCACATCCTCATACTTTTAAATTCTTAAATAACACCATAACAACATTTCCTAACTTCGCACATCTCATATGTGCTAATAAGAGGTTACAAATCCCTACCTTAAGCTTTAAACACAAAGGTAGTAAACATCTAGTTTTAGACTTCCAAATTAGAGTTGATCAATCTCCACATCACCCTTTGATCCAAACAACAAACAAACCACAAAGAGGTGTTCATTGAGTGCTTAATTCCAATCTTACAAGATTAATTTGAATTTGGTGACATTTAGGGTAACTTACTAAAACCAAATTTCTGGTTCCTCCTCCTGTTCCACTTCTTCTCCTAGTTTCTTCTTCCAACCTCAAAAACTCTCTCTTTTTCCTCTTTTCTACACCTATATACAATGCCCATCTTGCTCCCCAAGCAAGCTATAGTGCCTTATACCTTCCCCTTAGCCCCTATTTTAACTATGGATGACCATAAGAGTAAGGCTTAACTGAACAAGGTAGAGCCGCATCAATTTGTTAATTTTTTACAAAGGTGAGACACCCCCATTGGGCACCTCGGGTGCTTATCGGTCTCCCTAGGGCGTTTCTCTATATTCTTCTGAGTTAAAATGCTAATTTTTGGGTTATTTGATCTATTACTTGCAAAATTTTTAATTATAAGACATCCCTAATAACTAATATTGCCTAAATAATATATTATCACACCCAAAACGTGTTAAAAATCCATTAATTTATATTAATATGAAAATCCAGAATATTACACATATTGTAAAAGAGAATTGAAAAAGCTTAAGTCATAGCACATCTTCTGAGCAATTTCTTTCTTGAAAGGTGTTACAAATTTCTATAAATTCGTTTAAAAATAAATATGGGTTCTTAGACTCCATTCCTGCTAATTTGGCAACAATTGTATCATCCTGAGTTTAAAGCTCAAATTTTGGGTTTCATTTGGAATGATAATGCATGAGGGAGTAGAATGTCTCGCTGGTTGCAAATACTCCCTAAGGGTATGCTAGTGTGCCTCTTGTACCTTATTAAAGATGTGAACATTGTTATTATTATTGTTGCCAATCATACTATCATTATTCTCACTATGCACGTCATCTTTAGCCATTTTATTTGTCAAGTTATTGCCAAGTGAACAATTATAAGATGAATTTTGAAGTGTGTGTGACTTACATGAAAATTAAAGAGGTTCTTCTATCTTAGTTAACAAATGACTAGGTTCTAATTGACAAAGTCTACCACTATTATCTCCAGACCAACTATGCATGCAAAGAGGATAGAACCTAAATCTAATCCAAAACAAGTAAAGCAAATAAATATATATACAAAAAAAAAAATTCCAGAATGAATGCACCTAATTGGTAACTCCTTTTTTACTCTTACAATTTGAATTACTGATCATTCCCTAGCAATGACGCCAAAAACTTGTTAGAATTTCCCAAGTGCAGGAACTTAACAAGTTGGGGCCGGACATCTATTCTACGGTAAATTATTCGAAAGGAAAAAATGATGAATTTGTTTAAATGATTTGATAGATAGATTTTTAGAGAAATAAAATACTTGAAAAATACTCGTAATTAAGTTTCGCTGAATAAAAATATGGATCAATAATTTGTATATTAGTATGATAATTATATAATTAAATGATGATACATATTTTATTTTCTCGTTTTTAATTCAACAATGGTGAATTAAAAATGGTAGATTTAACTTTTAAGCACCACTTAAATACTATCCGTTGATCTTTTTAAACACACTTTGATTTAGAGTTTCCAAAAATTTTAATTTCCAAGCAATGCTTATACTAAGAATATTTTATTTTTGTTAATAAAAGTCCAAAGAAATCTTTTAAGCAATAAATTACTCACAAAGGTTTTAATAGGACGTGTTCTTGTTTAAAGAGATATGGACATCAAAGAACAAATAAACAAAAACATTATTCAATATTGAATGTTTCATGCCTTATACAAATCTTGATCCATATAAGATAATTAGCACTCATACATGATACAAAATGACTAGAATTGATACTTTTATTTCAATGAAAATATTCAATTACAATGGATGAAAAGAATAACGGGGATGAAAAAAAAAAGAACTAATTCCCAATTTTAGCATATAACCACTTTGTAAATTTAAAATAGTTTGAATTTAGAATCCAAACTGACTTGCTGTAAATAACAAATTATGCTAAAAATAATCACTATGAATATTGGAACATTCGTTCGATCCCAATGTTGGAACATTCATCTAGCTTCAAGTGTTTGTCCAAACATTTGTTGCAAATATATTTTGAAGCCATTTTGTTATCCATCTTCGTCCAAACATCATTTGAAATGTCTATCGTAATGTAGAAAGGTCCAAACACTACAAAAAATGACATCTATTAATTGGCGATAACCGTTACTGAAAATCATAAAACCATTGCTATAATCTACACAGGACTACACCAATGGATATTTTTACCATCAACTTTGAGTTGGGTTGCTATAAGGTTATAGTAACAATAACAAGTTGTTGCTATAAGATGAATTGGACTATACCAAGGGTATTTTCACTTGACGTCAAATTAGATATATAGTTTAAATAGACGCTTTATTTCGTTAGTAAAAGCTACAACTAATGTTATTATATATATCTTATAACAATGATTTTTACTGTTACTATAGAAAAATATATGGATAGTTTTTTCTATTAATGTACAATATATTTACGAACAATCATAATCATTACTATAACATTGTCATGCCCTGGGTCACGGAACCCAAGGATGCAAACACGAAAGCCCGAATACATCATCACATGCAATCATATACATGGTTATCATCCATAAACCGAACATAATCCCTGATCAGAGCCAAACTATAGTTGAAGCAAAATCGTAGTATAATATAATGTTACTAAATAAAATAATACAATATAAGCCACAGTCATAGTTGGGTACAATTCTCCATAGTATAAATATAACCCAATCAAAATACTGTAATCAATAATACAACTTCCCACTCTAACCGAGGGCACATAAGATAACATGAATGTAACTGAAATCTAAGGATGAAAAAGAAGGACAATTTAAGTCCCTCAGTCATACGAGCATACAAGTAAGCAATACATGTCCTAGCATGATACTAAGTGAATAGGTGTATCATATAACATGTAATTCCACATATTCACCTCCATATGCCAAGTCAATTTTTTATCTAATATTTTCATTTTGATTCCATTATCATATTAATTTATTATGCCTTAGGTTCACTATTTTATCTCGAGTGTACATCCATTATAGCACTTTCATATCACGTCCATAATCACAGTAACTCACACAAAGAATATTAACATAAATATTACTATTCTACTCAGTTCCCACCAATACAACCATACTTAACACCCAGACTTAACTATAACTCAAGTGTATGCCAACGCATGAAACAAGTACTTTGCATTGCAAATGTAATCTAAATACACCATCTTAGGTATCTGCGCTGCAAAGGCAGTCTAATTACACCATCACAAGTGTCTGCACTGTGAAAGCAATCAAACTACACATCACATGTGTCTGTGCCGCGCTGCAAGGGCAGTCAAACTACGATGGTAGGTGTTTGTGCCATAAAGGTAGTCAAATTACACCATTCACCTAAGTTGTCCAATTTACTCACTCAGCACGTCAGATTTAGTCACACATATCATTCTGTTACACATCAGGCTTTCACTTTTATCACAAAGTAACAAGTTAAACCAATTTCTCAATATCATTTACAATCTCTGTTTCACACGTCAAACAAGTTTGTTCAGTCTCTGAAACTTTATTAAATCAAAACTAATCTCATTTAATTTATTTGGAAACTAAGTTCGAGTCTCAGTTCTATCTTATTAATTTGCTTATAATTTTCCACATACAATTTCTATCTAGCAACTAATCTCATCAATCACATCAATTAGTAGAAGATGCATACATCAGTTTCTTATAATTCTATGATTGTCTTTGGTTATAAAGTTATGACTCTTCACACGCCTATCCTATATTATTTGCATCTAAGTGTAAAGAATATTTAAATCAAACTTCTATAATAAAATACTTCCATTTGCAAGTCTCTTACTGTTCTCTTTCGTTTCGACAAAATGTCTTATCACATTCTTAATATTAACATATTCATCATTGAACATGATTCAAAGTAAAAAACATTTGCTTATTATCTTATCTCATTATCAAGTTCTTTCACTGAAATATTTCTCTTTAAGCTCTCTAAAAATCTTCCTTCTAATTATATTGAGATTCTAGTGCTTTTTATGGGAATTCTTCCCTTGAAATGCTATTAAGGAATCTAAGTCCATCACTTTGAGAAAACATCAGCATTTCAACGAGCATAATTTTTTTTTTTTTTTTTTGAAAACCTTATTCCAAAATATATTTTCAAACAATCCTGTTTTGATAAACTTTAATCTATTAAATTCAATTCAGAGCTACATTCACAATCATTTGTTATTAACACCTAGGAAATTAAATACCCTTTTTAAGTTCAAACATCTTTCCTTTCAAGCTATGACTTCTTCAAATCCGTATAAAAAAAAAAAAAACCTCTTTTATTCTTATCATATTCTTCTTTTGAAAACCTTCATTTTGAAACCATTACAAATTATGTCCTATAACTTCCTCATTTAATATCAAATGCATTATCTTTATCAACGACCATTTAGAAAGATGAAACTCTTTTTCTTAAACATGATTATGTTAAACAAACTAACTTATCTTTCCAAAACCTTCCTCTAATGATTTAACAAATCACTAACTTCTTTCCTTGAGAACTTCTTTTCCTTGAATCTATTTCAATTCATTTGAAAACTCTTTCCTATCGATGTTTCAATTCCCACTTGAATACTCATTTCCAAGATCATCTTCAAAACTTTTTATTCAATCAAAGTCAAACTAGAATATTGCTACTTCTTTAATAAGTATTTAAGGAATTCGGCTACCTTAATTTAAAACATTTTTGGAAAGTGAAATATTCCTTAAATATAAATAAGTTCAACCATTTATCTTTTATTTACAAGTATTCAAGAAACTCTAGTAAGTATAACTATTCAAATATGCATAAGAGGGTAAGAAAGGTCACATAGAAAAGTCTAGGTGCTCTACCTAGGCCTCAAGCACATGGGCCCAAAGGTGGGTACAGGACTCAAGCCTAGGGCGCACAAGCCTAAAGGTAGGTATAGGACTCAAGCCCCCATGTGCATAGGCAAAAATGGGCAGGCGCACATACAACTCCAGATTTGGGTTTTAGCCTCTGTTTTGTGTTTTTTGACCTCTTGACTCATTTTTCATGATTTCAAGCCAAAACCAAACATATATATATATATATATATATATGTTTTCAGTCTTTACCATCATATGAACATAACTAATTTATCAATTTATAACACCAATCGCACAAATTTGATCTACAAGGCTCATCTCCTACCTTCATTCATGTATAGTTATACGAATACACATAACAATTTACATTTTAACCATTTTTAGCAAAACCAAGCAACACAACTACACAATTCATGCAAATATCTTAGTAACAAGATAAAACAATGGAAGTGTAAAGTCTTGTGGCAAATCCAATCAAAATCTTAGTTAAATTAGGAATGCTATTCAAGTTTCCTAAAGTGATGCAAATTGAAGATTTGAAGAATTCTAAACAATTAAGGAGATAAAATGAATCAAGTTGACCAAGATTTTGAAGAATTCTAATTGGTGTGAAGGATTACAAAACCTAATGGAATTCGGACGCAGCCTTCTGGAACATGAATGGAATTCCAATGTACCTCGCAGGCACGGCGCGGGGAGCGCGCGGGTGCGGCCCAAGCACGCAGGCAGCCCGAAGGGAGCGTGCGGGTGCGCCAAGGTGTCTCAGAAATTCCAGTGAGGTCCGCAGGCTGGAGGATGGGAGCGCGAGGGTGTGCCAGTGTTATTTCCTAAAGCGCAAAAATTCCAGTGCAGGTCGCAGGCTGGAGGATGGGAGTGCGAGGGATCGAGCTATGAATATTTTGTTCGAATTCAATTTCCTATTTTGCCAAATTAGGGCAACTTTGTAATCCTATATATATGTGAAACCAACTCTGTTATTGTAAGGAGGTGGGAGAACATATTGTAGGGACCTAGAGAAAGAGTCTTTGAGGATTGAGAGCTTTCATGTTCTTTCTCTAAATTCGTCTTGTATTTTCTTTTCACTTTCTGTGTGAGGCAGAAAGCCTACTTGTAGGGTTTATCGAGTGATTCGAGCAAGAGTGACGAAAGGATTCGTGCGAGTGATTCGTAGAGAGTCTGAGTAGAGTCTTGTAACCCGTTGATAGTGGGATTGTAAATAGAGGTTTTTCTCCCTGTGATAGGGTTTCCTCATTATTCTCTTGTGTGATTACTTTCACTGTGTGTGTGATTGTGTGGGTTTGGAATTTTCAATTGGTATCAGAGCAGGTCACTCTAAGTTCTTGAGTGAAGATCTTCATCCAAACCAATGGATCCACCACGTGAAGGAGGCTCAAGCACCAGACCCCCTTGGTTTGACGGCTCAAACTATTCATACTGGAAGGTAAGAATGCAAGCTTTTCTTTTGGGAATTAATTACAAAGTTTGGATGTCAATAGTTAAAGGATGGGAAGAACCGACCCATGAAGTTGACGGAAGAAGCGAACAAAAGTCAATTCAGACGTGGACTAAAACTGAGCAAGAGAGTTCGGAGTGGAACTTCAAAGCCTTGAGTGCCATATTTTCTGCAGTTTGCCCTAATGAATTCTGCCGCATCTCAAGTTGTACGAGTGCCCGAAAAGCGTGGTTAATTCTGCAAAGTACACATGAAGGGAACGAACAAGTCAAAACCAGCAAGCTTCAAAAACTCACTTCTGAGTTTGAGGGACTAAGGATGAATGAAGACGAAAGGTTTGATGACTTTTATGTCCGGCTCAGTCACATTGTTAATTCATGCCATAACCTTGGAGAACCTATTCCAGAATACAAAGTGGTACGTAAAATTTTACGTTCTCTTCCACGAGTGTTTGATTCTAAAGTCACAGCAATAGAAGAAGTCAGAGATGTGAACTCCATGAGAATAGAAGACCTTATGGGATCCTTGCAAACGTTTGAAGCAAATATGGTGAAACCTCGCAAAGCGTCAAAAGGTATTGCTCTAAAGACAGTGGAAGAAGAAAGTGATGAAGAGGAGTCGGATAAAGAAATGGCGCTTGTGGCTAAACGATTCGTAAGATATATGAGGAAGAAGGGTTTATTTAATAAGAATAACAAGAATGAGTCACAATCTCAAGAAAAAGGAAAGAAGATCAAGAAGATTGAATCTGGGGAAGAAAACAAGAAGAACAAGATCAAGTGTTTTGAGTGTCATGGATATGGACACTTTGCTCAAGACTGTGCAAACAAAAAGATGAAAAAGAAACAAGTCAAAGTCATGAATGCTACATTAGATGATGAATCCAGTTCAGATGAATCATCTTCAGCAGTATCCTCAAACGATGAAGGTAATTTTGTTGCTTTTATGGCGTCTCACTCTTCGTCTGCAGGAACTCCATCTGGATCTCAAAGCGACACCGATATATCTAATCATGAAGATGATGACTCTGAGGATGAATTCAATAATGACTTGCAAGTGGCCTATGATGCTCTCATTGTCGAATACAATAAGGTAAAGAAACAAAGACAAGCCCAACATACCCGCAACAGTAAACTCCGAAGTGAACGAGATTCCTTGAAGACAGAGAATGAAAAACTCGCAGGTAAAATATCTATTTTGGAATCTGACAAAACTTCTCAGTCTCATAGTGCAGAAAAGTTCAAAGAAAAACTTGAAGAAAAGAATAAAAAGATTGATGAATTGGAGAAAGTTGTTGAAGAACTTCAGGATGAGGTTAGTAAACTGAAAGAGAAGATCAAGAGTGATGAGAAGATAATTGAAAGAATGAACTCCAGTTCACAAAAACTTGAAGAAATTTGGAGCCAACAACGAACACATGGAGACAAAATAGGCTTAGGCTACACTGGAGGGAAAAATACAATTGTTTCATCATCATCAGCGCCTTCAGTAGTAGAAGAGGTTGTTTCAAAACCTGTAGCCAATCCCAAGACCTTCCATAAGTTTGTTGCACCACCAAAGAAGAGTTTTGAAAAGAATAAACACTATCAGTATCCTCTTTACATAGTGAAAGGTACGCATTTTGCTAGATCCCAATCCTTTGTACCTGTTTGTCACCATTGTGGAATCAAAGGTCATATACGCCCCAACTGTCACAAACTCTATGGTCTTCCTTTAAACCATGTTAAAAATTTTTCAAAAAACCCGGAGCCTAAAGTCCCTGTGAAGAATAAATTTCAAGTGTTTTCAAAATTTTCAGAAGATTATTACAAAAACTCACGTCCTTTTCAAAAACAAAACAGTCTAATATTTCGAAGAGGTACAAATTTCAAATTTGTTGAGAAAAAGAATTTTCAAAAAAGTCAAAAACGTGAGGAAAAACCTGTCAAGACAACTGGTCTTAAAACTAGAGCTATTTGGGTTAGAAAGTCAGATTTAAATTGTTTTGTTTCACAAAATGCCCTTCGCTTTGAGTCTCTAAGAAAATCTGTAGGCATTTGTACACACCATTGAAATCTAAAAGATAAGTTAGAAGTTCATTGATTAAGTTGAAAATATTTTATGATTTCTATACTGTTACCTGTACATTAAATCTTCCAAATTCATCGATTTCAATGAGTTCATAATTTTCGCATTCCTTGTAAATTGATACGAAGTGTTTTGGTGATTTTTGTCATAATTTTGAAGTGCTTCCTATTACACTTGACTTTACATGCATATATCTCTTTCTCTTCTTTTCCACGAATCAAGGGTTATTGTTTGATGTGTTTAAAAAATGTTGAGGAGCCTGATATGTGCATATCAAAGTTATGCATCATATAAATAAAAAAAAAATAAATAAACAAACAAACTTGGAAAGGGCTACCGGTGGGACCAGTGAGAAGCCCCTTAATGACTCGTTGATTGTTAAGGAATAGCTACCTGCCCATAAGCGTGTGAAAGCCGCCAAGTGTTTAAAAAAAAAAAAAAAAAAAAAAAGAAGATTGGCTCTCAATTCATTTGGTACATCAAATTTAACTTTTTGAGTCTATGATTTGTTTGAGGGGGAGCCTATATGTATATTATAGTCAAAAACTCACACGTGCACAAGCATTTGTTCAATTTTATGACTTATTGCACCTCTCGACACAGAATTGACAATTTTCTTGGAAAAATAAAATGTGAATCTTTGAATTTATGAAGGGTGAGAGATTGATGTACATGTATTGGTATAGTGGAATTAAAAGTTTTTTTTAACATTTTTTAGTGAATTCTTCTACTGTCTCTTTTTAGTTTTGATTGTCTGTGTCCAAATCTGCACTTACACGTATTTTCCTAAGAGCCTCGTAGGCAGGGCGCAGGAGATCCTCCCTCACATTATTCTGATGTCACACTTAGAAGAGGTCGTGTCATGTATGCCATACTCATGGGTCTTCGGTTTGATCTTACCTTATTTTTGTGCACTTGTCATTTCCATATCAAAAAAAAAAAAAAAAAAGGGGAGTCATTTCAAGTTATGTATGTAATATGTGAACGTGTTTCGGCTATGGCATGATATTTTATGTATAATGTGCTTTGGTAATGATATCATTGATCATTTCTATATTATTCCACATGGTGCCTTGATGTGTGTGTTCAGTACGTGCAGAATTTGAGCAGAATTTAAAATGCAGAATTTGAGCAGAATTTAAAATGCAGAATTTGAGCAGAATTTAAAATTTAACTTAAGTTTTGATATGGAATTGCCAAGGGGGAGATTGTAAAGTCTTGTGGCAAATCCAATCAAAATCTTAGTTAAATTAGGAATGCTATTCAAGTTTCCTAAAGTGATGCAAATTGAAGATTTGAAGAATTCTAAACAATTAAGGAGATAAAATGAATCAAGTTGACCAAGATTTTGAAGAATTCTAATTGGTGTGAAGGATTACAAAACCTAATGGAATTCGGACGCAGCCTTCTGGAACATGAATGGAATTCCAGTGTACCTCGCAGGCACGGCGCGGGGAGCGCGCGGGTGCGCCCCAAGCACACAGGCAGCCCGAAGGGAGCGTGCGGGTGCGCCAAGGTGTCTCAGAAATTCCAGTGAGGTCCGCAGGCTGGAGGATGGGAGCGCGAGGGTGCGCCAGTGTTATTTCCTAAAGCGCAAAAATTCCAGTGCAGGTCGCAGGCTGGAGGATGGGAGTGCGAGGGATCGAGCTATGAATATTTTGTTCGGATTCAATTTCCTATTTTGCCAAATTAGGGCAACTTTGTAATCCTATAT
This sequence comes from Vitellaria paradoxa, assembly GCA_019916065.1. Classification (NCBI taxonomy): domain Eukaryota; kingdom Viridiplantae; phylum Streptophyta; class Magnoliopsida; order Ericales; family Sapotaceae; genus Vitellaria; species Vitellaria paradoxa. Next base: position 17,577,858 of record CM034236.1, read on the forward strand.
ATATGTGAAACCAACTCTGTTATTGTAAGGAGGTGGGAGAACATATTGTAGGGACCTAGAGAAAGAGTCTTTGAGGATTGAGAGCTTTCATGTTCTTTCTCTAAATTCGTCTTGTATTTTCTTTTCACTTTCTGTGTGAGGCAGAAAGCCTACTTGTAGGGTTTATCGAGTGATTCGAGCAAGAGTGACGAAAGGATTCGTGCGAGTGATTCGTAGAGAGTCTGAGTAGAGTCTTGTAACCCGTTGATAGTGGGATTGTAAATAGAGGTTTTTCTCCCTGTGATAGGGTTTCCTCATTATTCTCTTGTGTGATTACTTTCACTGTGTGTGTGATTGTGTGGGTTTGGAATTTTCAGGAAGGATATGCAAAGAAGCAATCAAACCCTTACCTCAGTCAGCTTAAACGTGAAGAACTATAAACTGGAACCCAAAAATTTTTTGGAAACCCACCTCAGCCAGTCAACGCTTGCTACCTCCAAATCAATCTTTTCAATATTCTCTGTTTTATGCAAATTGAATATCTAAAATAGAATGGATGATCAATTCAAGTAAATTTCTCCTCTTCAATCTTGTCTCTCTCCCTTCTCTTTTTCAGTTCATCAACCAAACCCACAAACACATGTAATATATTTATACCATAAAACCTAGAAATGAAGAAAGAAAAAAAAAAAAATTAAATGTGATGGGATGGCCTCCCTTATGACCCTAAGCGCATCTTAGGGTGGCTAGTCAGACAAAAAGGAAAAAGAAAGACGTCAACTAATCTAACATAACAGGGACAACCCGAGTGCATGGGAGTCATGTCTCAGTGCACAGCCATTAAGGGGCGACACCCGGGCACACTCCCACTTAGCCAAAATTTGACTATTGCACTCATTTTGGACCATATCTAGCTGGAACTTGATTTAAACCATGGAGTTTGACCTCAAAAATGACCTCAATTTTTTTGAACCCAGTTGCTATGATGTCGGGCTTGAAATTTCCTTTTTGAAAATGTATTACGAACTCCACAAACCTCTATAGTTTAAATGTTATGACTGATAAATGTTTGTCAAAAATTCTTTTAGATTCACAAATTCTTGCAAAACCACATTTAAATGTGATTATAAATAAAATCATGTTTTTTAAAATACAGGTTATCATAAACATGCTACAGTAACAGACATTTTCCATTGTTATATTATGCAATTGTCATTAATATTTCGGTAAGATACATGTATAGTTTTTTTTTTTTTTTTTCGTTGCTAGTTTTGGGATTCATTAACTATTTGTATTTGTGACAATATGATTGACGTATACTATCACCATTAATTCCATCATAATTAGTAATCATTTTTTATTGGTAATTTTTTATGCCTTGACAAATAAAAAGATCTTAAATTAATACAAATTAATTTGATGTAGAGATTTTAGATAAAAAATGAGTAATATAACATTTGAAAAGTTACTACATTAATATAAATATACAATAAACAATATCTGAAACATAATTTAAGCTAGAAATAATTCAAACAATGTCTAAAACATTATTCAAGCTCGAAATAATTCAACTGTATAATGTTTTGAAGTAAAACAAATTCTAAATAAAATCTTCAAAAGTATCATATAAAAATGATAGAATTCTAGATAAACTCTTCAAAATATCATTTCTTGATTGGTTCCTAGGTCAATAATTGTGTACCTGTAAAAAAAAAATAAAATGACCTATTAAAAACAATTATATTCCACTATAAAATAAATAATAGTTGAAAAACATAACACAAAAAAGTATCTAATAGTGATGCGGTTTATAATTTTACCATTAAAACTTCAATGAGATTGATAAGTCACGATTACGATGGTATATTATTCTATGAAAAGTCTCTTAGGCAACTAGTACCATTTGAATCCTAAAAAGTAGTTAGAGTAAATATGTTGCGAAAGAGTAATATTATCAACAAGTAAAAAAAGCGATTTAATTTTACAAATTTCATACTGGTTGATTTTTGAAACTTTTTGTCGCATTTATAATTTCAATTATTTATTATCTTCTCATAGTTCCATATAAATAATAGCTGCTAGATTAACATATTCCAGACTCAGAAATTATAAAACAAATACCCATAAAAAATTATTAGGATGATATAGTGTCTTAGGCATAAAATAATGGAGTCGATAGATAAAAATGTTAAAATGATATATAAAAAACTAGAATGAAATTTATTTTTTATTGCTGATAGTTTCAAGTGGGGGTGACGAAAGTTGTCTTCACAGAACTTAATTTTCTTTTTTTTAAATATAAAAATAATATAAATCGATTTAAATACTAACATTTCTTATTTTTCACTTTTTAACTATATTATAGAGAATAGGAGCATAAATTCCATATCCTAACTGAATTTGGTCCTTGAACTTTCAATTCAAAAAAAAAAAAAAAGAAAAAATTAGTAATAGACTTCATACCTGATTGGAAATTTAGTGGAGTAACGCACTTCAACAAATAGTAATGAATGAAAAAAATTAATTATTTTATATGTACAATTAATCTAGTGAAAGAAGTATTCATGCCCACTTGTTAAAAAAATAAAAAATAAAAAACAGAGAATGGAAGTCACTAACTACATTCTTAAAAGTAATTATATTGGAACTAGTTAGTGTTGCAGTTCAAACGCTCATTTTCAGCTTGTATCTCTTAGAAAAATGAGTCTCTTAGAAAAATGAGTCCAACACTTCTTAATTTTCATCGTGTATCTCCTAAAAGAAAAATAAGAAAAAGTGAATACATTAAAATATTTTAATTTTTCAATATAAATGTTAACTCTCTTTCTCCATAAATATATTTTACCTTTACTCTCATGAGAAAAAATATTTATATATAATGGCTCAATGAGAAAATCAAAAAATTTGAGAAAATTATAAAAAATAGAAATAAGAATCACATCTTGGATTATAGAAAAAATTAAAAAAAAGAAAGAAACATATATGTACCTGTGTTTTATGCTTTATAGATTGACAAAAAAAAAAAGTTAAAAACCCTAGGAATTTTGATTTCTGAAGGAGCATGAGAATTGGCAACCCAGAGTGATAGGGAGTGTGGGACTTGGTAACCTATAGCGATGGGGAGAAGTGAGATAGTGGGATGGCAGCAATGAAAGTGAGATGGCGAGAGCATGAAAATTGGTAACCCCCTAATTTATGTGTAATGGATTAATATGTGAATTTTAAGTAGTAATTGATTAAATAAAAAACTTAAAATTAAGATTATACTAAATATTAAAAACTAAGAATCAGTAAAAAAAATTAAGAATAAAAATACCATTGTATACTTTTAATTATTTTATAAGTTAAAAAAATGATATTAAGAAAAAATTGCACTAAACTAAGATAACTATTTCGCTCAAATTTATCATATATTGACTAAATTAGATAATTAAATATCATTCATTATTTATTAAATTGTAGAAATGTTTGAAGCGTTATTTGTCTTATCTTGTTCTTTTTTTTTTTTTTATTTAAGCTGTTATCTTAGCTATTTAATTTCGAATAAAATAATTATATTGTTGCATAAGTTTTTCGAGCTAATCTTTGAAACATCAAATGAAATTTTGTTATATAGTTACTTACAATGCTTGGTGCCAATATTTTAATGATTGATAATTAATCTCATTTAATAGTATTTAATATTTATATTAATTCACTTGAAATTTTTTTAAATATTACATTTAAATTAAATAAATTTTATGTATAATTAATCTCATTTTATAGTATTTAATATTTATATTAATTCAATTGAAAATTTTTCAAAAGATTATGTCTAAATTAAATAAATTTTATTTATATTGTATTTAATAACACAATCCTCATTCCATTTAAATAAGTTTATTTAATAAGAGTGTAAAAAGTACAAGACTCAAAGTATATTCATTATACATTATCAAATATTTATTACCTTGTTTTTTGATTACTACATATAATTAGAGTCCTATTTATTAAGATATATATTCTTAATGTATAGTAGTGGTATTTGATAATAAATGATTTATAGAAATTATTTTATTTAATAATTAAATAAGCTATGTGTCACAACTATAATGCCATGTGTTACATGACACAATTACGTTACAAAAATTATGTTTTATATATATGTGATATACATATAATAGGGGTGCACAAAAAATCAAAGAACCTTAAAATCGAACCAATTCAACCATTTGATTCGAGTGGGTTTGAGTCCGTACTAAAATCGGTTCAGTTATTGATTAAAAAATTAACAACTTGATATTTTGATTCAATTCTCAAGTTTGTAAATAAAAGAACTTAATCGAGTCGAATCGAATCACGTACACCAATCTGGTGGAAGTATAATCTCAATGAAATTGATTAAGTTAACTATATAGATACTTTATTACATAAATTAATTTTGAAAATATATTTGTAATCGACACAAGAGTAGTACAATTATGTTGAATTCATATTATTGACAAATATGGTTAATTGTAACGAGTAGAAATTAAATTGTAAGAATTATTTTAGTATATTCTCAATAAATGATACTACAATCTTTAGAAATAAGGATTAGTGAATATATGAGTAATTATAATTTATATATATGTTACTGTGTTAAATTGAATAATTAATATTACAAATATAGTAATAAATGTTTATAGAATTTAAAATATATATATATATATATATATATGCACACCATTTAAACTAAATAAGTGTTGAAATTCAAAAATAAATTTTTCTTAATTTGAATTATAAGAAAATATTTTTTGATGGACACCATTTTAATATAGTAATAAATGTTTATAGAATTTTAATATATATATATACATACCAGTTAAACTAAATAAGTTTTGAAATTCAAAAATAAATTTTTCTTAATTTGAATTATAAGAAAAAAAAAATTTTTGATGGGCACCATTCCATATCGATAGGATTAAGAATTTTGTTGGCTTATGTCCAACTTATATGAACTAATTTTTTTTTACCATTAGTAAATATTATTCCAATAGTAATAGTATTAATATTCTATTAGCATATACTATAACCTATAGAGATGTTATAACACGTTGTTGGTATATAGTGTATCCTATGCCAGCACAAATTTTAAATTGTGTTGGTATAAAATCTACTTATAATAATGTTTTTATAACCATTGGTAAAGGTCATGCCAACAGTAATGGGTTAATCATACTGTTTGTATATGATACAACATATAAAGACGGATAAATTTTGTCTATTGCTATTATTCATACTAATAATGACAACTAATATTTTCCATTAGTATAGACTTGTTCTATAATGACGACTTCTTAATCAATAGTAAAAGTAAGATACAGTGAATTTTTGTTGGTCACAAAAAATTGTCCGTCACTCTGTGTCATTTTTCTTGTAGTATAAAATACTTTTTTTACATTATTAATCTGTATAAGACATAAAAATTACATAAGTTGGGTTTTAAAAATAAAAGTAAACTTTAAACACTAATATAATACGAAATGAACATCTTTAAAATAACTTACTTGTCAATATGTGATGTTTATCAAATCCTTATTAACAGACGTGGAATCGCGTATTCACGTATATTGACCAAGATTGATATGTGGTAGGCTCAGAATGGGTAATAGATTGGTAGCCTATGGCCACAGACTTGCTTAGCAGAATATCTATCCACAGTTATGATTTTGTTTATATACTTTATTTTTGTTGTTGATAATGAGATACTATCTGCGCTTATGAGTTAAAGATTTTTGAATTGAGATAATGGGAATAATGGGATGATATGAAATAAGGGATTCAGGATTGAGCTCCAGTTGAGGTGGTACATGGACGATAGTCCAGCTAAGAAAAATAATAATACGATTAAAAGATTTCTTGATAACATACCATGACAAAGATTAAATAATGAATAAAGAAGTGATTAGTTGGGTTAATGGGATTGAGTAAAGAGTAAGATTGATTACAGACTATAACCTAGATGAGACTAATAATAGAAATGTAAAACATTACGCCGTTGAAAAGAAAAGTGTTGAGTTAGGTGTAAGTTGGTAAGTTTAAGAATATGATCATAATTTGAGAGATGAATGGTTTAAAATTGGTAAATGGATTAAATGATGATAACATCTAAGATAGTTATATAAACAAGATTTAAATAAATCTTGACTAACTATTTAGTTGTTTGAATAAGATAAGAAATGGGTTGTCACGCCCCGGATTTTCATAACCGAATGCCCAGGGGTGACTTGGAATTTATTTGTTAGGTATAAAAATAAGATGATAATAACACGCTGTCACACCCCAGAGTTTTCCCAGGTCATGGTTGCAGGGTCGTGACTTCCCTTAACGAAAGTCCACCATTCATATGCATCACCCCGTAGCCGGAACGTTGCCAGGGTTATCTTAGTAGCATGACAGGTTATTCCCATAGTCTCTAAAATACGAGAGACTTCTTTGAACCAGTTCTCAGCTGCTACTGGTTCGAGTTCACCATGGAATGATGGTGGGTCATACCGTAAGAAGTTTCTCAGGTCATCATCATGTCTTCTTACTGGTGGTATTACTGGTGCTACTTCCGCTACAGCCGCTGCCGGCATTGCCGCCGGTGCTCGTGGATTCATCTGTATGAATTGGGTCATAACTGTCGCCATGTCCCGGATAGCTTGGGCCATCTCGTTGGTAACGTTGGTGGTGGTTGCAGATTGTGCATTTGCTGGTTGCGATTGCGCCCCATTTCGGCTATTGTTTCGGGGTCGTCCACGGCCTCTTCCGGTGTTTTCCATTCTATATAAGATTCACAGGTTAGTTGATACTTACACACAAATACACGCAATAAGTATAAAAATACCCAATCCCCACTACCCTTAGGTAAATCGTAAACCTATGGCTCTGATACCAAGCTGTCACGCCCCGGATTTTCATAACCGAATGCCCAGGGGTGACTTGGAATTTATTTGTTAGGTATAAAAATAAGATGATAATAACACGCTGTCACACCCCAGAGTTTTCCTCCAGATTAGGGTTGACCCGTAAGAAAAATTTAAGATAGTCAAAATCCCATGTTTATCCCAAACAATATTTATAAGTCATTGGACTGAACCATTTGATGGGATTTCAACTACAGGGCACAAAATAAAGATAGAGAAAAATATTACAGAGCCATCTAAGTGTCCCAATCACGCTATTAACATTACATACCAAATAAAAGTAAATTAGGTCTATGCTTAATAATTACAATCATCCAACAATTATTACAGACAAAAAATAAAGTCCTCCAGCTCTGTGCAGGAAAGAAGAAAAAAATAGATAACTCTTCTGATAGAATATTTAAGAGAAATTAATCTCTTTCCAGCTCATCTTCTGTATCTCTGTGCTTAATATCCTGAAAAAAATATTCCCACAAGGGGTGAGCTACTAAAGCCCAGTAATCAGAATCTCCAAGGTGCTTATATGCAGTGGTTGTAATACTACACTGTATTAAGTGAATGTGTTTAAGTGGCATACTATTTATGCAACAATTAATTCAATAGATCTCAACTGAACAATGTAAATTATACTTACAACGGTTCGATGAAATCGTCACCGTAACTACTATTTTACTTACATGTAAAATAATTAAATACTGATGTGTATACCACAATGAAGTCTGTGTCGCAGTGGTAAGGATCTCAGATTTAGATCTTCAAGGTCTCGGGATCAAACCCCGTAGCGATACAGGTTTCATACATATATATATATATATATATAAAATATTAATCGAGAGGAATTAAATATAATTAAATAATTCCAACACATCATTCATACATAACAAGAGAGGTTGCTAGTCACAGTAAAATTTTGTAAAGGAGTTTAATCTAAATTCTCCTAAGATAATCATACTCTTGTCCTCCTCTACCCCTAGCCTTGGGAACCAGTGACTTTACGGGCTTAGCATCCAATGCATACCGACGGTGTCACATACCAAAAACCTAGCCGTCGCGACCGGCTACCTGACTGGCCAGGTCAGAAGGGAGCATCTCCCAAATAAAATGCATGTTCCCATCTTCATCTAAAAGGCCATTTCTACCCACCCATCACTCCATTGCCAAAAACAACTTTAGCACCAAGTGCCTTAATTTCTTCTCACCCTTTTACATTCCAAGGGTACCTTGTATGGAAATCAGACATTTTTAATAACAACCGACAATGTTCCCGGGCGATGAATCAAAAGTGAGATTATTTAGTCACATGCAATATATTTTTAAGCACTTTATCTATATCCATACTTTAATAGTAATTCTCAATAAATCAAAGATTTAACATAGTCATCAATATCATTATTACAAAGGTAGGCACTATATGTAAATTAACAATTAGCAAGTGAAAAAAAAAAATTTAGAATACAAATTAGTATTTTAGTTAATTGTTTTGACAAGTTTACCGTACCAAATTTGATAAGAATAAAATTATTTCTAATGGTATATTAATTAGGCCGAGGTTGGTAGCTTAGTGGGTGAGCGACCCTAATTGCGATTTAAAGTCGCAAGTTCAAACCTCATTGGCTGCAAATCTCGGTTTTTGCTCCTTTTACCTTTTATTTTATTATTTTATGGAATATAAAGATAATAAATAGCTCTTGGACTTATATTTAATTTTTAGCAAAATTGATAAGTTTTATTTTATTCAAAAAATAATTTAAATAAATTTCCAATCATCATCTTATTTATAACCAAACCCTTATCATAGGTTTTTGGCTTCAAGATATCCACAGAATTATCCCAATGTTTAGGAAGATATTAAATGAGTTTCATTAAATTCACTTAATCATAAAAAATATAATTATATAACTTGCTAGGTTGACAAAACAATGCTAAAAATAAATCAAATTCATTTAAGAAAGACCAAATGAGAAAAGAACAAGTCCATTGTTTCTTTTGGGTATTTTATCAAATACTAGCATTTTAGTTTGAATAAGTCATCCAACTATCCATGATGAAACTGATTATCTAAGTCAATTATCATCAATATTAGAGTGTCAAATAATACATAATATCTAGTTTAAAATAATTTTATATCAATAGAAATTAGTAACATGACAATAACTAACAAAAGGAAATTGGAAATTTAAATAAATCTTTACACATAATATTCTAAACAAATCCAAACAAGCATCAATTAAAGCTAAGTAGAATAGCAGCTTGAAAGAAAATTCATATAAAATAGAGCAAGACTCCAATATCTATAAACTTTATATCTATAGAAACTAGACTTCAAGACCTACAACTTTCATGTTTTACACTTTTTAAAATTTTGAGGTCTAAAGGTACAAAAACAGCTTTGAATTCAGTTTGTTCAGAAAATACAGTTTTACACGTGCTCAGTATTTTGGGCATAACTTTTGACTCACAAATCGGATTGATGCAATTCTTTTTGGGTTGAAAAGAAAACTGAAAGGGCTACAACTTTTATGTTTTAGGCAAAGCCAAATTCCACCGTTTTAGGGGTTAGAAGCACATACGAAGTTACAAATAGAGAGCTGTCAGCATACTGAGTTACTTCAGTCAAAATTTTGGCTTCCATACCCCCAATATACGGGTATTTATTTTTATCACAATCAAGTTTCATACTTCAAACCAGAAAATGCATCAAATATATTTTAGGAGATTCATCATCCTACCTCAATGAAGATATTAATGACCAAGTCTGAGAAGGAAAAATGAGTTAGCTTCGAACACCACCCAAATTGAAAAATTCCAAGCCTTTCTTCTTCCTCCAAGCAACACCAAATCTTCAGCCTCACTAATTAATAATTTATTTTTATTTCTCTCTTATTTTCTTCTCTTTGAAGACACACAATTTATAGGGAGTGTAGAGAAAATTATTAGTGGAGAAAAAATCAACTAAGGTAAGATCATGCCTATACAATTGGTAGCATGATCCAAGAATCATGCTTACTTTTTGACTATCTAGCCATATCATTTAAGAAAAGCATTGGGGAAGATGTATGGAGGTGGCATGATCCGGGAATCATGCTAACTTTTTGACAAATTTAAACAATCATGCTAGCTTTTTGACAATTTAACCAAATGCTTTAAATCATGCTAGCTTTCAAACAAAATGCTTTAAATCTTGTTTGCTAAATAATTTGAAAAAGATGCTTTAAGGTCATCAATGTGGGTCTTCTCTTTGTCCAATTAGTCAAATAATTTTGAAAGATGGTGAGAGTGTATGGAAGATGGAAATGAAGGTGTCGGGAAATAATTTAGAGCAACTATTCATGAGTCAATTCATTGAGTGATAAAGTGAGTTGAAATGAGTTGAGGTGAGTCAAAGAAAAGGGTTGACCCATGGGTTAATGGTCTTGGTTTGAACCAAATAAGTAATTGGGCTAAGAAGTGTTTGGATAAAAATTTTAGAAATTCTACATTAAACTCCACATAGGGTGAAATTTAATCCGAAAATTTTTCAACTAATTTTTATCATTCCAAAAATTTTCAAATGCTCAATTTTCTAGATTTTTACTATAATAAATATCACTACCACACTTAAATAATTTAATTAAGAAAAAAAAATTCAGGTTATTACATGGGTAAAGGAACAAAAGTAAATGTGAGTAATTAATGCGATGCACAATCATGGTAGTAACATTCTTAGAACATGTTATGCATGCTTGTGTATTTAAGTGAGCACACGAATTATGGTGCTCATTATTCTACAGTCAGTTATGTTTCAGCTATATTTGTAGGTTCAGAGGCACGGATGCTTACTAGACTTTTAGATGAGACTAATAATAGAAATGTAAAATATTATAGCCGTTGAAACGAAAAATGTTGAGTTAGGTTGTAAATTGCTAAGTTTAAGAACATGATGATAATTTGAGAGATGAATGGTATAAAATTGGTAAATAGATTAAAGGATGATAACATTAAGAAAATTATGCAAACAAGATGTAAATAAATCATGATTGATTGGTGAGAGTTATATGTATGTGATTGCGGTGTGACTGCATGCTATAGCGGTCCATTCTGAGTTGCAAAATCGATACCTGTTGTTTTAAATAGTTTTTTATCTGTAAATTTTATATTAATATATATACATTAATATATAATTTAGTTATTACGGTATATTCAGTTTCAATTTTTTAGCCACCAGACTAAAAATCAGAAACAAAAGAAAATATTTTTAAAATTGAATTAATCAAATTAACTAAGCTAGACAATCGGTTTTATCAAATTTACATAATTTTATTAAAAAAAAATTAGTTTTAATGGAATGGTCCTCACCCACCCCAACCGAAACCCGTCGTTTGACACAAATTTAGGCAGTCCTCCCATAAATTTTGGGGAAAGGTAAACGATGGGTAAGCCCGGATTGTAGAAGGTAGGACCCATAGTTTACCAATCACCGGCGGGTCATGCGTGGGGACACCTCACATGCACATTTCAACGCTCATCAAGGAAGACTCGTTTGATTGGCTCACATTTTTTCTCTTCAATTGTATTTCACATGCAATTATTTTAATTGGTAGTATTTAATTTTTTTTTTCTTTTAACGACTACTAATTTAAATCTCTTTAAAACTACTAATTTAAATCTCTTCAAAACTATTAGAGAGAGTTTACCGATTATTAATTTCAGAGCTAATTGACTGGCTCTTTAGACAACTTAGGCAGTAAACTAAAAATCTGCGTAAATTTAAGACCCCCATTTATTATATATACACATTTATACATATTACATATACATTAAATTACCTCATAAATTGCAAACAGTTCTCTCTCTCTCCATAATTTATCTTCTTGACTCTCTGCATACCTTAATTATATTCAAGGCGTTTAATGGGGGAGTTTTCCTTCTAAACTTGAAACTCTTTTTTCAGTTTAATTTTAGTAATAATATTTTTTTAGTTCAGATACATATAAACAAAATGAATTAAAAATATATCTTTAAATATGGGGTTTCAAATTTTTGAAAATATTTTAACTGAGTCATCTATAAAATCATTCCTGGTTTTAGTATTAAATATGATGTAAATAATATTTTTTCCGGTTAAAAATCAAATGCTTAATTTATATTTTATATATTATTTTATTTATAATTTCTTTTAAAATTTTGAATTTTTATATTAAAGTTTTTTAGAAAGTATTTATTTTAATACTAAACTTATTGAACCAGATGAAACATAAACAATTTGAAGAAAGTTAATGTTTTTTGTTCGTAATCACTGCTTTAAATAAACATTTGTTTCGTAATTTTGCAACTTAAAAATTGTTGAAAATTTTTTAGGTCTGATTTTTTTTGGCCTTATATACCAAATAATCGGATACGGCGCTGATTAACTCTAACACTCTAGGATTAGTCGAGATATATATAATTTGATCGAGATATTTTGAATGTTGAAGGAAAAAAAAGGAAAATCAACGCCAGAGTGATTTGGTGGTCTTCACTTTGACACATCTCAGCCGCCCATGTTAATTGCATGGAGAAACAACTACGTATGCGTGTATAGTTTTTTTGGATAAATACGATGACTAGTAAATGTTTGGCACCGATGCGAGACAACATTGTCAGCTTGATAAACTACCAAAAAAAAAAACATTGTCAGGTTGATACATCATTTCTAACAGTCGAACCTCAAAAGCAAAGAGCACCCTAGTCTATATAAAACCTACATTTATATATACAATTAATATTGTTATAATAAAAAATATCTTAGCGTGGAATGAGATTTAGAGGTTTCCTTTTTTTTTTTTGTGAGGAGTTGCGTCATATTTAAGAATTTTACCGGTAAAAAAAATGTTTAAAAATTTTTAAAATATCTTTTCAGAAATTTTTTTTATTAAAATTAAAAATATAAACTTTGTACACAGTTTGAAGCAATAACAATAGTGCAAATTTATTTGCAGTTCACAAATAAACTTTTACATTGCATTTTATTTTTTCACTAAACAAAATTAATTGCGCAAATATTATCCTTTTATGTCCCATCAATATTTTCATTTAATTTCATTTAATGAAATAACATAGTTGTGTAATTTCCACTTAACGGAAAAAAAAAAAAAAAAAAAAGACAACATAGAGTGCAAAAACCTAATTATATATGAAACCCAAATAAACTCTCTCTAATTAATATAGTACAAATACAAAATATTTTAATGAATAATGATTCGAAATGAAGAAAACATATATAAATTAATGAATTTATGTAATTATTTAAATTATATAAATAACTTTTTAAAATAATCTTCTCTAGTTAGATTCTTTAACTTTTAATTTTTTAATTTATATATATAAACATATATAGGTTTTATTAAATGTAATAATAAGTTATTATCAGGCCGATTACACGTTATGACTTAGCGAGGGAGCTTACTAACTAAGTCTTGTATATATATGAGTCCTTCCTTAGGAAAGAGAACTTGTATTTGGTGGGTTAACATCCCACCAATTAAGGGTATAAGGTTAGAGGGTGTCCAAAGCAAAAGCTTCCTCTATTGGCCTTTATGCCCTATCTGAGAGGATGGTTGGTAGCTAGAGTTACTTGACATGCACGTTATTTATCCCAGTAGGAATTTTATTAATTAATAAGCTGGTCAAGGGGGTTTCCCTGTTCGATTCAGCATTAATGGAGTACGTATACTTACGGGTGTTCGGTACACAACCAATTTTTATTAATTTTTATCAATTCTCTGTTATTCTTATTTTCTGTGCATTTATTGTAAAATTCTAAATTTTATAAAGTTTTATTACTTGTTATTATTTTTTGTCAATTTTTATTATTTTTTTGATAATTTTTCTAATCAAAATCGTTTGAATGAGTGGATAAAAAATGCTAAAAAATAATTAACACATGTAACTTTTTATATATATTTTTTTAACCTCCAAAGGCACCCTTAATTTAAGGCCGTCAAAAAGATGTTGCGTCCTCAAAAAGCTCTTATCTGATTTAGTTGTCAGGACTATGATTGTATAACAAGATGTGAACCGTTGTCAATTGTCTGATTTATTGTCACAAGCATCGTTCAACTATATTGGGCTTGTGAATGAGCTTATAAAACTCACAAGTCAACTAAGTAGAGATTTACGATTGGGTGCAATGTGCCTGCAATTATTCAACATGCACCTCGTGCCTTACTGCCACAATGCCACCTCTTAAAGAGTATAGGTATATATCTACGCATGATAGGAAATTCACAGAAAACACAAGAAACTCGAAAATTAAATTAGACTCACCACCTATTAGGGGGTTCGGTTCATTTAGGGTGGAAAAATTATCGTCCCAATTACTTTGGTTCAATTCTAGGGGACTGTTTTGGAGTTCTAAAATATGCTAAAAAAATTCTATAAATATTTACAAAATTTTACAAATCTTTTTCACCTTAAACTACGTAAATCTTTGTAAAATTTCTACAAATATCTATAAATCTCTACGAATCTCTATAATCTTTACAAATCTCAATAAATCTCTACAAATTTTTAAAAAATTCTGTACAAAATGACAAAAATCTTCTGCTAGAATTCGTTCAAATGAAGCATTCAAACAGAATCCTTTGTGCAGAATCCATCCAAACGGACCGTTTGAACGGATTTTCTACTTTTCATCTGTAATTTTTCTTAATTTGTTAATTGCACTCCAAATACCAAAAAGATTACCCAATCATATTTTATCTCAACTTTTAGAACTCCAAACGACTCCTGAATTGGCCTTTTTTTAATTTAAATAATTCAAACTTAATTTTGCATGTACTTTGTACATAAGGCAAGACATTATGGGGTCATTTAGAGCTCCAAAAGTTGCAATAAAATGTGATTTGATAAACTTTTTAGTATTTAAAGTACAATCAACAAACCACAAATGATAAAGATGAATTGTGAAAAATCCATTTGAGTAGATTCTAGTAGAGGATTTTAGAGTTTTGTGCAAAATTTTTTGAAAATTTGTGGAGATTAATTTATTGGGTTTTATAGTGATTTATAGTTTGTTGTAGAGATTTATAAATATTTACGTAATTTGAGGTGTGTAAAGATTTGTAGATATTTGTAGAAATTTTTAGTACATTTTAGAGCTCCAAATGGCCCCTATATTATAAAACTCAACTAACTTGAATTTACTTAATTACGATTGGGTTGAAATTTGCGTGGTTTTATAATCATCATGATTGATTCAAGTCCAAATTTAAAAATTTGAACTTAATAAAAATTGAATTGGCTCATAATCTAAAATGAAGTGGAACATAATCAACTTATGATAATGTACTATTTAAAAAAATTAATTAAGATCAATAATTAGAGAATTGTAGACATGTTAATTTAGAATACAATGTGAAAGCCACATTTTTGGAGGAGTACATATAAATATAGATGAAATTTTCAATACTATTAGTATATTATACTATAAATAATTACACAAAATAATTACATTAGAAATGATTTAAATAATTACATTAGAAATGATTCATTCAATTGTAAAAATAAATATTGTTTCTCATAACAAGAGAGTATTGTAATGATCTAGATGTTTATTTAGGCCCCGTTTGGAATACTGAAAATGTGGGTAAATCTCTTGAAGCCTTTGAAAATCTCTAAAACTTTCAACACATTTTGTCTTTCTTGTACTTCGTAAAATTTTTATAAATTTATATATATCTACATATTCTAACAAATTTTTACGAACCCCCAATAAACTTTTTACAAACCTAATAATAGCTCCACAAATCTCAATAACTTTTCTACAAATCTCAATAATTTTTCAATAACTTTCAAAAAATTCTAACATAAACTGTTTGAACAGACCCAAAAAACTATTCGAATAAATTCTCTCCAAAAAACTGAGCAAAAGTTAAAAATGGCACTATTATCTCTGAAAAATATGGTTTGGTGGTTGCACCAAATATTAAAAAGTTACCAAAATCACATTTTTGGTTGGTTTTTGACACTCCAAATACTTTGTTAATGTGTTTTAATCAATTATGAGGTCATGTTCGTGCATTTTATACTTTATATGCCACGTGGGTTGCCTTGGTTTGGTTTGGGGAGTGTTAAGATGCATTTTATACTTAAAAAAAAGTTTCCTTGATTTTTTTCAAAACTTGGATCAACCATGCACACGAATGTGCTCAGTCTATGTGTACAGGGTGACCATTAAGAGTGGCATGCACACGAGGTCTTTCTTCTTGTGCACACGAGTAACCTAGAGCCCTATGCAAACATGCTATTGTCTTCCTAGTGCACATTGTCTTCCTTGTGCACATGACTTAGTCTAGGATACTAAGTCTGTTGTCAGTTGTTTTTCCTGATTTTTTGATGAGTTATTTGATCATAACAAATCCAAAGGTTTTGGGTTTGGCACTACACCTAGCCTACCCTTTCTATTTCCTTCATGCCATCATCTCACCCTCATTATTCTTTTTCTTTATTTTGAAAGCTCAGCTATGCGTGTGTGTACATGTGTTTATGTCAGAGAGAGCGATGTAGAGAGAGAAAGTGGGTTTTGAGCTATTTCTTGGTGATATTGGGCTGCTCGACTAAGTGTGAGGTTTTTGGATGACCTTGGTGAGCAGGAGCTTGGTGGTGGAGGTCCATTTGGTGTCTTAGGGCTTGGTTTCTTCATCTTCCTCCAATTGTATTATCATCTTCTCTTTCATACTCCTCTACCTCCACTCAGTAAGAGGTATGGGTCTTTGCCTTATGTTTTGTTGGGGAAGCAGAGTTGCCCTTGTCATTTTAGCCTAGTTCGCGTAAGGTATTTTTATTCATCATCTTTTAAAGGTGCATCTCCCCTAGTTTGAACCTTGAACCTTAAGTAGATTAAAGTGGGTTTTGTGGGTACCCATGACCATTCAGGTTATTGTCTACCTTGGTTTTGGTGACTTGTGATGTTTAAATAGAATCATATGTTTATATTTTGGTTTGGTTGATGATAGAAAATGAATATGTATATATATATATATATATCTCTATATAGAGAGAGAATGATACGCATCATTGATCTAAAAGTATGACATATTGATATTGGTTTAAAATGGTTGTTAAGCACTTTTTAGATACTTGATAGCATGATTTTTATTTGGTATTTCATGAATGATTTAGAGTAATAATGGATTAAGAAACTCAAAAAAAAGTAGAGTGACACAAGTTTGCGAGAGTTATGTTGTGTGCACGCTAGCCTTGGTGTCATGTAGATGCCTGCAACCAGATTCTTTCTATGCACCCAGCAGTTGGTGCTCGGTGCGCATGATAAGGAGGTAACCTTGCTCATGCACATATGAGAAATCTTGTTGTGAGCATGTTCCATTTCCTTGTTGTCTTATGTGCCCAGCCTTGGTTTGGTGCATATGATTAGCTAAGAGGTAGTAATACCTCAGACTTTTGTGTTAACATGAATATATGGTTTTCGATACATTTTGGAAGTAACGATATGTTGATTTAATAGTTTGGATCATTAATGGTACTTTAGAGTTGAGAACTTTAAAAGAGATATGCCAAACATTCAAAAGTTGGCATATTTTAGCATGAGTCCAAGAAGGAGGCACCTTGGGCGCCCAAGGCTTGGGCGCACGGAACGTGGGCGCCCAAGGCTTGGGCGCACGATTGAGAAGAAGTTGGGCGCCCGAGCTATAGCAGAAGTGACAGGTATAGGTTGTTCTGAATTATGCAACCAAGCCCTCACACCTATATACTTATATCTAGCTAGGGGGAATGGGGGAGCTTGAAAAACATTATGGGAGATTAAAATATTAGCCAAATTATATATATACATGTGTGTATGATGCAAGAGAGAGAGAAAGAAATGTTGGTTGGAAGAAAGGAACTGGGAAGAACACAAGGAGAACCGGGTGGAATTCTTAAGGGTAAGTCCTTCTAGCCTTGATTTAAGATCAAATTAACTTTGTAAATATGCAATGAAACACTCAAGGTGCCAATCTACGTAATTTGTTTGTTATTTAGATCAAAGGATGGAGTGATTGAATCCATCAAAGTTTTGAGCTTGAAACCGGGAATAGACCACCTCTTGTTCTTCATCTTTATTCAACTTGAGGTAGGGATTTTATGCAACATTCTTACAATATATGATGTGTAACAAGTATTAAAATATCATTTGAGTAACCATTACAAGTTTTGATTTCATTTGTGGAAGAAAAATGGAGTTATATGCACATATATATATAGGTATAGGTTAAGGGAGAGATAAGGATGTTTGATCCATAACTTGGCCATAGTTAATGAAAGCCAAAATTGTTGGTTTCTTTTGATGCCTATAAGCTTGGTGGTAATCTTAGAAACAAGAGATTTTAAGTATTTTGCCCTAAACATGGTCAAATTGAGGTTCCAAGTGTGGAGGATGTTAGACTTGAAAAACAGAGCATGAAACGAACCACTCTGTGGGCGCACAAGGTATTATCAGTTGGGCGCACAAGACATGGGCGCTCAAGATCTTGGGCGCACGACCTATTGATAGTTGGGCGCCTACTGAGGCTAGTATAGTTTCCTGACTTAGTTTATTTTTAGACATTGTACCCTAGGTCCATAAAGAGTTTAGTACCATGTTTTTGCATGATAATTTATTTGTCTAAATATATGAATTGAAGGTGTATTTCATACTCCAAAATGTTAATAAGTATTATTTACTTTGTGATACAAGAATGCATGCAACGTAATGTAAACTTTTGTTGATAAGTGATGGTAAATGAAATAAACTTTGAACAAGTGAATTGGAAGAAATGAAAATGTGATGAGCTTTATGATGAATTGAAATGTGGTTATACATTGATGGAAAACATTGATGATAAATGTGAACTCTTGGTAAAAGAGATTTGAATGTGATGAAATGATTGATTGTGTGCCGGGGGTTGTGGTGGGGTACGGAAATAAGAAAGGCTTTGGAGGTTACCCTTGGGTTAAAAGTTCCGGAACCTGCACAGGGTTTGGTATTCATGCCGGTGGGTTAGTAGCCCATAACATGGTGTGTATATTGGCTACTCGTGGCCCAGGACTGCAATCCTAAACGATGGTGTTCGATTTATCATTTTCATTGGGTCTGGACCCATAAAAGATGATATTGTGTATGGACCCAACCCCTAATGACTAGTGTGGATATGGTTATGTGATTGAATGATGAATAAATGATAATGTGGATATGGTTATGTGATTGAATGATGAATATGTGATAATATGTGGATATGGAATGTGATTGGATTTAATGTTGAGAAATTCAATAATGAAAAATAATTGGAATTGTATGTAACACTATGATGATGTTGAATGATGATAAATATTTACTTAAGTTGAAAACTAATTGATATTGATGATTTGTTATAGCTTATAGAAAATGTTGAAGTATCTATGTATGTATGATGATAAGCATGCATGTCTAGTTTACATACCATATATGTTAGTATATAGCATCGTGCACACAAGTGGACCGTACTCACGTCCCTACAGATTTTGTTGCAGGAACAAAATATAATAACCAGGTATGCTAATGGGGGTGGACTAGAAGTGCATTTGCATAAGCCATTCTAGACTTAGTAGAATTTTTGGTTGCTTATGTTAAATTTATATTTGAGGTTGTAATATTTTTTTTTTTATTTTGAGAGTCTCATTCGATTTGATTGTAAAGGCCCTAAGGCCTATATAATGTATGACCAGGAAGGATATGTTGTAGTTTGAGGCCTGGCACTAGTCGAGGCTAATTTTATGATATCTTAATATGGGTTATAGCTCACCAGGAGTTGTTGTGCTGCTCTGATCATGGGATGGTAGTGTTAGTGCATATATATATATATATATATATTTGGTAATTTTGTATACTATTTGTGCATGTTATGTGTGTGTTTTATCACTCACCCCTCGGGTCACAAGACTTGGGGCGTGACAGAGGCTGCCCTATGCACACGCCTAAGTGGGGTTTGTGCATGCAACCCCCTGACACTTAGAATATATCAATGATTTAGCTATGTGATGTTATGAGATGTTTGATCGCTATCATTGGCTAATAGGCCAGGATGATGGGATGAAATGATAAGAACATTTTATATTTAAATAAATATACATATTTATATATTAATTTTTGGTTTTGGGTTGGTACTAAAAATATGGTGTATTGATGTATCCTAGGATAAAGTCCCAAAACCTACGCAAGAATGTGTTGTCACAACCAGTAGATTAATCACCTACGAAATGAGACAGACGCTATCTACCATACCTTATGCCTGAGGTTTTACCTAGGTGGCTAACGTGTAATTGCGGTGTCACTTATATTAGCTAGGGTCAATATAAGCCTAGCTCAGAAGGGGCACAGGTTAGCAGTCTGTGGTTGCAGACTCGCTTGGCAAAGTATCTAACCCACTGAGTTTTGGTTTTAATTTAATATCTACTTAGATTAATAATGGGATAATTAGATGAAATGGTCTTTTTAGTATATTCTCGATTGAGGGGGTTAATGATATTATATGATGTAATAATGATTTTATTTGCTCATATGTAACATAATAGGGCATACATTATATGCTTTCTTGGTCACAGTGGAAGCTAGTGGTTGTACCTATAGACTCTGCCACAAGTTTTGGAATTGACTCTAAGATCGGGAAGTCTAGACTTTGTTAGTTCATTTTGAGAGCTTTATTGCTATAAATTGTATATTTTACTCTTTTGTTAACCTATGTGGCCTAAGGCAAGAATTTAACGAACATATTTGATATGGTCGTAATGGACCGGGTGGAGCCTTAGAATTGTACTTTTCTTTTAGAGCAGGGTTGCCTGGCCAAAGTCTAAGACTAGTCGTATCACCTATATTTTAAGTTCCATTAATTCTTTGTATTCTTATTTTACTGCTTTAATGGATTGTGTGGCTTTGATAAATATTTTATATCATGGAATATATGATGTAATGATGCATGATTGTATATCATAGTGAATCCCACTCCAAATTATAAAATTTGGGGCGTGACAAGTGTAACGTGAGTTTGAAAAGCATTCTTTTTCTTATGACATGGAATCCATTTAAGTTGAGCTTTTGTGATCCACCTTAAAGAGAAATTTGTTAGGCTTTAATCCACCCAAGCAATGGAAGCGCCATTATACTAATAAGATCAAAAGAACACAAAAAAAATCAAAAAGTTTGTGTTGGACAATTTATCTACTTAGGGGCTGTTTGGAAGACCAAATAGTGCAAAACAATAGAAAAAGTGTATTGCATCAATTACTTTTTGGCGTTTGGAAGGCCAATTAAAATTTTCTGACACAACCCATTAGAAGGGGATTAAATGACTCGATCTAGCGATTTTCAGTTTAAAGTTTTAAATAAACACACAAAAAACGAGAGTGACAAAGTTAATAAAAGTTGGTAAATATTTGTAACCTTTTTGTAACTTTAACTATGCCAAATAGGGCCTTGATACATGTGGATATGAATATATTGATATCTGACCTATTAAAGATCTAATTTGATAAGTTTTATAAATATATTAATACATAAAATTTATCACATGGGATAATTCATATTTATTTTAATTGAGAGTCCTTTTCCACTAATTTTATAAATAAGAATTGAAAATTTTAAGTATTAAAGATTATAACACTTAAAACTCATATGTTATTAAAAATTAAATCATGCATAAGTTGATATTAGAATTTAATCTATTACAAAATTATATCATGGTCTAGACCAAGACTCAGGTTCGGATATGCAACAGTTACTAAATACAACTTTTTATATGTTTTATAAAAGTTTGAAATTTTCAGTGATTTTAAAAAACTTTTAGTAAATTTTGATTATTTGGTAAAAGTTAAAGAAATGCTTAGAAATTTTTAGTAGCATTTAGTTGTTTGTTAAAAAATTGAAGAAATTTTTAGGGACTTTTAGAAAATTTTTGGTTATTCAGTAAAACAAGAAGTTAGAGACATTTGGTTATATATAAAAACATTTTTGAAATATAATTGAGTATCATTTTGTTGTATTCAATTAAAAAATATTGTATATACATATATTAACTTTATAAACAATTAATTTGTAATAACAGACTACTTTCCTCTATTATATATAAGTTGATTGAACCAAATTAATTTATTTATACAATGTGTACTCGTGGCAGAAGAAAAAGATATTTTGAATTTAAGTACTTTTACATAGACTTATGATAGACCAAAAATCTCAGTGTAAGTTTTAACTTACAAAAATATCTTGATAGTTTTATTGAAATTATAAAACGAAAATACACTATTATATTTTTATACAAGTCATATTTTATCTTACTAAATATATAGAATATTCATGTTAGTACGAAACATGTAGTTAACTAAATTAAGTTAAAATTACAAATGTTACTTTCAAGAATGTGGGCACATCGTTAGGAATTAATTATTCAAGGGTGAAGGCGTATAATACTTTTTTGTTGAGACAACAAAGTGATGAGTCCACCACATAGTTTGGTCATCTTCTAATGAACCCATGAAAAATGTTATCATTTACTTAGGGATGGTTTGGTTATGAAAAAATTAGTCTTTATTTTTTTTTTGGCAATTTTTTTCGTCTTATACGTTTTTTTTATCAATATTTAATTTTTTTGAGAGATGTACATTTTAGGTGTGTTAGTCGCATTCATAAATAAAATAATTAAACAATTCATGTCTGTTTGTGTAACAAAGAAATGAAAAAAATTTATTTTTATTTTTTTCTAGCTTTTGATTAGGTGGATGTGATTTTTTTGATTTCATTTTTTACAATACGATTAACACATTTAAAAGTTACAATTTCAAAAAAAAAAAAAATCAAATTTTGCTTAAAAAAATCATAAAACGCAAAAAAAAAAAAAAAAAAGTTACAAAAGAAAAATTAGTTTTTCGTTGGTTTTTTACCCAAACGAATAGCATTTATCCAAACCGTTGTGAATTTTTTGATTTTTTTTTTTTATGAATGCGATTAATGCACCTAAAAATTACAACTTTTAAAAAGAAAATCTAACTGATGAAAATACGTCATATTAGACAAAAAAATCTACAAAA
This sequence comes from Vitellaria paradoxa, assembly GCA_019916065.1. NCBI lineage: Eukaryota > Viridiplantae > Streptophyta > Magnoliopsida > Ericales > Sapotaceae > Vitellaria > Vitellaria paradoxa. The sequence continues at coordinate 17,600,819 of CM034236.1, forward strand.
AAAAAAGAGTAAAAGTGCTGTTTTGTAATCAAACGAAGCCTTAATTAGGTTCCTTTTGAAGTGCCACATTTTGTTAAAAAGTCAGATTTTGCTAACTTTAAGTTTCTTGGGTGTTTGGTATATTTCTCAAAAAGTTAGAACAAAATTGATAAAAATTAGAGAAAAGTATAAAGTTGGAAAAAATTAATAAAAGTTAGTAAAAGATTGAAAATGTTGGTAAAAGTGGTGAAAGGTAAAAAAAAAAAAATGAGGAAAGTTAGAGTTTGTTGACAAAATTTGACACTCCAAACTATTGCTATATGATTATTTTAACAATTAACGGTCCGTAATGTTTAATTTGCAGCTGTAACTCAAAGTATCAATACCTACTTTATTCGAGTATTAATACAAATTAAGCGACCACCTAGAAATGTTGCTAGATAGTCAAATCAACATAATTATTTGTTTAAGCTTGATTTTGCCTAACCTATTCTTTGACTTTTACATGAAGTAATCAACTTCTTTTTGCCAGCCTGAAAATTGACATAAAGATGGAGACAAGTTTAAGCTTTTACTTGATGTGAATGAAGAAAGTTTTATTTTTTTTTTATCATTGCATGGTTGGTGACTACTCAATAATTAGGTTGCCATTTGACTTTGATATATTGATAAAAGGTAAAAGCCACAGGGTTTGTGGATCATTTGAGATCATTGTTGTCAATAAACTAAAAGGTTGTTACTCAATTCTTCCTCATTTGTTTACTATTTTATATTTATTTATTTATTTTAAGGTTGGCATTTTTTTTTTGAGAAAATAAAAGTGAAATAAAAATAAAACTACTTGATGAATCAGTTAATTGGGTGATTCCCCTTCAGGTCACGAAGAACAATTTGTTCTTGAATACATTGGTGTGATCATGGGTGGACCTATGAAAGGTAGGGAGCAAGTAACTCTCTTGGTTTTAGATATGAAATTACCAAATACCTTCGATATTTTAGCTTTATTAAAAAGTGAAATTAATTAAAATTAGGATGCTTCAGCTTTATTAAAAGAATTAAGGTTAACTCAAAATTTTTAAGCATAAAAGGAATGTAGAAGAATCGAATCCAAGTATTTTTTTATGAAATAAAATACATTATCTCACTAAACTATTAAATACTTTTGTGTATAACATTTAAAAATAAAACTTAATAAATTTTATAAGTAATTAAATATAACAATAATTATACTTTTTTTAGTAACGAGGAACATTGTTATTAAATCTCAGGTTCTGCTAAAGGACCAGTTGAACCATTAAACTGTAAAAAAAGTATATTTACTAGTTTAATATCAAACAGTAATTTTATATATTCTTAAAAAGTAACATTGTTTCTCCTCTATAACCCCACTATAATTTGTTATCCTCTTCTTGAATATACCTAGTGCCCCCTGGTGAGAATCCTAGATCGGCCCCTGGGTGTGGTACCTATCAAAAAATTTTTGATATTTAAGTTAGTCATTAAATCGAGAATTCAATTTGACAAAGTTTCGGTATATGCAAAATATATCACACTTTGAGGATTGATGGAATCTTTTTTATATATGCTTGTGAATGGAACGAGCCATGTGAGGATCTTGTTTGTTATGGGAATGGTTATCCTTCCATATGTGGAATATGTCAAGATCCCATAAATGTCACCTTCGAATACAGATAGGCTGTTATTTCCAAAACTGATGAGACTTGTGTGATTACAGGCGAGAATCTTGGGGAAGTCCCATGGATGTATATTCCAGTAGTCGTTCTGTTTGGAATGTGAGCTTGAGATTGACTAAGCAGGTCATGGCCGACCTGAGCTGAGTTGACTAGCTTGTGCACGGCCATATTATACCCTGTTTAGCTCTTCGAGGTTAGGACTTCTCTCCCATTGCTACTTATATACATTCATTTTGTATGATTAATTAAATAAATATCAATAACTCAATAATTCACTTTCCATCATTAACATAATAAAAAATAATTAGTTTGGGTTTAAATATGACTAATCCATCATCTTGATATACAACCAAAATAAATAATTCTGTGCACACCGCCTGAGTGGCCCACCCAAAAATTATTTTTATAGCATAATTTTTTTGTTTGTATAAATTTAGCCTAGTCTAAATTTTTTTTAACCCAGTTTAGATTTTTGTGACTCAGTCCAGTCCACTCTAAATTAAACTCTTGTGACTCTTACTTGTCAGCCTAGATGAATCCAAAGTTTTATGTCAACCCAAATGAATCTAAAATCTTGGGTCCGCCCATGACAGTTGATTGTGCAACACATGCCTCCTCCTCCTCCTTCTCCACCTTCAAGGCAAAAAGGTTTTTGATGCTCATCATTTCTTTTTCTTCTTTTTATTCTTCTTCAAAAGAAGAAGAAGCTCATACATTATGAAGTGAAATTTAATTGTTTCATTACTAACTTATTACTCACTTTCGCATAACTCTTTTCAGAGAGCAAAAGTATTAAAGGAATGGCACAATAATTTTTGAATTACTTCTTTTGCACATATTTTGCCTGTAGGTAGATATAAGTAGTTATGGTGCTTAAATGTTTTACAAAAATTAGTGACTTTGCCAACTACCACTCTTACTACTTTATACAATAGTATAAATTGTTACTACTATATAACATTATTAGCTATTTGATTTTGTATAGTCCTGAAATCCAAATTGAAGTAACCTCTATGTATAGTAGTATTACTTGGGGACCTGGAAACATATATATATATATATATTTGGAAACTAAATATAATTTGACATAATTAATATATAGAGGATAGAGGGCGATTTTTGGGGAGAATAATTTCAAAATCTTATTTTAGTCTTTATTAATTCTTCAATTCTTGTTTCCTAATTAGTTTTCCCAGTTTTTTTCCCCCTCTTTTAATTTTAACACAAAAGCCCATGGATTTGATCTAGAACTAAAAATTACTGCAAGCATTTTGGGTTAGCTTGTAAGCGGGCTGAATTAGAATCCCCCATGACCCACTTCGCCGGCCCATTTCATCTTGGGATTCCTTCAGAAGATGACAACCCCACACAGCAGTTTGTTAACCAGCTAGCTAATCCACAAGCCAGTTTCTGCACAACTACGGCCATCTTTGGAAGACTAAATTTTTTAAGTTTTTAAAATTATTACAAATTTTTATAAATTTTTATTAATTTTTACCAATTTTTAGTAATTCTATTTTTTGTACGTCTATTTTAAAACTCTAATTTTCAAACTTTTATAAACTTTTACAAAATTTTGCCAATTATCAATTTTTGTCAACTTTCTAACAATTGTTTTAATCGGAACCGTTCGAACGAGTGGGTGAAACTACACTCAAATAGGTTACGTCAGAAAGTTTGTCTTTCAAACGCTAAAAAGCGACTGATGAATCTAACTTTTTCTAATGTTTGTCTTCTAGACGCCGTATTTTGTATTTCTATATATAATATATTTAAGATTTTTTTTTTATCAGGATGTTATTCAAATCCTCTCGTAAAAAATTTCTCTTATTGGCCAGCCTTTTTTATTTAAATTTAAATCCTTTTACAATACGTTTTTCTTATTTTTTTGTGTAAGATATTTTTGTATAAAAAAAAACTTTTATTATAGAAAATTTTACGTTGAAGCAAGCCCCGAGTACAAGTAAGTTGAAACAATGTTTTTTCTACATGAGGCGAGTTAGCTCAACATCTAATGTCCCCAGATGTCCTATAACTGGCCCCTTCACTTTTCGAGATAAAAATGAACATAACAAAGTTGGCCCGGGTTCTGTTTTAAATAAATTAAAATAAAAGATCACCACACACTCTTCTTTTGTTTGATTAACAAATAAATTGAAGGATGTGAAAAGGATTTATGCATAACTTAGGTTAAATGATGGAATATATATATATATATATAATGGTTTCTGTGTCGTGGCATTACTATAGATTTAAAGCTTTTTTATTTTACGGTTATAGAAATTTTATATTAGTCCTGACTTTTTCATTTAATCACTAATTTTCAACTTTTTCTTGTAATTTTTAAAATTATTTTCACTGTCTGCATATTATACAGAATTTTGTTGGTGAAGAATATGCTTAAAAAAATTAATTAAACTATAATTTATTGGGCATGTGTTATGGAACTCATCATGAATATTACATGTATTTAAATACGGTACTATGAAATATATTTTTAACAAAAACCCAAGGATAAATCTCTTATTCGGTTGTTACTGAATGATTTTGTTTCAAATTGCATTCATGTCCCACTATTAATGGTAAGGAGGAGTGTTAGACTCCAAAATCCACAATTTAGAGAGATGTGTCACGTCCCGAATTTTCATAACCCAAATGCCTAAGCACTAAATCACGTGTGTTCAGTATAACTCTGGCCCCTCAGTCCTAGTCTATCAATAGGTCTGGCTCCATAGTCGCAATTTATCAAATTTTACCTTAATAGGCTAAATATACGCTAATATAGTCGTATATACACTTTGTAGGTTTTTAACCTATGGGCTATGCTAAACAACCCTGTGTGGGTTTTTGGGCTTTCAACCCTTGAGATCTAAAACCCACTCTTTTAGTACCCTCTATGACCCTAATATCAAAAATCATTATCAATTCATATTCCTTTAATAGCACATGCATCATACATAAGATTCTCCCTAATTAGGTTCTTTGTGTTCATCCCTTTATTATAAAAGTTTTATAAAGCATAATTGTATTTCAAGCTTAAGTTGCATGTTGCCTATAGCATGCCTGTGTTTAAACAAGTAAACAAATCACCTAAACTCACAACATCACATGTTTAAAAGGCATACGGTTAACCAAGCTCAATGGCAGACCCAGGAATCTGAGTCAATGTGGGTCAAATCACAATTAAAATTTTAAATTCCAAACAAATGCAGAAAATATGATAAAATACAAAATATTATGTACTGATATGAAATGTTTCTTATACAAGATAACATTCAAATTAATAAAACAAGTTATAACAACCCCCTTCGTTTTTTCATATTTTGAAAACGTTGCAAAGTAACTTCATTGTCAATAGTTTCGAATATGTCTCTTTCAATGTTTGTCACCAAGTAAGCATTCATCCACCCATCCCCCATACAATTATGTAGTGAAGTCTTTTAATATTCGTTGTAGAAAAAACTCTCTCAACTGATGCGGTTGCAACTTGCAAGATTAGGACCAACTTCAGTAGCAAATATACCAATGGATAAACAATATCCTTTTTCATCTTAACTAATTTTTGAGCAAGTTTACCAATCCCGATCACTTAAGAAAATTGATCGTTAGACCTCATATCTATGACATAGGTCTCAAGTTGATTATCAAGTATTATAAGATCTAATGGGGAAAAATCAAGTGAATAAAATTTTGCAGAACGAAATAATTTTCTCTTATCAAAAGTAGCAAATGAATTGCTCAGATCAAGAGATGCCATACATAGCAACAGCTCTATACTCACCTTATTAAAATGGTTGTTCAACTCTTAAAATTGCATATCTATCACTGTAGATAACAAATCAACCCAATAATGGTGAAGATTTGTGGTTTCTTAAGCATTACGATGTGATCTCCCTCAAAGCACAAACAAATCTTCCATGTTTGGAATAACTATGTCATGTTTAGTACAAACAACTATGTCATGCTTAGTACAAAACAATGAAACTTCATCCATCAAATATTTCCATCCATCATCTCTCAAGTTTTGTAGTCATTGCTTGAATACATTGACAAGAGTCATGACATTTATAATATCTTGATTTCTCTTTTGTAATGCTTGTGACAACTCAATTGTAATTCCCGACATAGTTTTCATTAAGTGCAACTTGAATGCAAATTCAAAAGATTGGATGGCATTTGATGCATCATTTGCTTCATCTTTTTGGTTTGAATATGCTCCATTATTGTCTACAACCTCAAGCACATCAATCACTAAGGAGAATAACAGAATCAAACTCAATAATGTATTATAATGTGAACCCCAACATATGTCTCCAACTCTTTTAAATGTTGCTTTTTAATTCAAACCTTGTCCAAACATGATTTCACCACTACAAATTCCTTTAAATACCTTTTCAAACTATTTCTCTTGTAGAATGTCCCTTTTGTACAGAAGGCTCCAACAATATTTCACAAATTTGTAACTAAGTTAAAGAATGAACAATTTTTTTTTTTTTTGTAGCTACTACAAGTGTCAATTGAAGTTGATGAGCAAAGCAGTGGACATAAAAAACAGATTCATTCTCTAATATAATCAAAGTTTTCAAACCATTGAACTCACTTTGTATATTGCTAGCTCTATTATAACCATGGCCTTGCAAACTTAACATACTCACTCCATGTGTAGCAAAAAGAGACTCAATGGCTGCTTTAAGTGACAAAGCAGTAGCATATGTAACATGTACAATGCCAAGAAAGTGCTCAATGATGCATCATCTTTTGTCCACATAGCGTAAAATAACTGCCATTTTTTTCCACTGATATGTCACGGGATTCAGAAACTAAGACAGAAAATAATTCATCTCCCATATCTTTTAGGATTGCATCTTTGGTCTCAACTGCACAAGCATTCACAATATCTTTTTGAATTTTTGGAGTCATCATTTTTAAGTTTTCAGGAGCATTATTCAATATAGTTTGCTTGATAATCTGATCGTGGTCTGCATACCACTGTAGAAGTTTAAGAAAGTTTCCTCGATTTCTTGATTGAGCTGATTCATCATGACCATGAAAAGACAAAACTTGACATAAAAGAAACCTAATGCAATCAATCAATGCCGCTAAGCAAATATGGTAATCAATTCGAGATTGATCAGATTGATTTGATAAACACACTTTAATATGTTGACTTTGTTTCATTAGATTCTCACAAGCTATCACACATTTGTTATGTATGCTGTTATGGTCTCCAACATGCATATTTATTCTTCCTTTTGTTTTCCAATTTACAAATCCTTAACCAACAAATGAATCACTACCTTCTTGTTCACCATGTTCAAGCTTAAACAGATAACAACACAAGCAAAATGCTGCATCTCTTGCTATGATATACTCTAACCAATTACCATGTTCATTGAACTACACAGGAATAAATCTACGTTTATCCTTTCCAAATTTTCTCCAAGGAAACACATGATTTCTAGGTTGATAAGGGCCTCTTTGTAAATATGTTCTTTCAACTCTCTCTCTATCATTAACATCATAAGCATAAATACTTTTTCTTAATCCAGGATCACCAGAAAGATCATCTAAATTAGCGTGTACACTAGGAGCGGGAGTGGGAGGAATATTTGAAGAGATTTGTGTATTATGAGAACTTTGACATTCTTGAGAATTGGAATCTTCCACTTTAATTATTTTTCTCTTAAAATATCTTTTCACAGCTGATCAAAATAAAACAAAAGGGAACATCAATGAAACCAAGTTTTCATATATTATTATATATTTTATTAAAAATGGAACATTAAAGTCATACATTATTATATATTTTATTAAAAAAATTCATATATATAGTGATTTCATTGTAAATTTGAGTAGTTTAATATGAAATAAAATAGTGGAATTGAAATTATTATAATAAAAAAATATTTGAAATATTTTTTAAAATAGTAAATTTAACATTTTAGAAAATAGTACTATCATTACTTCAATTATGGTTATAAAAAAATTCATATATGATTATACAAATATAATAATTTTTGCTTTTTTTTTTCAAATCAACAATTGAAACACACCACATGAAAGAAATCCAATCCCATTTCGCCATCCCCGAGGAATATATATATATATATATATATCACATCAATAATTAAAACCCACCCAATTAATGCTCCGAGCCTCTATGGAATGAAAACCCACAAACATTAACATAAATCTCACACATATATTAAATCAACAATTAAAACCCACCCAATTAATGCTTTGACCCTCTGGTAATTGAACGAAAACCCATAACCATTAACATAAATCTCACACACAAACAGATATATATATTTATAGAGAGAGGGGGTTGTGGAAATAAACCTGACCATGTGAGCTGTCCACTATACAATAGTATAAGAATAGGAGCCTAGGCTTGGTCGCGGTCTCTTTGCACTGGTCTCCAGTGGTTGTTGGCACCACCTTGCCATCGTTGGTCTTAGTTAGAGAGAGAGAGAGAAGGGTGGTCTCGTAGAGAAAGGGATTGGAATAATCGAGAGACAGGTTAAGGGTTAGGGCTTTATGGGGTCAGGTCGGGTTGGGTCTTAAATAATTTCAGTGTAAGCGGTCACCCACAATCGATATAGGGTAGGTCTGCCTCTAACCAAGTTGAGAAACCCAAACAACCTTAATAAGTCATAACAACAATCTAAAATAATCCATGCTATTTTAGGATAAAAAGTATTTCAAAAATTTAAAAATTTAATAAAAACAGTGGACCTCGCAGCTTGGGCGTAGGTAGCCCGAAGCTTGGGGTCATTGACAGAATGGCTCGCAGCGTGGGCGCAGGTAGACTGAAGCTTCAGCCCTCTGACAGAATAGCTTACAGCTTGGGCACAGGTAATCCGAAACTTCTAGCTACCTAGATTTCAACTTTTTGAAAAAAATCTAGAATACCTCGCAGCTTGCTCGCAGGCAGCATGAGGCTTTGTCCTTCATTTTTTTCTAAAAATTTTATAAAGTTTATACTAGAAATGAAAATCTTTAAACATCAAAATATGTAAATTTCCCACCTCAAAATACATATTAAAAAATTCCCTTTTGTCTAAATTCAAAGCATGGTTTGATTTATTTTACTCATCTATTTATAAATACAAAATATATTAGCATGCTTCATAAATATGTCCAAAAATGTATATTTAAAACCCTTCAAGCATTTCCTCACAACATTCAATATTAAATTTCAGAAATTCCATAGCCCATTCAAAATAAACATGCTCAGATACCAACTTGTGAATATATTCAAACAAGCATGCTTTTGCAAACATCATAAGAAAAGTAAACTTATATGCTAACCCTACCTGCCTCACTACACACATCGACAATCGGTGTGTAAAAGCTTTACTACCAACTTGGGTTAGTTGTTCCTCTAAACGTTCTGGTGCACACCCTCCGAGTGCCACACGGATTTGACATGAACATGCTTCGAAAAAGATTACAGGAGATTCCCCTCTTCTTCCTCCATATACAATCTTACAAGAATTGCACGAAGGCTATCTCCTCTTTCTTTCTCTCTGTAGGTTAGATTGTTGGGGGAAAAATATAGAGACTAAGTATGGAGGGGTTTATATAGACAAATTAAATGTCTCAACTCTCGCTCACAGGTATATGAACCTTATCTTAACTCCTACATCAAAATCCATCCCAAGCTTTTCTTTTTTGGTTTGCCATCCCAAGCTTCTCATAGAAGCCAGGTTTTGAATTTTCATCAGCCAACCTTTGGCCTCCCCCATACTTCATTAACTTCTTGCTACACACTTAGCCAATAGATATATATACCTCCCCTTCACCCAACCAAAACACATGCACCTCTTCTTTCTACCAATAGAAACCCACCTATCTTCTCACCCAATAGGAATGCACCAATCTCTATATATGTAAACACAAATTCATGTACACAAAAAAAATAATTACTAGGCTTGCACATTAAATAAATACATATGTCACACTAAATAAATCTAACAAAATAGAAATTAAAATAAAAATAAATTAAATTCGAAATAAATTAAACAAAAATACAAGTCTTTGCAAGGAGAATTATGAAGTATGGACTCATCAATAAGTGTGTATATGAGTTATGAACACAAATGATGTCACAAGCGATTTCAATCTTTGACAGATATGTTCTAGATATTTGTTAGACTCATTTTTTTGTCCAATTTTAATACATATTGAACACATTACAAACTTGAATGGAATATTTTGTTTTCGGTAGATTTGTCTAAGATACATCATGGATTGGTAATTACCATAAAAAAATATTTTTTGTGATTTATTTGTTAACTCTTAATTAGCCATAAATTGTAATTAATTGTGTTATTTATTATAACATTTGAAATGTTTAATTTTTAATTTTAATTAGTGTTATATTATATTATTTGTGTTATATTTTAGTGAAATATTAATATTTATAACATATAAAAATATAAAAATATATATTTTTATTAAATTCCTATTCTATCATATCTGATAATTTTTTTTAAATATTAAATTAATACATTCATATCATGTTCAATTAGTGTTTCAAATTGGTTTTCATAATTTTCAGGACAAGACTAATGTTTGTTTTTCAATAAAAAGAAAGTGAACCTTCAAAAAAGCCTAGTGGCTACTAGGGGTGGAAACGAGCCGAACCGAGCCGAGCTTTAACATGCTCGAGCTCGGCTCGAGCTTTTTATACTGAGCTCGAGCTCGAGCTCGAACTCGATTCGAGCTTTTATATAGGCTCAAGCTCGGCTCGATAAAGAAGAAGTTAGGCTCGATTAGGCTTGCGAATAATTCGATTAAACCAAAACGACGTCGTTTTGATGTAAAATATAATATATTTAAAAAATATAATAAAAATATTATTAAAAATATAAAAATATTATTAAAAAAGTATATATTATTCCAACCGAGTTTACTCGCGAGCTTTCGAGCCGAGCTTCTTTAGGTTCGAGCTCGAGCTCGAATCCAAAATGAGTAAAAAATCGAGCTTGGTTCGAGCTCGTTTAACTCACGAATTGAGCTCGAGCCGAGCTTTTTTCGAGCCGAGCTCGAGTAACTCGCGAACGGCTCGGTTCGTTTCCACCCCTAGTGGCTACTCGTTTCAAAATAGAGTTCGGCACAGACGTACTATCCTCTGAATAGAAACCGATTTGACTGCCCTCCATCCCTTGTTCTTTTTGGGTGAATAATAGTTAACTAAAGGAACAACTAGGAGGGAGAAAAAGTTTTCTATTGTAAAAATGGATTGCAAAACTTAATTTTTATATGTAATAATTAATAAAGAAAGGTAGATTAGTTTGTAAAATTTTATTTACATATTTACAAAAAAATATAATTACCTTTTTACCCTTTATATTTAAGTGAAAATCATTTATATTATCTAAACTTTAAAAACTTACATTTATACTCTTTTGTACGTCAAACTAAAGTGAAAAATGCTAATAAAATCTGTCAAAAATAATGATTTTAACTCTTAATAACTTTAAAAATTGTAATCATACCCTTTTAGTTCATATTACTTATATTTATATCTCTAATTCTATTTAATTTTTAATGGGTATTTTGTTCTTTTTACTTAAAAAGTTAACACCATTCATAACTTCACTTTTACCCAAATTAAAAGAGGTACAAAAATAAAATTTTAAAATTAGGGGGTATAAATGATTTTTACCTTAAGTATAGAGATAAAAAGATAATTATTCTTTTATAGAATCAGTTACTTATATTTTACTTTTATTTTTATTTATATTAGAAAAATAAAATTAATCTCCCTAGTTTTATTGAGAACTTGATGAGTGAGATTGAGTTTAAGAAAGAAAAAACTAGCATTTTTATAAATATTTACTAAAAAGTTAGCTTTTTATGTTTAAGAAGGGAAAAAATATAGTTTTTAGCAGTTAATTTTTTAACTTTTTATTAATTTGACATTTTTAACTTTAAAGGTTTAAAAGAAGTTTAAATGTAAGAGGGTGAATTTGGTCATTTTAGAAAAAAAACAAAAAAGAAGTTTAAAAAAAAAAAACTTTTCAATTGGATATGAGAAACACCAAACTTAAAAAAAAAAAAAAAAAAATTTTTTTCCCAAATGAGCACTAAATGATTTAAGAAACACCAAACTTTTCAACTGGATTTTAATTGTTGTGAGTAGGTTTTGCGAGGGGAATTTTAGTGACTGCTCCTTCAAGTGGTTGCGGCCACCATTAGTTGGCCACGGCTAATGACTAATAGCAACCGTCATATGGCAGTTGCAAGACAAGGGAGACCTCTTTTGCGACCGCCAACTGTTAGAAGAGTGAAATGTTTTTTAAAGTATTAGCTATGCCTTAAGGGCTTTTGCAACCACTTTAGCTAATGGCTAAAAGTCTTTCCCTTCTACTTTTATATTAATAAAATTACGAAATTTTGAATTACAAAGTATTAACAAGTCTGATACAGTTTCAAAATAAATAAAACAAAACAAAAAACATGATGGTCCGTTCCACCGCTCAATCAAACGTGAAAAAAATAAATATTATTAGTTAACTAAATTGTCAATATAAATATATAGAATTAGGTAAAAAGTTTTAAACTATAAAAGTTTAACTTTTTTTTTTAATAGTTAAGTCTAAAATCAAAGTTTAAAGTGCCTCTTTCAATATTAATTTGTAATACTAAACTTAGTAAATGCCACTGCATGAGATAACCTCTTCTAGGAAACTCCAAGGCAAAACCAACTTTAAAATTTTTGTTAATTACCAAAAAAAAAAAAAAAATTAAAATTTTTGTTGTGTTATCTTGTTACACTACTACGGAGATGGGTAAAGGAGATTGAACAAGCGGTCGACCGCTTTGAGGTGGCCAACAGAGGAGTTTTACACAACTGCTACGTTTAGATGGACGACCGCCTTGAGGTGGTCGAGAAAAGCCAGGTAATTTCGCCCCCAAACCCCTGCCTTCTCCCGCTCCATTTCCCTCATCTGATCAGTTCCCTCTTCTCAATTGACTCTCTCTCTCCCCCCCTGATTAACTCCCTCCCTCTCTCTCTTTCCCTGTCTCCCTTCCACCTTCACTCTCTTTCCTTTTGCTCTACCCTCCCTCTCTGTCTCTGTATTACAGGGCATGAACTAGAGTCACCGCACAGCCTCAAGCTCTCTCCACCGTGGCGACGAACTCGAAATTGGAGCAAGTGGCCCCCTCCAACTCTCTTGTCTCACCATTTCTGCTACCATCAGGTATGGGGCTTGATTCTTTTTTTTTTTTTTTTTTTTGGGTGTTGGTTTTTATCCATGAGCGGTGGGCATGGGTTTTGAATATGAGCAATGGGTGAACTTGAAATGGGTGAAGTTGAAATTGACACCAACAAAGAATGGATTTGGGTTTGTACCAATCTGATTCTACAATTTTGAAAAAGGGAAAAATAATTGAAAACAAAACAAGGGAGAAACGAAAATGGAAAAAATAAATTTAGACAAATTTTAGCTAGTTTTTCTTGTCATTCCCGTTTATCTCTTTCGCAGCAGCTTTTTTGATTTCAAAGTTTGTTTCCTCCCTCTTCTTTCTTTTATCATGGAATTTTGATTTCCCTGATAATCTTAATGATTACAAAAGTTGTGAATTTCAGCTCTTTACTCTTTTTAGATGGGGTTATTTAGAGGTAGAATATATGTGATACCAAACCAAACTAATCCATAATATTCTTTTGTAGATCATTCTTTGCAAGAATCATTGATAATCCATTGGTGACTTCTTTCCTTCCATCTAAGATGGTTTGGAACTTGGAAGGCTAAAGACCCTTTAAGGTTTGCATTTTTGTTGGACATTGGCTCATTAGAAAATTAACACCTTTGATATGTTCAAGAAAAGAAGATCCCATTTGGCTTTGAACCCTTGTTGGTGTGTTATATATGTGCAACAATGGTGGAGAATTGATTGATCACTTGTTTCTCCATTGTTTCCTTGCTCTTACTTTATGGAAAAGAATTTTTATCTATCTCATATGTGACTTGAGTGGCGTTGGCTTTTAGTTTTAATTACATAAATTAATTCTTACTTGTATCTCAATACAATTTATTCTCAAATTTGTTGATTTGAAATCCCTAGTTATGCAAACAGAGCCTTAAATTCATGATGAAATTAATACCTAAACCAACAAAGGTATGTTTGAACAATTTTCCTTAAATAAATAACACTAAGTTTCTTGATTTCAAATCCATAAATACAAAAGCAACCTTAGTTGTTTGAACATTTTTTTAGTTCACATTTAATTAATGTTGGTATCTAATTTACCTCACGAAAAATATTTATAAAAAAAATAAAAATTTACCTCATGGAAAAAATTTTACTATATTGGTAATACTCTAGTATTTTCCTTTTAGGTGTTAAGTCAAATGCCATATTTCAGGCTATCAGGTGGTTGTAACCACATCTTTGTCTTCCCAAGGTATGATTGTGTAGTTATTATATCCTGTCATATAATTACTTTTATATAATTTTGGAACTAACATTGGAAGTACTCTTACAAAGAGCTATTAAAGGACTTTTGTTTATGTTCTGTTGTGTTTCTTCTTATGTTTTTAATTTTTTATCCGTACAATAGAAGGCGAGATATTGTACAAAATTTTTTCCTGTGATCATTCTTAGTGGCTGCAAACTTCTTTTAATTTTCCATTTTATGATTTTTCATTTAGTTATTTTGCTAATGACAAAAAGATGATTTATTTCACTCAACTGCAGTGGTGCTGGAGCTCACTTATTTAAATCTTGGGCTACATACTTGAATTGTTCCATAATTCTTACTCCTGAGGTACTAGGCTGACATTTCCAGACATTTTATGTGATAGAAATTTGTCCCTAGAGTCATATTATGTCTTAATACTGACTTCTGAAACTTTGTTCTTTATTATTGGTAGCTTAGTACTGACCTCTTGGGTCATTAAATTTGATTCCATCCGCTTTCTTTTGTGTTTGATCATATTTTAAGAATTTTTTCATCTTTTTTTATGATAAAGCAGAAGGAGCAATTGTGAAAGACACTCGATATAAGTCAATGATGAGTCATAACATGACAAAAAGTAAAACTATACTACCAAGCTAAGGATTGGCCGTTGTATTTCATTAAGGGGTATGTTGAAATACAAAAATGTTGAGTGGTGTCTTGAAATACAAAATCTTGAAATACAATTCAGTCAATTGTTGGAGCTTGCAAAGCAATACCCAGATAAGGATTTTTTGACTTTGGCTGTAGAGTCATGGCTTTCTCATAGAAATTAGATTGTTTGCACTTTTTCCCCCTTTTTGGAGAAATTAAGTAGGAGCATTGACCATGAATACGACTCATGATTTTTATGTAATGTGGGTTCCACAAAAAATTTCGACTAATGCACTGCAAATTATGCAGATAAGGTATTCTTGCATCACAAATTACAAATTATGCTAGCACTATCCTCTGAATTAGCTTCATTTGTACTGTATTCCATACCGTGATTAATCACTGTTGCTATGGATGACAACTATTATTGATGATTGATTTGCCCAGAGTAGCATAAATATGAAGTTTACATGTATTCTCCCTACATTTACATGTACACACACACTGATAGTCTGGTAGGATGGGCCTAATCAAGTGATGCAATTATTTTTCGTTGAATAGGAGTGTGTCCCAGTAATCATCTCGAATTATGTGGAATTGCCTTTTCAAAATGTTATTGATTACACCTAGATATCAATCAAATGGCCATGGAATCGCATAGGTCCTGAACTTTTGGACTACCTACATAAATTGTTTTGAGGTTGACACATGGCAAGAGGACGTTATTTTGTTTCAAAATGTTTGTAGTTAAACTTTTCAATGTTATGTGTATTTTGTTACATATTTTATGAAAATTTAGAATTTTTGTTAGATAATTTTAATTTTGTCGCTGTATATATACAGGTTTTGTTCTATGAATGTACAGGTTGTTTTCTTAGTTTAAGATGAAAGGGTCATATTTTAAAAATATATTTATATATACTATTTGTCGGCCGCCTTGTAGTAGTTGAAAATTGCTTAGGCGACTGCCATGAGGCAAACTTTTTGTCGACGGCTTTAGGCGGACAACTCCTTTCTCGACCACCTTGAGGTAGTTGAATAATCATTTTCTAGACCCAAGCATCGATGACCGCTAGTAAGCGGTCGTTAGGCGGTCGAAAAAACTTTTCTCGGCCGCTATATTGCCTTTTGTCGACCACTTCAGGCGGCCGAGAAAATCAACTTTTCTTGTAGTGTTACGCTAAACTAAGAAAAAATTAAACCTTTTTTTTTTGACATTTTCTGATTTTCTGACTCAACTGAAAAAATTAAATAAATATATTTAACTTTTCATTTCATTTTACTTTCTTATTATTTTCCTTTACTCTTCTTTCACCCTACTAGAAATACTAGAAATCCAAGTTCAAAAGCATAAACTCAACTAGAAATCCAAGTTCATAGACATAAACTCAAGGGGGAAAATTAACTGTCAATTTAAAATTAAAATAAATTGGATCAATCTTCACCTTACTCATTGAAGAATCAGGTTCATATTTTTTTTAGAGGAGCCATGCTCAAGCATGATTCACCTAAAACCCACCCCCTTAAAAAAAAAAAAGTAAATAAATAAATAAACAAAGCCACCAAAACAAAAGAATTCACATCGATGTAGTTCAAGTCAACAGAACCTTGATCCGAAATTATTACAAACCACATTTATATTGAATTTGAACGAAGAAAAGGAAGTAATAGAAAGATATATATGATACAGTTAAGATACGAGACAGACAATTGAAGTTAAACCTCTCAAATTCATTTTAATAGATTTTATTTTAAAAAAAAAACCTCTCATTCCCATGTTACTGTCAAAAAAATCCCAGTCTTAAAATAAAACCCTTCTTCCCTCATTCCCTCTTCTTCAAATTAAAAAAAAAAAAAAAAAAAAAAGAAGAAGAAAGAGACATATGAACCAAATTAGGCAATTGCCACAGCATCACTAAAACCTCAAATTCAACACAACCTAGGAAGGGACAAAATGGAAGTGAGAAGAAAATTAAAAAAAAAAAAAAGAAAAAGTTAACACAGCAAAGGAAAAAAATTAATAGATAAAGAATCACTGCAATTAATTGCCCAAAAATCAACACATGAATATTAAACCCAAAAACACTGCAATTGCCCCCCACAAAAAAAAAAAAAAAAAAATTAAATTAAGCAGAAAATAAGTGAGGTAAGGAAGCACCACCTACCTGGATGCGGTTTATTTCACCGCAACCGTCTGCTTCACCAAAACCCCAAAATGTCCCAAACTAGAATGCGTGACAGTGAGCAGACGGCAGAGAACCAAACCCCAGGGAGACAATATGAGAAGCAAAGAGGGAGAGAAAACAAGAAGCAAAGAGGGAGAGAAAATGAGAAGCTCGAGAGAAGGAGTGGGAAGAGCAAATGGAGGGGGAGAGAGCGCGCTGCAAAGGGTTGTGAGGCTGAGTGAAAAAAAAAAAAAACAAAAATCAAAAACCGAGAGGGAGAATGATAGCTGTGATGGAAAATTAAATCAAGCTGCTAGCGACCATCTTGAGTGGGTCATTAAAGGCGAGTAATAGTGATAGCCTCTGGCAGTCACCTGAGTTTTGGTTCGCCAATACTATTTTCTCTAGTAGTGCAAGACTATTCCATTAGTTTGTTTGTTGTGATGCCATCATGAAGTTATGAAATCCACATGAGAATGTGAATTGGTAATGCAACTGAAGTATCCATCCCTTTTCACAGAATGAAAAATGCATTTAAATTTCGAGAATAAAATTCCTATAAGGAAGAAAGAATATAATACCTAATATTTCTTTTTGGACAATTATTGAGATTTTGGGCCATTTACATATTTGGATTTCAAATTTGGCATAGAGTTGGGTCTGAGACACAACCCCTTTTTTCTTCTTCTCTTCTTTTTCTTTCTTTCTTTCTTTTTTTTTTTTTTTTTTTTTCCTTCTTCTTCCAAGGGAGGACACAAGATAGAGAGGGAATGAAGATCGGATGAAGGGACTAGAGAAATCTGAACTTGATTAACACGGTGATCATTGTGGTAATGTCCATTCAGGTTAAGCTTGCTCGAGGTTAAAGATTTGGGCTCGTGAAGGTTGAGGAGCTTTTTGTGTTCTTCTATATTTCTTCTTTTTTCATTGAATTAGAGGTAAGTGGGGTGAACTTATGTGTTTACATTTATTAACAAAAGGATTTTGATATATTTCACACATTGATTGGTAGAGATATGATAAGTATATGCGTTCGTGTATATTTCTATATATAAAGGTGTATATATATGCACATATGTTAGAGATATGTGAGACTCTTAAGTTATTGGTTGAAATTTTGGTTATAAGCATATTGTTGATGTTATTACATGTTTATAGATGTTATACTGTTGAAAAGGTGGCTTTATTTGGTCATTTGGAGGTTTTGGGTTTGGGGTTTGGTAAGAAGACAATATAAAAATCTGGTTCTGGTCTATTTTTGTTTGAACGACATTCGAACGCTTGATAGTGTTACACTGATATCGTTTGGATCCTTGATCCCATTCAAATTGTGTTCAAACACCTATTACCATTTAAACAATGTTCTAAAGCCAAGTCTGGGCAATTTTTAAAATCTTGCGTTGAAAATATTGACCAAACTCTTTTATTAAGCCCTTTTTCCTTTGTTAATGATTTTTTACTTGGTTTTACCCCAAATATCAAGACATATGTATTTATGAAAATTTGTATGATGGATTCTCTAATTATAATATGGCTTTGATATTATGTCGATAATTATTATTTATTAATGAGTATACATAATTGAGCATATCGTGTGCATGTGATTGGAGTTACATCACTCGGTTTAGGAAGTAGATGCTAATTTGTTCGAGAGTGCTATGTTATCATTGTTGACGTATCGAGGTACTACCATATTTATAGACAATATCCATTATTTTTTAAGAAATAATAAAATGAGATTTTTTTAAAATTTTGAATGATTGATCCCTAATTATATATATTATTAGAGATTAGTCATTGACATTGGGAGGTTAATCCTAGATTATATTATCATGTGATTATCCAAACTACCGCTGGATCCTACTTGAGTATAGCAGCTAGATTATTTTAGATTTGAATATTTAGATGAGGCTAGGGTTACATCATCTGATTTATGATGTGGATATTATTTTGGATGCCATTATTGACATGTGGGTTTTAGACTTGATTATTATATTATGAGAATTCTAATATTTTACTGATTTTTATTGTCGCTGTGTAGGTACTTGAATTTTGTTATCGATGTTATTTATATTATTTTTTAATTTTATTTTATATGGGAATCAGAGATAAGTATAGATACTCTAATTTAATGTTGGATATGACCTAGCATTAGTTTTGGTTTTTATTCGATTTAATCTATTCCAATATTTTCATGCTATCCATCCCATACCATGAGAGTAGGAGTGTGAAAAAACCTATCAAGTGTACACATCCATTCAAATAACAAGTAATTCATTCCAAAATTACATTAAAATATATCAAAAGACAATTAAAAATGTACAAGATTTCGGATTATAGCAATACTCTATTTACATTAGCCTTCTCTCTCTCTTTCTCCCTTTCCCCCCTTTCTTTTTAAGTTAAGATAAGAACTAATTAGATGTGGAAATTTCTAGTTAAATCATTTATTAGCTCTTTCACACATGCTGGACAAGTGATGATGAATTACATCAAGGGTTAAATATTTATTTAATTAATTTGTTTGATTAGAACTAGATTTTTTACCAGAGACCACTAGAAGGCATTGGGAAGCTCTTTCCCATGAGGTATAACTTTTTATTCTCCAGGCTGTTTTTTCTGAAACCCAACACGTCTAGTTTTATCTGGGTTATATTCCAGGATCCACCTAGGGTTTCTTACAGAGAGAATAATCATTAGAAGATGACCAGATTGATTAATTGATTCTCTCAAACACTTAACTAACAATTCATGCATATGATTCAAAGGAGTTTAAATCTTTGAGCACTGAGGATTTGGTAGGCTGAGAATTTAACAGGAATTGCTGAGGATTCAGTATCATGCCTTCAAGGAGTCAGATGGCTTTCACTTAGGGAGTTGATGAATTGAGGATTCAAGTAAAATTCAATAATACAGAGTCAAGGAGTCAATCTATTGAGACGTTAAGTTTTGTAACTAACATTTGATGTAGTGGAAGTTTTGAGGTTCTCCCTTATTAGGGTTTTCTCATTAAATCTTGTTCTTTCTCCTATTATTTAATTAATTTGTGTCAATTTTTTGACTACTTGGGATATCTAACATATAGTATAAATTTTCAATTGGTATCAAAGCAAATACGTTTTGTGCAAAAAAAGTGATCCTGTTTCATTATTAGATGGATCCCCCCCAAGAAGGCAGTTCGAGCACTGGATCTCTATAGTTCGATAACACCAACTCTGGAAATTAGAAGATCCATATGAAGGCTCATCTAATATCCCTGAATGTTAATGCGTGGTTTGCAATTGCTAACAGCTGGACTAAACTGACACACATACGCCATTGAAAATATAATTGTTGAAAAGTTGATAGAGTCATGGACCAGGGCCGAGCAATAGAAAGCAGGGTGGAACTGTAAAGCCCCAAGCGTACTTTTTTTGCAGTATTAGTCGATGAATTTAGGAGAATCTCAAGCTATGAAATTGCTAAATACGCCTTGGTGATGCTCGAACTCACACAGAAGAAAACCCATTAGTTAAAAAGTCTACCTTTAAAAGGTTACAACTGAGTTCAAAAGCCTGAAGATGTCAGAGGATGAGACATTTGATCACTTGTATGCCAAACTTTGTGATATCATTAACTCTAGTTTTAACTTGGGAGAACCAATTCCTAACAGTGAAATTGTGAGAAAAATCCTTCGCTCTCACCTTATTACTTTTCAAGCGCAAGTGACTGCAATTAAAGAAGCAACTGATGTTGACACAATGCATGTAGAAGACCTAGTTGGCTCACTTCAGACATTTGAGGCCAACATGGTTAGATCAAAATCCAGAGGAGCTGTCCTAGAAATTTGACCGCTCTCTAATTTGGTAGTGGCTCACTCTCAAGTGTAAGAGGTCGGTTGAGTTTAGTTTAGGTGAGTCCTAGGTCATCTTCCATAGGGAGCAAGGGGGTGTCTAAATCTTTGGAAAACTTGGTTTCGAAAACACTTGCGAAAATCTTAAAAAGAAAAGATAAAAATCGTTTTGGAGTTTTCGAATAAGGAATTGAGATGATGATTTAAAAATTGAAAACACCAATTCGACAAAAAACGAAAACACGAAGATGCAAACTTTAACAAACTACGTAAATTGAACTTAAACAAACCGTGTGAATGGAAACACTTGGCCTTAACCTAATCCTGTAATGTCCTCGAAGGGCTGAATTCGGATATGTAATTAACGCAACCTAATTCTTACACCTGTAATATTAGGTCGGAAGATTTAACAATCGAAAACTATTTTTCATAAGGAGATCACTAATCTAGGGTTTTGAAATCAAATTCGAAATCACCAGGACATGGAATTGACCTTTGATTTACACGATTGTAACCAAAGTTCAACTTTATCACGGGTGATTTGTTTTCAAAAATTAATCTAAGATTACGATCCTTACATTCTTATTCAAAAGATGATAAACAAATTTCAGTTCAAACTATCCGAATTCAACTTCTTTGATTCGATTACATTCCTAGGTTAAAACCAAGAAAAACCCTAGCCTAACATTGCGAAAGCATAAACAAAGCATTTCGAAAAGAAAATCATCTTCATCATGCAACAAAACACAAAAACGAAGTAGATCAAAAAGGTTTAGAGCGATTTCAAAAACAAATCAATCACAAACAAAGACTACGAAATACTGCGAAGCGAAAATAAAGAACAAAGTTATAGAAGATAATGAACCTTCAATTAAAACAAAGTAACGAAAGTAACTTACAAGTTAATCTTAATGCGAAGATGAAACAAAAGCTTGAACAACCCAAAGCAAAATCAAAACCTTAACCCTAATTTAAACTAAACTAAGAAATAAGAAGAAGTGCATAGGGTTTCGACCCCTTAGTACATCAGAAATTTGACCTTTTATATCTATACATAAATTGTGAGGGCATAAAGGTAAAATTACAACTCAAATTTTATTCTGAACATATGTTGGAGAAGACATCATGGGTGCCCATGGTTGATGTGGGGCGCCCAAGGGTCCAAGTGTTTGATGAAGTCTTCAAAGAATGGCATAACAAGTAGTCAAAAACTCCCTCTCTGTGGGTGCCCACCTGATGAAGAGTGGGGCGCCCAAGGGTCTAGGTGGGGCGCCCATGTTATGGTTCCTCCAACTGTTTGATGAAATGCTTTTTAGGCCTGACTTTCCCCTTCAAAACCAGCTCTCTGTGAGCGCCCACCTGATGAAGAGTGGGGCGTCCATCCTCAAGTGGGGCACCCATGGTCTTCTTCCTCAGCTTTCTTTTTCATCTCTTCACTTTTCTTGCTCTTTTTTGCACCCATTTCCTCAAGTTTGAGCATGTAACCCTGCAAAATACCACAAATGCATCAATATGCTTATTTTATAATAATAATGGCAAATAAAGGTCCGACTAACAGTTAAAGGAACATAGTAATTTAACATGGAATGCACCCAATCACAGCCCCCAACCGAGACATTGCTAGTCCCTAACAATGCATGCAATGAAACCATAGGGTACACAAACATATGATAAGATCTCCATGACATGCAAGCTTTTATTCAATGCAAAACAAATGAACGAAACTCTAAACTAATGTGATGTCCATTTTCATAGGAACACACGGCCACACTTAGCGTGTGCAGCAAGCCCTTTAAACCCCTAGGTTCCCGCTAGTGGACGAGTAAGGTCTCATGAGGGTTTGCAGTGATACTACCCATGAACATCTATGGTATGGTCTCAAGGTGTCAAAGAGTGATTAAGATCAACAATGACTCGAGTTTAAGCCCAACAAGTCACAAAATTCAAATATTATGTGCAATTCCCAAGTGCTAGCATGAATGCATGTGCTATCAAAATTGAAAGGTCATGTGTTCAAAACAGTGTCACTCATTCAACAAGGTCTCGAGAGCATAATCAGAACTAAGTTTCGACTTCAAATTCTCATAAGAGACCACTCATAGAAAGAAATTCACTCATCAAGGGATCACACTCACCTAATAGCATAGGATGCTATTCTAGTTGCACATGACCCCACAAACAAGAGAGTGAACTAAATTGAAGTTCCGAATGGACAGCTCATATCAAGAAATTCCAATGCCATGCAAGAAATCACATCACACAACCTACACAAGACCACTACGTGCACACACAAAAGTTGCTCGCTTAGAATCTACTAGGTCTTTAATCCGGTTTTAACTTGGCCATGGGTAATGGTTAAACAATGAAAGTTATGGAAATCAAAGCATATGCCTTGGGATAAATATGCTCAAGTACGCACAAGTCCCAAACTACCCATTTTCTTTCTATACCCTAACCAACAACATGAAGCTTATTCACAAACTTACAACCTACTCTTGGGATACTCTTAGCAACTACATTACAAAGCATAAGTCCCACAATTGAATAAGTAAAAGGAATGAAATTTTTGTTTTTCTTTGAAAAGATGAAGAATGAACTATACAACGCATGAATTCTCATTCCAACATTGACCATCTTTTGACTCTCAAAAGCTTACATTCCCATCCCGAATTCACAACTTAGACTTTGAGGCACTTTCACAACCTAAGCATGTGAGGGTTAGGCTTAAAGTGTGTGAATGGGGTGTAGGGGATATCATATATGAGGTGAACCAAGAAGAGAAAAATTTAAATCACACACTTTATTGTAAGGCTTCAAGTTGGTTCCTATGACAATTTTATATCAAGAAAGGACAAAAAGGCCAAAATAGCAAAGATGGCCTAGCATCATATTCTAAGATCGCAAACAACTCATATGCACCAAGTATATACTCATGCAAGTGTGTGTGATGCAATTGAGGCATTGAAAACCAAAATAAAGAACCACTGAGCTGAAATAATGTGCAACCCCTCATGAAAAGAATAAATGGCTCTAAAGCTCACCACTAAAGGGGTATAAGTCTCTACCTAGTCCAAAGATACTCCATTGACCAATGTTACACAAAGTTCACTCTTGAGCACATAAGTTCTTCCGTGATAGCCAAAAATGCACAAGGTCATAACATACTCAACTTGAATTAAGTTTCATTCTTGAACAAGACTCACTTATCACTCTCTCACTCAATTCCATAATCAACCAAACCAAAAGGGCTGACATGTAGGTATAAATGTGCTCAGTCACGTATTTAAGCTAAAAAAATTCTCAAAATTCTCAAAATTTGACAATTTTAGCACAAAGTGTCATCGTGCGAACTCTACCCCCCAACCTAAACTAAACATTGTCCTCAATGTGAGAACTATGATGTATAAGTGGGTTTGTAGTGTGCAAAGTGAGCATGATGATGAGCATGAAATAATAGCCACAAAAGGCACAATTAAGAACATAGCACAAATTAAACCAAGCATGCACCCATTATTCAAGCCCCTTAAGGCATCCCCAAAAACACCCCCCAACCTAGATTCTACAGCACTCCCAACAACAACTAGTATATATAATGGAGTACCAAAACTGAAAGTGCAAGATTAAAGAAAAATGGAGAGGAAGGGTATTACCTCAAGAGCTTCCTTATTTGAAGAAAAGAAAAAGCTATACAAGAGAAAAGGTTAGAAAAAAAAATAAAAGAAAAATAAAAGGAGAATAAGACAAAAGAAAGAATTAGTACAAAAGAAGAAATAAGAGAAAAGAAAATAAGAGAAGAAAATCAAACAAACAAAAAATAACATAAGAAAATAAGAAAAAGAAAACTCTAATCTACTATGTACAAAAGAAACAAAGAAGAAGGGTTATCCAACACCCTCTCTATCCCACGCATCCACAAATGGTTCAAGAAATAAAATATTTTCTTTGGGCCCATGAAGCACCAAAGGTGGACGCTCCTCAAGTGTAAAACACGCCGAAGGAAAGAAGGCCAGGTGAGGTTCATTAAACCTTGGATGCAGCCATAATGCAATCAAAAAGATGGATATGGTGGGTTCAATCAGTCTCTCGATACCCAGAAAATCAACGTACTCACCCCCAATGCCTCCTACCTCCCCCAGTGATGATCGGTCATGGTGTAATCACTCACAATCCTCGGAGCAACACTCGTGGGTGGGGCTATGCCAAGAGGTGAGAGGTGTGCACCACTCTCAACCTCGGGTGTAGAAGTGAGTGAAAAAGGATCTATTGACTCAATGATATGCTCCTCAGGCAATGTAACTTGCAACCGCTCAAAGGGAGTCGAAAGACTCTCAATAGGGCCTGTGGTGGTCTAGGTGGGCAGAGCATTAAACTCAGTGGTAGGAAGGGACTGCATGTCTCCTTGACTCTCAAATGGTGGTAAAGAAATCTCTTAAATGGGAGAGTCCACAGGGAAATGAGAAAGACACTCATCCTAAACATCATCCCTAGTGTGGTTAGCGCAATTTTCCCACTCGGTGCCTATGGTCTCAAAAGTGTGCATCAAAAGGTTTACTAGGCCAATAATCTCGGGGCTCCTCAGACTGGCCCTCAGTGAGTGGAACAAGGTTGGGACATGCAAAATCAGAGTAATTAGGCTCCACGCTTACGCTACTTCCAAGGGATGGATCATGAGGATCAAGTGAAGTAGGAACATGCGGGAAAAGGTCGGTGTGGCTTTCAAGTACATATGGGTCAAATCTAGTTCCAAGTCTTTCCCGTGGCTTGGTGTGTTCACAAAAAAATTCAAGGAATGACCATGCCTCACCCGGTGTAAGGTTAAGAAATTCCTTCCCCAAGACTTTATCAAACGCCTGGTGCAACTCAT
This sequence comes from Vitellaria paradoxa, assembly GCA_019916065.1. Lineage (NCBI taxonomy): Eukaryota > Viridiplantae > Streptophyta > Magnoliopsida > Ericales > Sapotaceae > Vitellaria > Vitellaria paradoxa. The sequence continues at coordinate 17,626,425 of CM034236.1, forward strand.
GAGGCAGAGCATTGTATAATATGGCTATGATGTCCCCCAACTCTAATCTATGACTTGGGAAAGTGCCCAAAAGTATGTTAAATCTCTCCCAGCATTTATGAAATACTTCACCATTCTTTTGATAAAAATTTCTAATTTGAAAGCCATGGGTGAAGGTTTGATGAATTGGGAGGAAATGTCCAATAAAAGCTTGATAACACTGATCCCAAGTGGTCCATTCACCAAAATCATAGCACTAGTCACTAGCCACACTTTGTAAAGACAAAGGGAAAAAGATGAACCTAATTCTCTTGCTCATTCTAACATCATCACATAAACCACACATTGCCTCAAACCTATTGAGATGAAGACATGGGTCTTCCTCCTCGTGCTTGAAAAATTGGGGAAGTATACTATATGTATCTAATGTAAAATCATATCCAAACATGCCACCTAGATACTCTATGTATTCTCGGGTATCAAAAGGGCAATGTACAAGATCACTAATATCCATGTCTAAGATCAGAAAATAAAAATGAAAACAAAATAAGAAGAGAGAAAAACTACACTAAAATGCAACCTAAGTTTACTAACATGCAAGCTAGATTATATGAATGCAAATGACTATATTATTTTTGTTTTTGTTTTTTTTCAAATATCTAAAAGAAGAAAAATCCTAAAACTAGAGAAAAGGAATCAAAATAAAAAATGAAATATACAAAAGAAAAGAAACAAGGAGCGATATCACCTGGAAGTCCAAATGTAACCGCACCAGCAAGTGCTTTCATCCACAAACTCTCCGAGTTCAGCACACACGCACCGTTGCTCCCCGGCAACGGCGCCAAAAACTTGACCGCTCTCTAATTTGGTAGTGGCTCACTCTCAAGTATAAGAGGTCGGTTGAGTTTAGTCTAAGTGAGTCCTAGGTCATCTTCCACAGGGAGCAAGGGGGTGTCTAAATCTTTGAAAAACTTGGTTTCGAAAACACTTATGAAAAATCTTAAAAAGAAAAGATGAAAATCTTTTTGGAGTTTTCAAATAGGGAATTGAGATGATGATTTGAAAATTGAAAACACCAATTAGACAAAAAACGAAAACACGAAAATGTAAACTTTAACAAACTACGTAAATTGAACTTAAACAAACCGTGTGAATGGAAACACTTGGCCTTAACCTAACCATGTAATATCCTCGAAGGGCTGAATTCGGATATGTAATTAACGCAACCTAATTCTTACACCTGTGATATTAGGTTGGAAGATTTAACAATCGAAAACCCTTTTTCATAAGGAGATCGCTAATCTAGGGTTTTGAAATCAAATTCAAAATCACCAGGACATGGAATTGACCTTTGATTTATACGATTGTAACCGAAGTTCAACTTTATCATGAGTGATTCGTTTTCGAAAATTAATCTAGGATTACGACCTTACATTTTTATTCAAAAGATGATAAACAAATTTCAGTTCGAACTATCCGAATTCAACTTCTTCGATTCGATTACATTCCTAGGTTAAAACCAAGAAAACCCTAGCCTAACATTGCGAAAGCATGAACAAAGCCTTTCAAAAAGAAAATCATCTTCATCATGCAACAAAACATGAAAACGAAGTAGATCGAAAAGGTTTAGAGTGATTTCGAAAACAAATCAATCACAAACAAAGACTACAAAATACTACAAAGCGAAAATAAAGAACAAAGTTATAGAAGATAATGAACCTTCAATTAAAACAAAGTAACGAAAGTAACTTACAAGTTAATCTTAATGCAAAGATGAAACAAAGCTTGAACAACCCAAAGTGAAATCAAAACCTTAACCCTAATCTAAACTAAACTAAGAAAAGAGAAGAAGTACGTAGGGTTTCGACCCCTCAGTACATAGGAAATTTGCCCTTTTATATCTATACATAAATTGTGAGGGCATAAAGGTAAAATTACAACTCAAATTTTATTCTGAACATATGCTGGAGAAGACATCATAGGTGCCCATGGTTGATATGGGGTGCCCAAGGGTCCAAGTGTTTGATAAAGTCCTCAAAGAATGGCATAAAAAGTAGTCAAAAACTCCCTCTCTGTGGGCACCCACCTAATGAAGAGTGGGGTGCCCAAGGGTCTAGGTGGGACGCCCATGCTATTGTTCCTCCAACTGTTTGATGAAATGCCTCTTAGGCCTAACTTTCCCCTTCAAAACCAGCTCTTTGTGAGTGCCCACCTGATGAAGAGTGGGGCGCCCATGGGTCTAGTTGGGGCGCCCATGGTCCTCTTCCTCAGCTTTCTTCTTCATCTCTTCACTTTTCTAGCTCATTTTTGCACCCATTTCCTCAAGTTTGAGCATGTAACCCTGCAAAATCCCATAAGTGCATCAATATGCTTATTTTATAATAATAATGGCAAATAAAGGTCCAATTAATAGTTAAATGAACATAGTAATTTAACATAGAATGCACCCAATCAAAATCATTAAAGAAGATGAGTCTTCCTCAACTAATAATGTTTGTGACATCTTTCCTGAAGATTTTCTATTTACACCAGGAAAATCAGAAAATTCATTAAGAAGAAAGATTGCAAGCCAGGAATATAAAGAAAAATGAGAAATCCAAAGCAGAGAAACCCCAAAGAAGAAGAAGAAAGAGAGTAAGTCTAAAGTTGTGAAGTGCTGCGAGTGCTAAGGTTATGGTCACATAGCTCACGATTATGGAAATAAGCAGAGTAAGAAGAAGGTACTCAATGCAACTCTTGATGATTTAGATGATCAGTCTGGTACCTCCTTATCATCCAAAGACTACCTTAAGAATTTTATTGCATTCATGGCTTGAGCTAGCACCTCTTAAAATTCTACTGAGTCTTCTACTAAAAGACAGAAAGAAGAATCCTCCGATAGTGAAGTTAGACAAAATGCAGAGGAGGAAGTGGATGTTGACAAAACGTATGAGCAGTTATACCAGGACTATTGTTAACTATATAAAAAGAATAAAAAGTTGAAGGTGAAAAATAAAGTCTTAAAAGGGGAGAGAGATAGTCTAAAATTGTCTCTTGAAGAGCTTCAAGGAAAGCTTGATAGTCACGAAGTAAGCAAGAAAACTCGAGATGATTAGATAACAGCTTTCAAGACCAAACTGGAGCAAAAAGACAAGGAATTGAAGGATGCCTAGGCCAAGCTGTAAACCATGCACTTTAAGTTGAATACAACATCTTCCTAACTTGATGACAATTGACCGCTAATGAATAGTGCATCTAAACTAACCCCCAAGTACAAGGGTGTGCGATGTAGTTTTAACTCGGTGAGTCCGAGGTCAAATCCACAGGGAACTATGAGATTGAACACTAAAATTTTCAAAGTTCTTCTACCTACTGGTTTTGTTTTAAAAACAGGAAAAGAAAATTTATGTTGGGTTTTGAAAAGTGTTGATTATTAACTGCTAAATAAATAAAATAAATAGCAACAATTAAATTAAACTAAAACGAAAGCAATAACACTATGCATTCAAGATAATTTGCAATTCTTGATTCAACTTTCAATTCTGGGTAGCTTACGTCTTCACTATGGGATGTATTGTAATATTTGCGTTAAAACCTAAGTTAGGATTTGTTTGAAAATTATTGAGGAAGTTTTAATCAAAATTTTTACCAGTGATTACAGAGAATATAGTCAAAAACTTCTGTTTTTGAAGGGTTCTCAAACAATCCTATTCGAATTCAGATTCAAATCCAATTTTTCCAGTTTATCCAAAATTATTAAGAAAATTTTAATCAAAAACCTTTACTACTGATTACAGAGAATATAGTCAAAGGTTTTCATGTTCGAATGTTTCTGAAATAAACCAATTCAAATTTGGATTCAAAATCTGAATTTTCAGTTCTTCAAAATTATTAGAAAATTTTAATCGAAAACCTTTACCAGTGATTACAGAGAATATAGTCAAAGGTTTTCGTTTTTGAAAGTTTTTGAAAGAACTGAATTAGGTTTTGAAAATTGTAGATCCCTACGCAGAGAAAGAAATTCACTCAACAAGGGTTCACGCACACCTATTAGCATATGATGCTATCCTAGTTGCACATACCCCTACAAATAAGTGAATGAACTAAATTGAAGTTCAAAGTGGATAGCTCATAACAATGTTCCAATGCAAATGTAAGAGATCACATCACACAATCTACATAAGACCACTACATGCAAAATATAAGAGTTGCTTGCTTAGAATCCACTAGGTCTTTGTTTTGGTTGTAACTTGGTCAAGGATAATGGTTAACAATGGAAGATATGGAAATCAAAGCACATGTCTTGGGATAAAGATAATCAAGTGCGCACAAGTCCTAAAATACCCATTTCCTTTCCAAACCCAACAAGGATCCCAACAAGAAGCTTATTCACAAACTTGCAAACTACTCGTGGGACTTTCTCAATAATTACAATACAATGCACAAGTCTTAGAATAACACAAGCAAAAAAAATGACAAATTTGTTTCTTTTATTTTCTTCTTTTTTTCTTTTTCTTTTTTTTTGAAATAATAAAATATACATCAGCTGAATTTCCCACCCTATATTTCCTCTCAATATGCTCTCAAAAGTTTCCATTCCTAATCGCTATTCACATCACTGACATTGAGGTATTTTCACAACCCAAGACATGTGAGGGTAAGGCTAAAAGTGTGTGAATAAGGTTAAGGGACAATATATGAGGTGGGAACCAAAGAAAAAATGTATTTATATTTATCACACGCTTTATTAAAAAGGCTTCAAGTTGGTTCCTAGGGCAATTTCATATCAAAGAAGGATAAAAAGGCCTAAAATAGCAAAGAAGGCCTAGCATCATGTTCAAAGCTTGCAACAACTCATAATGTGCCAAGTGAAACTTATGCAAGTGTGTGTGATGCAATTGCTGCATTGAAAACCAAAGTGAAGAACAAAAAAGCTGTAATTATGTGCAACACCTCAAGAAAAGAATAATAGGCTCAAAAGCTCACCATTAAGGGGTATAAGTCTCCATCTAGTCCAAGAATGCTCAATTAACCAATGTTAAATAAAATTTACTTCTAAGCACATAAACTCTTCTCTATGATAGTAAAAAATGCACAAGGTCTTTATACAATCAAATTGAGCTAAGTTTCCTATTAAAGCTTGAACAAAACTCATTCATCACTCTCTCACTCAATTCCACAATCAACCAAACAGGTACAAATTTGCTAAATTCATGTATTCAAGATTAAGGATGCTCAAAAATTTTAAAATTTTACAATTTTGGCACAGAAAGGTCATCATGCGAACCCTACCCCCCAACTTGAAATTCACATTGTCCTCAATGTGAGAACCATAATGCATATGTGGGTCTGTAGTGTGTAATAGTGAGCATGATGATGAGTATGAAACAATAACCACAAAGGGCATAAATAATAACAAAGCACATAGTAAACCAAACATGCACCCATTATTTAAGCCCCTTAAGGCATCACCCAATGCATTCCCCCCAACTTAGATTCTACAGCACTCCCAACAACAACAAATATATATGTGAAGTACCAATTGAAAGTGCAAAACTAGATAAAGGAGAGAGGAAGGATATTACCTCAAGAGCTTCCTTACTTGAAGAAAAACAAAAGAACTATTCAAGCAAAATGTTAGAATCAAAAGAAGATAAAAATAAAAGAGAAATAAAACAAGAAGAAAAGAGTTAGTAGAAAGACAAAAGAGAAGAAAAGAAAGAAAAGAAAAGCTAAATTAACAATAAATCAAAAAATAAAGAAAGAAAAATCTAATCTACTAATATACAAGGGTTAATGCAAAAGTAGACCATCCAACTCCTAATCTTTCCCATGCTTCACCAAATGGTTTTAGGAATAAAATATTCTCTTTGAGTCTAGGAGGTATCAAAAATGAGTGTGCTCTTAGTGTAGAAATCATTAGAGAATGCATGGCCTTGTGAGGATCCTTGAATCCCAAATATGGCCCAAAGTCATATGCATATGTGAGCATGGAATGTGGTTGTGTGTTTTCTAGTATCCCCTCGACACCTAAAAAATCAATGTAAACTACCTCTTGGTTTGATATCATGGAATTCATATTCTCCTCACTAAAGCGAATAGCTTTCTTTAAAGGATCCTTGACAAATTCATGGTCCACATAATCCTGGACTATAGATTCAACTACATCTACCTCTTGTATATCAGGCACCTCTTTTGGTTGTTTGGTAACATGAAAGATATTCATTTCAAACTCAATGTTACCAAAAGTCATTTTCATGGATCCATTCCTGCAGTTAATTAAAGCATTTGATGTTGTTAAGAATGGTCGTCCTAAAATAACCGGTAACCGGTATCTGATTAGGTGCAGAAAAACTAGTAAGTGGTTGAGTATATAGGATTATGAAATCCACTGGAAAATAAAAATTTTCCACTTGTACCAGGACATCTTCAAGTATACCTCGTGGGACTTTAATTGATCTATCTGCAAGTTGTAAGGTCACACGAGTAGGTTTTATTTTGCCTAAGCCCAATTGTTCATACACTGAGTAGGGGAGCAAATTCACACTTGCTCCTAAGTCAAGTAGTGCTCTACTAATATAATACTTCCCTATATAACAAGATATCGTAGGACATCCAGGGTCTTTATATTTAGGGGGAGTACGACATTGTACTATGGCACTTGCTTGCTCAGTGAGGAATGCTTTTTCTTTTACATTTAAGCCCCTTTTTACAGTGCATAATTCCTTGAGGAATTTGGCATAAGAAGGGAATTGCTTAATTGCATCAAGGAGAGGTATATTAATTTTCACTTATTTGAACACATCTAGCAATTCAGCTGCTTAGGCTTCTTTCCTAGCTTTCAAAAATCTCTGAGGGAAGGGTGCTTTAGGAACATATTCCCTAGGTATTATCATGGGTTCTTCTTCCTTTCTCTCTTCCTTTTTCTCCTCATTTTCCATTTTCTCTTGTTCTTCAATTGTGGACTTCTCAACCATGATTGGTTTTTTTCCCGCCTTCTTACTATCATCCACCACACATTTAGGTTTCAAGTCTTCACTCATTTCATCCTTCCGAGGAGGAATAGTTTTATCTACAATTTTCCCGCTCCTAAGTGTTGTGATGTTTTGGATTTGTTCTACATTTCCTTAAATATTAGAAGAACCTACCTTCAACCTATTTAGCTTGGACTACTGGATTTGGACAAGGTTGAGCCAGAAATTGACCCTTTGGTTGTGTAACGAGTGTTTGCGTCAAAACAGTCAATTGGCTCTTGATTTCATCCATATTTCTATCATTTTGAATCCAACATGTATGTTGACTATTCATGAATTGTTGAAGTGTTTCTTCTGTGGATCTCTTGTTTGGAGGAATGTAAGGAGCATTGGATGGTCCCACATTCTGAGACATTCCTGGGTTAGACATTGGGGCTTGAGGAACTGGAGGATGAGGTGCGTGATAAGGTTGTGGAATTTGAGCTCCCTCATTTCTCCAACTAAAATTGGGGTGATTCCTTACTACCGGATTGTAAGTCTCAGAATAGGGATTTCCTCCTAGATTTTGTCCCCTATATGGTTGCCGATATTGGTTTATGGCATGCATTGGGAGTTCACTAATTTGTTGGCTCTGGGTAACTTCTCTATAAATATGGAGGTTAGGGCAATCGTTTATTCCATGGGAGTGGTTTTCACATATTGTGCAATATACATTTGCCACTAGCTCTCTAACGGGTTGTGGGTCCTTTTTGGTTTTCAAAGTTTCTATTTCTCGAGAGAGTATTGCTAACTTTGCCTTAAGGTCATCAACTTCACTTAATTGATGCATACCTCTAACTGGGGTAACACTAGTTGTTCGAGAACTTTGGATTCCAGTGATATCCCAGGTTTGTGCATTTTTAGCTAAGAATTCAAAATATTCAAAAGTTTCTTCAGGGGTCTTATCATAAAACTGCCCATTGCACATTGTTTCTATAAATTGTTTTAGGTCTGACGTTAATGAGATATAGAAGATGCTAGCTAGACGCCAAACTTTAAATCCATGGTGAGGGCAAGAATGCACGAGAGTTTTGAACCTCTCCCAACTTTGATAGAAAGTTTCACCATGTTGTGGAGCAAAGTTCAGTATTTGATGCTGTATAGCATCAGTTCTATTGGGAGAAAAAAATTTCTTAAGAAATTTGGTTTGCATTTCATCCCATATGCGAATGGAATTAGATGGTAGAAATTCAAACCATGTAGCAACCTTATCGTGTAAAGAGAATGGGAAAAGCTTTAGAAACACTAAGTTTATAGGACAACCCTGATCATTGATAGTGACACAAATGTTCCAAAATCGAGTCAAATGATCATATGGGTTTTCAGAATCCATACCATAGAAGGAAGGCAACAATTGTACCATGCCAGGTTTAAAATGGAAAGGTTTTTGATTTTCTGGCCAAACTATACAAGACTCAGGTGTATGCCTATTTGGTTGTAAGAGATCTCGCATGGAACGCCTAGTAGCAACAGCTTGTTCTTCAGCCATTTCTAAAAGTGGAATAGGAAGTCTAGGACTTTGATTTCCTTCTAAATGAGGTTCAAATTCTAAAGGAATAGCTAAGGAATCAGGACGCTGTAATCTACCGTCTTCCCCTCGAATCCAATTGTTCATAAAATGAAATTAAACTAAACTAAAATGAAAGCAATAACACTACGCATTCAAGATAATTTGCAATTCTTGATTACTTTTAATTCTGGGTAGCTTACGTCTTCACTATGGGATATATTGTAATACTTGCGTTAAAACCTAAGTTAGGATTTGTTTGAAAATTATTGAGGAAGTTTTAATCAAAAGTTTTCACCAGTGATTACAGAGAATATAGTCAAAAACTTCTATTTTCAAAGGGTTCTCAAACAATCCTATTCGAATTCAGATTCAAAACCAATTTTTTGAGTTTATCCAAAATTATTAAGAAACTTTTAATCGAAAACCTTTACCAGTGATTACAGAAAATATAGTCAAAGGTTTTCATTTTCGAATGTTTCTGAAATAAACCAATTCAAATTTGGATTCAAAATCTGAATTTTCAAATCTTCAAAATTATTAAGAAAATTTTAATCGAAAACCTTTACCAGTGATTACAGAGAATATAGTCAAAAGTTTTCGTTTTCCAAAGTTTTTGAAAGAACTGAATTAGGTTTTAAAAATTGTAGATCCCTATGCATGAGTTTTCGCAAACTATACGAAGGTCTCTACGCAAATCCTATAGATCAGAGTAACCTACCCTTCCTTGATTCGTTGAGTCAAGAACTAGGGTTTTACGCTAACATAACTTTAAATGAAATAAAATCAATCATCAAACACATATTTAAAGAATCTAAAGAATAAGATGAAGAAACAATATTATTAAAATGAAGAACGAAAGTAAACGTACTCTGAAATCAACGCTGAAACGGAGTATTAAATGACTATGGCTGTAATGAAAACTACGAAGGCTTTGAAGATCCGTAAAAGCATTACACGAACATTAAAAGTCTCTAAAAACTATCTAAAACTCTAAAAAGAATGGAAAAACTACACTAAGGCTATGTAAAACTAAACTATGGCTCCCCTAAGGTCAGCCATGTAGCTTGGGTTATGAAGAAGTTATAAGAAAAACCCTAAAAGACGGAATTAAGCCGTGCACGCATAACACACTGTGGTTCAGACCATCTAGCAGGGGGTCCGGACCACAGAAACTTTGCTCTTCAAGTGCTGCTTCTCGTTTGATGCTTCTGACAGCTTTTTGTCCTCAACTTTTAATGGGATTTTGACCTTGAAAATGATGGATTTAGGCTTTGGCTAAAACATGAAAGTTGTAACCCTTTCAGTCTTCTTTCCAACTCAAGAAGCATCAGGTCAGTCCGAATTGTGAGTGAAGATATGATCAAAATACTGACAAAGTGTCAAGCTGGAACTTCAGCTGCACACCACTTCAACCATCTTGAACTTCGGACCATTTTTCTCTCCTCGGCAGCTACTTTCATCGCTGCTAATCTCACTTATTTTTCCATTTTCCCTGCAATTAAGAAAATAATTACTATAAGTAATAAAATAATGATAAAACTTCAAAATAAACTACTTAAACGCATTAATAGCTATGCAAAAGTGGAGTTTGTAATTACACTTTTCGAGTGTAATCAACAATCTTGGGATGTAAAGGAGCCCAAGTGACAAAAGGGGATTTGGCTACACTAGAAAGAAGGAGACAAAGGATGAAGCCTTAACAAGTGAACAGAAAGGCAAACGTGATTCAATTCCAGCCCTCAAAGACTTTTGCTCCAAAAAATAGTTAAAGCTCCTTAATCAAAGAAAGGTAATCAACCAAGAGCCTATTTTCAAAAGCCCCAAGGTATGTCCCCTAACTTACAACGTAAGTTTGTTCTTATATGTTGTCATTATGGCATACCTGGTCACACAAGACACCATTATCACAAATTGTATGCACTACTAGAAATTATGGTTTTAGTGATTGCCTATGGCGGTTACTACAAATGCAAAAATAGTTGCTAATATGTTTTAGTGACGACCTAGCGACCGTCGAGAAGGAGTCGCATTTACGTTGTCGCTAAAAACTATTAGCGACAGCTTAAGCGGTCGCTATTGTATTTGCGATGGTAATAGTGACTGCCGGTGAGTCAATGGTTAGGACTTTTGCAATTGCTAGAAGCTAGATACAGTCGCTACTTCTTTCCTGTGAACTTGGTGCCAATTCCCGATCATTTGGTGGGTGGACAGTAGCGACCGCTAGATGTGATCACTGAAGCCCTAATTTTTTTGTTTAAATTATTTGATTTAGATTTTTTTCATTAGCGACCATGCATGGCATGCGCAATAAGTTTTTTTATTTTTTTAAAAAATATTTTATTTTAATTTTTTAATTATTTTTTATTAATTTTTAAATTCATTTATTATTTATATTATTTATTTGTAAATATTTATTTCGAAATTAATTTAATCTGGTTATAATTTAAATTGCACATGTAATAGAAAATTTTTTAAAAAACATAAGACAAAAACGTTCATTTATACATATAAAAATAGTGTGAAATTTAATTATAAAATTTGTTATATATAAATGTACAGAACACAAAAAACAAAATACAAATGTACAGAACGTATTGTATTAGTTCTACTCCCATCAATTTCTTTAACATCATTGTCCTCAAAATGATCGGTATTAATCTCGATAACTTCTTCACTTTCATCTAGCTTTGACTTAGAATTAGAATGTACAGCATTAGTTCTATTAATTCCTATCAATTTCTTTGACATCATTGTCTTTAAAATGATCAGCATCGGTCACAATAACTTCATCGTTATCCTCTAACTTTGACTTAAACACCACCTCAAAATTAGAAAGAACCACATTATCTATATTCTTATCAATTTCGTTAACATCATTGTTCTCAGATTGATCATAAATTAAGGCTTCGTCATCTCCACCCAAGCAAAGATTACTTGCACCTGTCAGATTAGTATAACAACCTATGTTTTTTGGTGCCAATTCACGCACGATACCAGCTAGCATCATGAGCATTGGATCAGCCTGCTCTATAGCCACGACATTAGTCGTACTCTGTGCATGCACCTGGAAAACAATAGGACTTGAACTGAAATTCCATCTAACATTGAACGTGGCATGAGTTGTTGAAGACAAAAATATATAGCTGTACTTCCAAACTATCCGAACTGGACAATTCAAGAATTGTATACGTCAATCCCTATGTGTTCATCAAAAGAATGATGAACCTGATCGAAGACCTAATCCGTTGCCTAAGGATGACCAAATGGGTGGCATATAAGATTCTTGAACGGGTCTAAGTTTCACTAATGCATGCAAATGAATAAAATGTAATATCCCAGATTTTCATATTGGAAAAAATTGATGGTTTCTAACATGTTTTGGGCATGATAATATGTTATTTAAGCAATATTAGTCATTAGAGATGACTTAGGGGTGTGAATTTTGGAAGAAGTGGGCAAAATAGCTTAAAAGTCAACATTTTAACTCGGAGGTATATAGAGAGGCACCCGAGGTAGGAGGGTGGGCGTTCGAGGTCCTAGGGCGGGCGCCCGGGGTGTCCATTGGGGCGCCCCGCCTGTGCAGTAAGTCAAAGGTATGGTGTTGCTTTGGTTTGTCAACCAAGGGTTTAACCTAAACTTCAGGTTTATAGGATATGGGAGAAATGCTAGGCTCCTGTAGAATGCTTGGGGATTAAGCCAAGATTGTATATAAGTATATATAAGAGGAGAGAGAGAGATTTTTAGGGTATTGGAAGATAACTGAGAGAGGAGAAGTGGAAGTTTTCTTTGGATGATTGGTAAGTTGTTCAAACTCTAACCAAATGCAAATTAATTTCACAAGATTGAGATTGAGTTCTCAAGGAACATTTCCATATATATTTTTTGTTGTTTGGATAAAAGGGTGAGAAAATCAATTAAGCCAAAGTTGGAAGCCAAAACTGGGAGTTCATCACTTCTCTTGATCCATTTTGTTCAAGCTTGAGGTAGGGATTTAAAGTCTCATTTTTGCATATATGAGATGCATCTGAACTAGCAAACCCTCTCATAAAATTTATTTTAGATTTGGAAGCCTTGGTAATGAATTTGTGCAAGAGATATATAGGTGTATATGTATATGTATAGGTGGTAACCAAAACTTAAATTGGGATGAAATGAATGGATTAAAACTAGTTTTGATTCACTTTTTAGAGTCTTTTAGACCCTAAACAACTTAAGGAAACAAGGTTTTGGATTATACATTTGATTTGGTGGAGTTTGAGACCCAAATGTACAAGCTACAAAATCCATTGCAATGTGCTCCCACTTCCATTCGGACACAGGTAAAGGTTAGAGTAATCCAGCTGGTTTCTGGTGTTCTGGTTTGATCTACTGACAGGCAAGACATTTAGCTATGAACCGAGCAACATCCTTCTTCATTCTCTTCCACCAATACTGTCGTGCTAAATCTCGATACATCTTTGTACTTCCAGGGTGAATGGCAAATATTGAATTATGGAAATCATGCAATATTTCCTCTCAAAGGCCATCAGAGTTTGGGACATATAACTTCCATAATGCTGTAGTCCTTGATTAGAGTGAAGTGTCCATCCTTCTATAATCTCTCTAGATAAGATTTGAGCTACCATCTTCTTCATTTTTCATCATGTTGTTGCACATCGATTACCTTAGTGAGCATCATAGGAATTGCCATCAGAGAACAACTTGTCACTGTAACATTTCCCTGATCAAATCTGATCTCAAATTCATTCACCGATTATAGCATCTTCCATTCCCGCACTGCCAAATTCGTCAATGTTGAATGTGATTTCCTACTGAGTGCATATGCTACAACATTTGCCTTTCCTGGATGATACTGAAAGGTGAAATCGAAATCCTCCAGATATTCCATCCAGCATCATTGTCGCAAGTTCAGGTCTCGTTAGGTGAACAGATATTTCAGACTCTTGTGATCTGAAAAGACTTCAAACTTTTCACCGTACAAATAATGCCTCCAAAGTTTCAATGCAAAAACAACTACGGCCAATTCTAGATCGTGGGTTGGATAATTCTTCTCATGGTTTCTCAGTTGTCGAAAACCATAAGTGACTACGTGGTCCAATTGCATTAGCACACAACCCAATCTTTCCCTTGAGGCATCACAGTATACTGTATATCCTACCCCTCGTTCTGGTATGATTAGAACCGGGGCTTGAGTCAATCGAGCCTTCAACTCGAGCCTTCAACTCTTGAAAAGCTCTTTCACATTTCTCATCCCAAACAAACTTGACATCCTTGCTGATTAACCGCATCATGGGCGCAGCAATCCGAGAAAAGGCCTTAATGAACCGTCGGTAGTACCCTGCCAAACCGAGGAAACTTCTTATCTCGAAGACTGTCTTCAGTTGCTCCCAGCTCATTACGGCTTCTACTTTTGTTGGGTCCACAGTAACACCATCTGTTGAGACTATATATCCCAAGAATGGTATCTTTGTTAGCCAAAATTCACATTTGCTAGCCTTGGCATACAATTGGTGATCTAATAAAGTTTGTAGGATGATAAGAAGGTACTGTTCATGCTCTTGTTCATCCTTTGAATAAATAAGTTTGTCGTCAATGAAGACTACAACAAACTATCCAGGTATGGATGGAAACCACGATTCATAAGATCCATGAATGCTGCTGGCACATTGGTGAGTCCAAAAGGCATAACCACAAACTCGTGGTGCCTATATCTCGTACAGAAAGCTATCTTTGGAATGTCTTCTTCTCGAATACGTAATTGATGGTATCTTGACTGAAGATCGATCTTAGAGAAGAATAGTGAACCCCTTAATTGATCAAATAAATCATCTATACATGGCAAGGGATATTTGTTCTTGATAGTGACTCTATTCAGCTTTCTGCAATCAATACACAGCCGTAAACTTCCATATTTTTTCTTTGTAAAAAAAGCCGACGCTCCCCAGGGGGGAACACTGGGTCGAATGAATCCTAGCTGGAATAATTCTTCAAGTTGTACTTTTAATTCTTGAAGTTCTGCTGGTGCCATTCGGTAAGGGGCTATTGAAATTGGTGCAACCCCTGGCTGTAGATCTATACAAAAATCTATTTCTCGCTGAGGTGGCAAACCGAGAAACTCCTTAGGAAAAACATTTGGGAACTCACAAACTACTCAAGGGAGAGCAGTCTGTGGAAGCTCCTCATTCAAAGTCAGATTGGCTAGCAAGCTATTTAATTACTTACAACCTTGAGAATATACTGGGGATATAATTGGATCTTCTTGGGAATCTCCTTGGATACAGAATCGAGCTCCTGATGGAAGAATCGCCGACACATGCTTCAGATGACAATCAATAATTGCTTGGTGTAAAGACAACCAGTCCATTCCTAGAATGATATCGTAGGTGTTCACATCCAACTAGATAAGATCACATTCTACTATGATCTCCCCGAATTAGATTGCACAAGATCTAGTGAGCTTATTTGCCATAGTGTTATTACCCAGAGGGGAATCAATGGTTAAGGTTCCACTCAATTCCTTTGGTATTAATTTTAATGAACGTGCACATTTGGAAGATATAAAGGAATGCGAAGTGCCAGTATCAACTAGGATTGCCACCCAAGTATTAAAGAGTAATGAGGTAAGCTGAATAACTGTGTTCTCTGGTACCGCTGTAATGGGTTAGGGTGCTTCCCAATGGTTAAGTGCAAATATGCATCCCTGTGGAACAGTATTATCCCTTCTTGGCCCTGGCTGTCCTTCACCACGACCTCGTCTTCCGCCATTGTTCTTCTGTTGTCCTCCTTGCTGGTTCATGTTAGGATTCTGAAAAGATAGTCTTTGTTGAAAATGTTGTTGTGGAGATGTGTATGTGATCCGTGCTGGTCTTGGATTTCGCAAATTCTGTTGATTTTGCTTGGGGTATGTCATTGCCCTCTGAGGACAATCCCTTTTAAAATGCCCAAGTTGCCCACACTGGTAACAGGCATTTGGATCCTTTTGCTGATGTCGAGGTTGACTCCTTCCTCCATTTTTCTTTTGTGGTTGAACACCATACTATTTGTTGTTTTCAAAAAATCTACCTTATTTTTGTCCAGCATTTTTGTTTTGCCTCATGATTGAACCCTTGAACATTGATCCCTTAAGCTTGGCAGTATCTTGCATTTCCATTTCCACAGCAATGGCTGCCCTCACAGCAGCAGCATAAGAAGTGTGCATCATACCAATAATCCGTCCCCGAATGTCAGTCCGTAAGCCCCATGTAAACTGATCAGCCCTTGCCTTGTCAGTTAAGTTCAAATTCTGGGCATACTTGGACAGACTAGCAAACATTACTTCGTACTGCATAACGGTCATGCTACGCTGCTTCAGGGATAAAAACTCCCATGTCTTAGCATCCTTGAAGGTTTGTGGAAAGAAGTGATCCATGAACAATTATTCAAATCTTTCCTAGGTCATAGTTGTAGTGTCATGACTTCCCTTAACGAAAGTCCACCATTCATATGCATCACCCCGCAGTCGGAACGTTGCCAGGGTTATCTTAGTAGCATCACAGGTTATTCCTATAGTCTCTAACATACGAGAGACTTCTTTAAACCAGTTCTCAGCTGCTAATGGTTCTGGCTCACCATGGAATGATGGTGGGTCATACCATAAGAAGTTTCTCAGGTCATCATCATGCCTTCTTACTGGCGGTATCGCTAGTGCTACTCCCGCTACAACCGCTGCCGACATTGCCGCTGGTGCTCATGGATTCATCTGTATGAATTGGGCTATAACTGTCGCCATGTCCCAGATAGCTTGGGCCATCTCGTTGTTAACATTGGTGGTGGTCGTAGATTGTGCATTTGTTGGTTGCGATTACACCTAATTTCTACTATTGCTTCGGGGTCGTCCACGGCCTCTTCTGGTGTTTTCCATTTTATATAGGATTGATGGGTTAGTTAGGTACTTACACACAAATACACATAATGAGTATAAGAATACCCAATCCCCACTACCCTTAGGTAAATCGTAAACCTATGGCTCTGATACTAAGCTGTCACACCCCAGATTTTCATAACCGAATGCCCAGGGGTGACTTGGGATTTATTTGTTGGGTATAAAAATAAGATGATAATAACACGCTGTCACACCCCAAAATTTTTCTCCAAACTGGAGTTGACCCGCAAGAAAAATTTAAGATATTCAAAATCCCTTGTTTATCCCAAATAATATTTATAAGTCATTGGACTGAATCATTTGATAGGATTTCAACTACAGGGCACAAAATAAAGATAGAGAAAAAATATTATAGAGCCATCTAAGTGTCCCAACCACGCGATTAACATTTCATAACAAATAAAAACAAATAAGGTCTAAACTTAATAATTACAGTCATCCAACAATTATTATTACAGACCACAAAAATAAAGTCTTCTAGCTCTGTGCAGGAAAGAAAAAAATTAGATAACTCTTCTGATGGAATATTTAAGAGAAATTAATCTCTTTCCAGCTCATCTTTAGTATCCCTTTGCTTAATATCCTAAAAAAAATATTCCCACAGGGGGTGAGCTACTAAAGCCCAGTAATCAGAATCTTTTAGGTGCCTATATGCAGTGGTTGTAATGTTACACTGTATTAAGTGACCCACTATAGTGAATGTGATTAGGTGGCATACTGTTTATGCAACAATTAATTCAATAGATCCCAATTGAATAATGTAAATTATACTTATAACGGTTCAATAAAACCATCACCGTAACTACTATTTTACTTACAGGTAAAAATAGTTAAATATTGATGTGTGTACCACAATGAAGTCTATGTCGCAGTGGTAGGGATCTCAGATTCAGATCTTCAAGGTCTCGGGATCAAACCCCGTAGTGATATAGGTTTCATATAAATATATATATATATTTATAAAATATTCATCAAGAGGAATTAAATATAATTAAATAATTCCAACACATCATTCATATATAAACAAGAGAGGTTGCTAGTCACAATAAAATTTGGTAAAAGTGTTTAATCTAAATCCTCCTAGGATAATCATACTCCTATCCTCCTCTACCCCTAGCCTTGGGAACCAGTGACTTTACGGGTTTAGCATCCAATGCAAACCGACGGTGTCACCCACCAAAAACTTAGCCGTTATGATCGGCTACTTGACTAGCCAAGTTAGAAGGGAGCATCTCCCAAATAAAATGCATGTTCCCATCTTCATCTAAAAGGCCATTTCTACCCATCGATCACCCCATTGCCAAAAATAACTTTGGCACCAAGTGCCTTAAATTTGTTTCTCACCCTTTTACATTCCCAAGGGTAATAAGACATTTTTAATTACAACCGGCAATGTCCCCAGGCGATGAATCAAAAGTGGAATTATTCAGTTACATGCAGTAGATTTTTAAGTACTTTATCAAAATCCCTAATACAATAATAATTATTAATAAATCAAAGATTTAACATAGTCACCAATATTATCATCACAAAGGTAGGTACTACATGTAAATTAACAAGTAGCGAGTAGCTAGAAATAATTTAGAATTCAAATTAGTATTTTAGTTAATTATTTTGACAAGTTTTCTGTACTACCTTTGATAAGAATAAAATTATTTCTAATGGTATATTAATTAAGCCGAGGTTGGTAGCTTAGTGGGCGGGCGACCCTAATTACGGTTTGAAGTTGCAAGTTCAAACCTCATTGACTCCGATCTCGGTTTTTTTTTTCCTCTTTTACCTTTTTATTTTATTATTTTATGGAATATAAAGATAATAAATAGCTCTTTGGACTCATATTAAATTTTAGAAAAATTTATAAGTTTTATTTTATTCAAAACAATTTGAGTAAATTTTCAATCATCATCTTATGTATAACCAAACCCTTATCATAAGTTTTCGGCTTCAAGATATCCACAAATATTCGTAGAATTATTTCAATATTTAGGAAGATATTAAATAAGTTTCATTAAATTCACTTAATCATAAAAATATAGTTATATAACTTGCTAGGTTGACAAAACAATGCATAAAAAAATCAATTAAAATAAATCAATGTTTTTTTTAGGAAGACCAAATGAGGAAAGAATTAGTCCATTGTTTCATTTGGCATTTTTATCAAATACTAGGTTCTAATTAGCCATTTTAGTTTGAATAAGTCATCCAACTATCTATGATGAAACTGATTGTCTAAGTCAGTTATCATAAATATTAGAGTGTCAAATGATACATAATATCCAATCTAAAATAATTTCATATCAATTGGAAAATAATTAAGTAGAATCAACTTAACAGTCCGCTTTAGTATTATATCAAAATAGTATAAGTGTTTTACTATATCAGGCCTTGTGAACAAAATTACACGTTAATAGAAATTATTAACATGATAATAATTAACAGAAGGTAATTGGAAATTTAAATAAATCTTTAAACATAATATTCTAAAAAAAATCCAAACAAGTATCAATTAAAGGCTAAATAGAGATAGCAGCTTAAAAGAAAATTCATATAAAATAGAGCAGAACTCTAATATCTATAACTTTATATCTGTAGAAACTAGACTTTAAGACCTATAACTTTCATGTTTTACGCTTTTTAAAATTCTAAGGTCTAAAGGTGCAAAAACAGTCTTGAATTTAGTTTGTTCAGAAGATACAATTTTACACGTGCTCGGTATTTTGGACATAACTTTTGACTCACAAATCGGATTGATGCAAATCTTTTTGGGTTGGAAAGAAAACTTAAAGGCTACAACTTTTACGTTTTAGCCAAAGCCTAATTCCACCATTTTAGGGGTCAAGAATACATCAAAAGTTACAAACAGTGAGCTGTCAGCATATTGGGCTACATCAGTCAAAGTTTCGGCTTCCCTACCCCCAATATACGGATATTATATTTTTATTACAATCAAATTTCATACTTTAAACACAGAAAAAATACTTTAGCTTCAAATTTGAAGGCATCAAATATATTTTAGGAGATTCGTCATCCTACCTTAATGAAGATATTGGTGACCAAGCCTGTAAAGGAAAAAGGAGTTGAGCTTTGAACACCACCTAATTGAAAATTTTCAAGCCTTTCTTCTTCCTCCAAACAACACCAAATGTCCAACCACACTTGATAAAAATATATTTTTTTTCTTTCTTATTTTTTTCTTCTCTTTGAAGGCACACAATTTATAAGAATCATGGGAGTGTAGAGAAAGTTATTGGTGGAGAAAATAATCATGCTTCAAATCAACTAAGGTAAGATCATGCATATACAATTGGTAGCATGATCCAAGAATCATGCTTACTTTTTGACTATCTAACCATATCATTTAAGAAAAGTATTGGGGAAGATGTATGGAGGTGGCATGATCCAAGAATCATGCTAGCTTTTTGACAAATTAAACAAAATTATTTAAAAGATGCTTTAAGTGTTTAAATCATGTTTGCTAAATAATTGAAAAGATGATTTAAAGTCATCAATGTAGGGCCTTCTTTTTAACTAATTAGCCAAATCATTTGAGAGAGTGTGAAAGATGTATGGAAGAAAGGATGGATGGAAAATGAAGTTTGCCGGGAAATGATTTAGAGCTACTATTCATGAGTCAACTCAGTTAGTGATAAAGTGAGTTGAAGTAAGTTGAGGTGAGTCAAAGAAAAGGGGTTGACCCATGGGTTAATGGGTTTAGGTTGAACCAAATAGGTAATTGGGCTAGGAATTGTTTGGATAAAAGTTTAGAAATTCTACATTAAACTCCCACATAGAGTGGAATTAAATCCGAAAATCTTTCCAACTAATTTTTTATCATTCCAAAATTTTCAAATGCTCAATTTTCTAGATTTTTACTATAATAAATATCACCACCACACTTAAGCAAATTATTTAAGAGAAAAAAAAAATTTAGGTTATTACACACAAGGTTGGTGGATATATGAAAATAGAGAGGGTACTAAGATTACCCTAGGGTTGATAGACCTAAAACTTGCGCAAGGATTGGTATTCATGCCAGTATGTTAGTAGCATACAACATGACGTGTAAATAAGGCTAATTGTGGCCTGACTGTTATAGTCTTGAACAACGATGTGTAAATAAGGCTAATCGGGGCCTGACTGTTATAGTCTTTAACGACGACGTGTAAATAAGGCTAATCATGGCCTGACTGTTATAATCTTTAATGATGACGTGTAAATAAGGCTAATCGTGGCCTATCTCTGATAGCCTTTAACGATGATGTGTAAGTAAGGCTAATCGTGGCCTATAACGACGACGTTAGTTGTGCACACCCTGTAACTAATCTAAGAATGTGATACGGATGAGGATGATTCTATTGAGTTGATTATATGCGAATACTTGAGTAGGAAAAAGAGATTTAACCTGATGAAGTATGACACGTATTTATATAAGATTTAATTTGATAATGTTGTAATGTGTTTATATAAGAGGATTTGAGTTGTACAGTAGCTTGACTTTGATGAGATTTGTTGAATTTATAACTGTTAGTTTTACATTATGGCTTTACATATTATATATGCTTTTATGATGCTTCGTGAGCACAAGTGGATGAGTGCTCATGTCACTACAGATTCTGTTGCAGTGGCAAATCCTAACAATTAAGTGGACACTTGGTGGGATTAGAAGCACATTTGCTATTGCGGATATTTCATTTCTCATTTGTTAAAGTTTTAAATCTTCATTTGGGTTTGTAATATTAAATTTAAAAGGAGAATTTATTTGATTGGGTTGTAAAGGCCATAAGGCCTATCCTTACTTATTAAGGTTATGGAATTGTTGGAGCTTTATAGCCTGGTCATAGCCAAGGCTTCGTTTATATTATGCTTTATAGCCATCTTATGTGGATGTTGCTCCAAGGGTGTTGTAATTCTCTGATTAGGGAGTGGTTATTCTATGCAAGTCATATATGTATTTCACTCACTCCTCAGGTCATGAAATCCGGGGCATGACATAAAATAAAGGAGTTCTAAGTTTCTCTTTATTTCTTAACTTAGAATAAAATAAAGGAGTTCTAAGTTTCTCTTTGTTTCCTGACTTAGAATAGAGTAAAAGAGTTCTAAATTTTTCTTCGTTTCCCAACTTAGAATAAAGTAAAGAAGTTCTAAGTTTTTTTTTTTTTTTTTTTGTAACTTAAAATAAAGTAAAAGAGTTCTAAGTTTTTCTTTGTTTCCTAACTTAGAACAAAGCAAAGAAGTTCTAAGTTTCTTTTTATTTTGTAACTTAAAATAAAGTAAAAGAGTTCTAAGTTTCTTTTTGTTTTCTAATTTAAAATAAAGTAAAGAAGTTCTAAAGATTAGATTGGGCCCAAGCAAGATATTAGATTGGGCCCAAGCACAAAAACTTGACCGCTTATGGAAAATGCGTCTAAATTAACCCCCAAGTGCAAGGGTGTGCGGTGTAGTTTTAACTCGGTGAGTCCGAGGTCGAATTCACAAGGAGCCTATGATATTTAGTTTCTAGGTTAAAATGGAAATCCTAAATTTGATTGTAAACTAAGTTTGAAAAGTAATTAAAACTAATTCCTAGGGTTTTGCAAGTTCAAAATTCAAATTAAACTAACTTAACAACCTATTAACAAAATTTCAGCAATTTAATATTGATTGTTGATTCAAGGAATAAAATATTAGCTAAACGAATTTTTCCTAATTTAAATGCGCAGCAAAATAAACTAATCTAAAAACTGCAATGTAAATCAAACAAAGGCAATTCAATTAATAAGCAAATAAATTTAAGAAGTCCTTGATCCAACTATCAATTCCGGGTAGTTTACGTCTTCACTATGGGATGGGTTGCAATACTTGCGTTAAAACCTAAATTAGGATTTGTTTGAAAATTATTGAGAAAGTTTTAATCAAAAGCTTTTACCAGTGATTACAGAGAATATAGTCAAAAACTTCTGTTTTCGAAGGGTTTTCAAACAATCCTATTCGAATTCGGATTCAAATCCAATTCTTCTAGTTTATCCAAAATTATTAAGAAAATTTTAATCGAAAACCTTTACCAGTGATTACAGAGAATATAGTCAAAGATTTTCGTTTTCGAATGTTTCTGAAATAAACTAATTCAAATTAGGATTCAAAATCTGAATTTTCAGTTCTTCAAAATTATTAAGAAAATTTTAATCGAAAACCCTTACCAGTGATTACAGAGAATATAGTCAAAGGTTTTCGTTTTTGAAAGTTTTTGAAAGAACTGAATTAGGTTTTAAAAAGTGTAGATCCCTACGCATGAGCTTTCGCAAACCATGCGAAGGGTCTACGCAGACGTCTCAAAGTTGTAGACCCCTACGCATGAGCTTTCGCAAACTCTGCGAAGGGTCTACGTACATCCCATAGATCAGAGTAAACTACCCTTTCTTGATTCGTTGAATCAAGAACTAGGGTTTCTACGCTAGCATGATTTTAAACAAAACGGATATATTCGTCGAAAACATATTTAAAAGATGTGCTAAATCAAACAATGAAACAAGATTCTTAAACAACTAAATCAAAACTAAAGGTGTGAAATCAATCAAACTTCTATTTCGAATATTCGAATAATACCATTAATCCAAAGAAAAATTGTAACGTACTCAAAAACAAACTTCGAAACAAAACGCTGAATGGCGACTGCTGAAACGAATGTGATGAAAGCTCCGAAACCAAGTAAGAACATCCACGTAAGTAAAAACAAAACCTTCAAAATTTGTAGACGAAAAATAAAAAATATCGAAAAGAAGAAGAAGAAGAAGTAGTAGCCGTTCCTCCTAAGTCGGCCCCCAAGCAGTCCTATTTAAACTTGTAAAAGAAACCCTAAAACTTAAATTGCCCGCGCGACGGTCCACCATACTGTGGTCCGGACCGTGCGCCAGGTGGTCCGGACCACAGAAGCCTTTTTTCTACACTTTTGCTCCTCATTTGCCGCTAAGTCCTTGGGGTACTCCGAGCCATCCCTAACGAAGTTGGTTCGATATCCTCCCTTTCATCTCCAAAGTCACTATCTTCTTCGTTTAATTCCCCGTTTTCCCTGCAATTAAGAAAACAAATCTTATAAGTGATAAAATAATGATAATTCTCCAAAATAGAGTACTCAATTACCTTAATAACCATGAAAACGTGGAGTTTGTAATTACACTTTTCAAGTGTAATCACACCCCCCAACTTGAACGTTGCTAGTCCCTAGCAATGCCCTTTATTAAAATGAAATGCAACTACGATCCTATTTCTCTTTTCGTTGGAAACACGGCTACACTTAGCTACGTGCAGCAAGCCCTTTAAACCCCTAGGTTCCCCCTAGTGGACGAGTAAGGTCTCATGAGGGTTTGCAGTGAATCTACCCACAAAATTCTATGGTATGGTCTCAAAGTGTCAAAAAAATGATTAAGATCAACAATGAATCAAGTTCAAGCCTAACAAGTCACAAAACCCAAATATCATGTGTAATTCCCAAGTGCTAAGCATTAATGCATGGACTATCAAAGTAGAAAGAGCATGTGTGCAAAATTGTTTCATTCATTCAACAAGGTTGCAAGAGCATAAATGGAGCTAGGTTTTGACTTCAAATACTCACAAGGTACCACTCATAGAAAGAAATTCACTCATCAAGGGTTCACACACACCTATTAGCATATGATGCTGACCTAGTTGCACATAACCCCACAAATAAGTGAGTGAAATGAAATGAAATTCAAAGTGGACAGCTCATAACTATGTTCCAATGCATATGTAAGAGATCACACCACACAACCTACATAAGACCACTACATGCAAAATATAAGAGTTGCTTGCTTAGAATCCACTAGGTCTTTGTTTTGGTTGTAACTTGGCCAGGGGTAATGGTTAACAATGGAGGATATGGAAATCAAAGCACATGCCTTGGGATAAAGATGCTCAAGTGCGCAAAAGTCCCGAACTACCCATTTCCTTTCCAAACCCCAACAATTCCAATCCCAACAAGAAACTTATTCACAAACTTAGGAACTACCCTTGGGACAATTGTAAATATTGCAAATAATGTACAAGTCCCAAAATTTCATAAACAAAAGGAATGATAAATATTTTCTCTTTTTTTTTTTTTCTTTTTTTTTTCTTTTCTTTTCTTTTTTTTTTCTTTTTTTTTTCTTTTCACTTTTTTTTTTCTTTTTTTTTTTTGAAATAATGAAATAAACATAAGCTGAATTTTCCACTCAAAATTTTCTCCCAATATGCTCCCCCATTCACATCATTGACATTGAGGCACTTTTACAACCCAAGACATGTGAGAGTAAGGCTTAAAAGTGTGTGAACAAGGTTAAGGGACAATTATATGAGATGGGAACCAAAAAGAAAAAATATATATATATATTTATCACACACTTTATTAAAAAGGTTTCAAGTTGGTTCTTAGGGTAATTTCATATCAAAGAAAGGATAAGAAGGCCCAAAATAGCAAAGAAGGCCTAGCATCATGTTCAAAGCTTGCAACAACTCATAATATGCCAAGTGAAACTAATGCAAGTGTGTGTGATGCAATTGGTGCATTGGAAACCAAAGTGAAGAATAAAAGAGCTGTGATTATGTGCAACCCCTCAAGAAAAGAATAATAGGCTCAAAAGCTCACCATTAAGGGGTATAAGTCTCTACCTAGTCCAAGAAATGCTCAATTAACCAATGTCAAATAAAGTCTACTCCTAAGCACATAAACTTTTCACCATGATAGTCAAAGATGCACAAGGTCATTATACAATCAACTTGAACTAAGTTTCCTATTAAAGCTTGAACAAAACTCATTCATCACTTTCTCACTTAATTCCACAATCGACCAAACCAGAAAGAAAGGATGACATGTAGGTACAAATGTGCTAAATTCATGTATTTATGCTTAAAGATGCTCATAAATTTTTAAATTTTGTAATTTTGGCACAAAAGGTCATCATGCGAACCCTACCCCCCAACTTAAAATTCACATTGTCCTCAATGTGAGAACCATGATGCATATGTGGGTCTGTAGTGTGCAATAGTGAGCATGATGATGAGCATGAAACAATAACAACAAAGGCACAAATAAGAACAAAGCACAAATTAAACCAAACATGCACCCATTATTCAAGCCACTTAAGGCATCCCCCCAACTTAGATTCTACAGCACTCCCAACAAAAACAATTATATATGTGAAGTACCAATTAGAAGTGCAAAACTAAATAAAAGGGAGAGGAAGGATATTACCTCAATAGCTTCTTTATTTGAAGAAAATAAAAGAACTTGGGCACTTTATTCCTTTGAATTAAATTGTACTAACAGAAAAATAAACTTCTACGAGATAAAATGTTAGAATAAACAAATAAAAGTAAACTAAAAGAAAATTAAAATTTAATCTAGGCAGAAAGAAAACAAAATAAATAAATAAATAAAATCTAATCTACTAATATACGAGGGTTAATGCAAAAAAATATACTATCCAACTCCTAATCTTTTCCAAGCCTTACCAAATAGCTTTAGGAATAAAATATTCTTCTCGAGTCTAGGAGGTGCCGAAAATGAGTGTGCTCCTAGTGTAGAGAACGCTGGAGAATGTATGACCTTGTAGTGATCTTTGAACCACAAATAAGGCCCAAGATTATTTGCATATGTGAACATGGAATGTGGTTGAGTGTTTTCTAGTATCCCCTCAACACCTAAAAAATCAATGCAAACTACCTGTTGGTTTGATATCATGGAATTCAAATTCTCCTCACTAAAGCGAATAGCTTTCTCTAAAGGATCCTTGACAAATTCATGGTCCACGTAATCCTGGACTATAGATTCTACTACATCTACCCCCTGTATATCAGGCACCTCTTTTGGTTGTTTGGTAACATTAAAGATATTCGTTTCAAATTCAATGTTACCAAAAGTCATTTTCATGGATCCATTCCTACAATTAATCAAAGCATTCGAAGTTGCTAAGAATGGTCGTCCTAGAATTACTGGTGTTTGATCAGGTGTAGATAAACTGGTAAGTGGTTGAGTATCTAGGATTATGAAATCCACTGGAAAATAAAAATTTTCCACTTGTACCAGTACATCTTCAATTATACCTCGTGGGACTTTAATTGATCTATCTGCAAGTTGCAAAGTCACACGGGCAGGCTTCAACTCACCTAAACCCAATTGCTCGTACACTGAGTAAGGGAGCAAATTCACACTCGCTCCTAAGTCAAGCAGTGCTCTACTAATATAATACTTCCCTATATAACAAGATATTGTAGGACATCCTGGGTCTTTATATTTAGGGGGAGTACGACATTGTACTATGGCACTTGCTTGCTCAGTGAGAAATGCTTTTTCTTTAACATTTAAACCCCTCTTCACAGTGCATAACTCTTTAAGGAATTTGGCATAAGAAGGGAATTGCTTAATTGCATCTAAAAGAGGTATATTGATTTTTACTTGTTTAAAAACCTCTAGCAATTCAGCTGCTTGAGCTTCTCTCTTAGCTTTCAAGAACCTTTGGGGAAATGGTGCTTTAGGGATATACTCCCTAGGCACTAAGATAGATTCTTTTTCCTTTTGATTCTCCCCTTTTTCTTCCTCACTCTTCTCTTTCTTAGATTCCTCTTCCCTCTTAGATTTTTCTTCTTCCATGCCTATGGGTTGTTTTCCTTCCCTCCTATTATCTTCCGACATCCGCTTAGGTTCTAACTCTTCCCTAACCTCAACCATCTTAGGGTGAATGGTTTTATCTATAGTTTTACCACTCCTAAGCGTCGTGATGTTTTGTACCTGCTCAATATTGCCAGGCATATTGGAAGACCCTTCAACATTTTTCACTTGGGCAATTGGATTTGGACGTGGTTGAGCAGGGAATTGACCTTTAGGTTGTGTAGTCAACGTTTGGGTTAAAAGAGTCAACTGTCCCCTAATGTCGTCCAAAGTTCTATTATTTTGAGCCCAAAGTGTGGATTGTGTGTTCATGTATTGTTGAAGTGTTTCTTCTGTGGACCTCTTATTTGGGGGAATATATGGAGTATGAGAAGGTCCCACATTCTGAGGCAATCCTGGATTAGTGACTGAAACCTGAGGATTTGGAGGAGGTGGAGGGTGATAAGATTGTGGCATTTGAGCTGCTCCATCATTTCTCCAACTAAAATTTGGATGGTTCCTCACACCCGGATTATATGTTTCAGAATAGGGATTTCCTCCCAAATTCTGTCCACGATATGGAGGTCGGTATTGGTTTATTGCATGGATAGGAAGTTCACTAGATAGCTGATTTTGCACGACTTCTCTACACAGTGGCATACTAGGACAATCATCCGTTCTATGAGATTGGCTATCACAAGCTACGCAATAGACATTTGCTATGGGTTCTTTAACTATAGGTGTGTCCTTTTTAATCTTAAGGGTCTCTATTTCTCGGGTCAGAGTTGCTAGTTTTGCCTTAAGATCATCGGTTTCACTTAAGTGATGCAAACCTCGAATAGGAGTACCATTAATATTCTGAGTATTCTGAGGTCCCGTGGTATCCCAAGTTTGTGCATTTTCAGCTAAGAATTCAAGATATTCATAAGCTTCTTCAGGGGTTTTATCGTAAAACTGCCCATTGCACATTGTTTCCACAAATTGTTTCAATTGTTGTGTCAGGGCTCCGTCGAAGATGCTCGCTAGACGCCAGACTTCAAATCCATGGTGAGGACAGGAATGTAAGAGAGTTTTAAACCTCTCCCAACTTTGGTAGAATGTCTCACCATGTTGTGAAGCGAAGTTCAGAATCTGATGCTGAATTGCATCAGTTCTATTAGGTGGGAAAATTTTCTTTAAGAATTTGGCTTGCATTTCATCCCAGGTGCGAATGGAATTAGATGGTAGGAATTCAAACCATCTAGCAGCCTTATCTTGCAATGAAAATGGGAATAACTTAAGAAATACCAGCTCTATTTGGCATCCTTAATCCTTTATAGTGACACAAATGTTCCTAAAGCGAGTTAAGTGGTCATATGGATTCTCAGAATCCATCCCATGGAAAGTAGGTAACAATTGGATCATCCCTGGTTTAAAGTGAAAAGTTTGGTTTACAGGCCAAACTATGCAGGATTCAGGAGTATGCCTATTCTGCTGCAAGATATTTCTCAAGGATTGTCTTGCTGCGACAGCTTGATCTTCAGCAGCCATTTCTAATGGTGGAGTAGGAATTCTAGGAGTTTGAGTTTCTCCTAAAGAGGACTCTAATTCTAAAGGAACAGCTAAGGGATCAGGACGCTGTAATCTACCGTCTTCCCCTCGAATCCAATTGCTCATAAGCTAGGAAAAGAATCAGAGAAAGGGTACTGTGGTCTGGACCAGAGTGTAGACGGTCGGGACCACAGAATACTAATTTGAAGCAAAAAGGTTTTTAAAAATTTTTTTTTTTTTTTTTTTTAGAAAAAGAAAATTAACTTAAAATGGAAACAACCTAAAAACTAAAATTTGGCTCCCCGGCAACGGCGCCAAAAACTTGACCGCTTATGGAAAATGCGTCTAAATTAACCTCCAAGTGCAAGGGTGTGCGGTGTAGTTTTAACTCGGTGAGTCCGAGGTCGAATTCACAAGGAGCCTATGATATTTAGTTTCTAGGTTAAAATGGAAATCCTAAATTTGATTGTAAACTAAGTTTGAAAAGTAATTAAAACTAATTCCTAGGGTTTTGCAAGTTCAAAATTCAAATTAAACTAACTTAACAACCTATTAACAAAATTTCAGCAATTTAATATTGATTGTTGATTCAAGGAATAAAATATTAGCTAAACGAATTTTTCCTAATTTAAATGCGCAGCAAAATAAACTAATCTAAAAACTGCAATGTAAATCAAACAAAGGCAATTCAATTAATAAGCAAATAAATTTAAGAAGTCCTTGATCCAACTATCAATTGCGGGTAGTTTACGTCTTCACTATGGGATGGGTTGCAATACTTACGTTAAAACCTAAATTAGGATTTGTTTGAAAATTATTGAGAAAGTTTTAATCAAAAGCTTTTACCAGTGATTACAGAGAATATAGTCAAAAACTTCTGTTTTCGAAGGGTTTTCAAACAATCCTATTCGAATTCGGATTCAAATCCAATTCTTCTAGTTTATCCAAAATTATTAAGAAAATTTTAATCGAAAACCTTTACCAGTGACTACAGAGAATATAGTCAAAGATTTTCGTTTTCGAATGTTTCTGAAATAAACTAATTCAAATTAGGATTCAAAATCTGAATTTTCAGTTCTTCAAAATTATTAAGAAAATTTTAATCGAAAACCCTTACCAGTGATTACAGAGAATATAGTCAAAGGTTTTCGTTTTCGAAAGTTTTTGAAAGAACTGAATTAGGTTTTAAAAAGTGTAGATCCCTACGCATGAGCTTTCGCAAACCATGCGAAGGGTCTACGCAGACGTCTCAAAGTTGTAGACCCCTACGCATGAGCTTTCGCAAACTCTGCGAAGGGTCTACGTACATCCCATAGATCAGAGTAAACTACCCTTTCTTGATTCGTTGAATCAAGAACTAGGGTTTCTACGCTAGCATGATTTTAAACAAAACGGATATATTCGTCGAAAACATATTTAAAAGATGTGCTAAATCAAACAATGAAACAAGATTCTTAAACAACTAAATCAAAACTAAAGGTGTGAAATCAATCAAACTTCTATTTCAAATATTCGAATAATACCATTAATCCAAAGAAAAATTGTAACGTACTCAAAAACAAACTTCGAAACAAAACGCTGAATGGCGACTGCTGAAACGAATGTGATGAAAGCTCCGAAACCAAGTAAGAACATCCACGTAAGTAAAAACAAAACCTTCAAAATTTGTAGACGAAAAATAAAAAATATCGAAAAGAAGAAGAAGAAGAAGTAGTAGCCGTTCCTCCTAAGTCGGCCCCCAAGCAGTCCTATTTAAACTTGTAAAAGAAACCCTAAAACTTAAATTGCCCGCGCGACGGTCCACCATACTGTGGTCCGGACCGTGCGCCAGGTGGTCCGGACCACAGAAGCCTTTTTTCTACACTTTTGCTCCTCATTTGCCGCTAAGTCCTTGGGGTACTCCGAGCCATCCCTAACGAAGTTGGTTCGATATCCTCCCTTTCATCTCCAAAGTCACTATCTTCTTCGTTTAATTCCCCGTTTTCCCTGCAATTAAGAAAACAAATCTTATAAGTGATAAAATAATGATAATTCTCCAAAATAGAGTACTCAATTACCTTAATAACCATGAAAACGTGGAGTTTGTAATTACACTTTTCAAGTGTAATCACAAGATATTGGATTGGGTCCAAATAAGATTAGGGATTTGTCTATTAGCTATTAATTTAACTAGTTAAATATTATTAAGTAACTATTATTAATTACCTAATAATAATATTGTAATATTATTATTTGAGTAATTATAATATTATATATTATTACTTGCGTAATTATAATATTATAATATTATTATTTTACCTAATTTCTGTATTGTATTAATATTTGATTAGATTGGGCCCAAATAAGATTTGGAGTTTGTGTATGATCTATTAATTTAACTAATTAAATATTATTAATTAACTATTATTAATGACTTAATTATATTATTATAATATTATTATTTTACCTAATTTTCTTATATTACTAATATTTGATTTGTTTGCGCCTAAGAATGATATTTGATTGGGCCTAAGTAAGATATTGGATTGGGCCCAAGTAAAATTAGAGGTTAATGTATTAACTAGCAATTTAACTAATTAAATATTGGATTGGATTGAGCCCAAGAATGATATTGGCTCAAGTAAAATTGGGGGATTGTGCATGAGTTATGAATTTAACTAATTAAATATTATTAACCAGCTATTACTAATTAACTAATTATAATATTATAATATTATTATTTTACCTAATTTTCTAACTATTATTAATATTAGATTGGATTGGACCCAAAATGTAATAATCTGAATTTTCTTTCTCTTAATTAATTTTTGCTTAAGTGTGATGATGATATTTATTATATAAAAATCTAGAAAATTAAGGATTTGAAAATTTTTGGAATGATAAAATTAGTTGGAAAGATTTTCGGATTTAATTTCACCGTATGTGAGAGTTTAATGTAGAATTTCTAAACTTTTATCCAAACAATTCCTAGCCCAAGTACCTATTTAGTTCAACCCAAGCCCATTAACCCATGGGTCAACCCTTTTTTTGACTCACCTCAACTAACTTTATCACTCACTAAGTTGACTCATAAATAGTAGCTCTAAATCATTTCTCGGCAAATTTCATTTTCCATCCATCTTTTCTTTCGTACATCTCTCACAATCTCTCAAATTATTTAGTTTATTAGTCAAAAAGAAGACCCTACATTGATAACTTTAAATCATTTCTTTCAAATTATTTAACAAGCATGATTTAAAGACTTAAAGCATCTTTTAAATAATTTGTTTAATTAGTCAAAAAGCTAGCATGATTCCCGGATCATGCCACCCATCTCCATCCATCCTCCAATACCTCTCTTAAATTATATGGTTAGATAGTCAAAAAGTAAGCATAATTCTTGGATCATGCTACCTATTGTGATCCTACCTTAGTGACTTTGAAGCATGGGAAGTGGAGGTTATTTTCTCCACTGATACTTTTTTCTGCACTCCCATGACTTCTTATAAATTTGTGTGCCTTCAAAGAGAAAAAAAATAAGAGAAAAGAAAATCATTATTTAGTGTGGTTGGAGATTCGGTGTTACTTGGAGAAAGAAGAAAGGCTTGGAACTTTCCAATTGGGTGGTGTTCAAAACTCAACTCCTTTTTCCTTATCAGACTTGGTCACCAATATCTTCATTAAGGTAGGATGACGAACCTCCTAAAATGTATTTGATGTCTTCAATTTGAAGCTGAAGCATTTTATGGGTTTGAAGTATGAAACTTGATTGTGATAAAAAAAATGCCTGCATATTGGGGGTAGGGAAGCCGAAACTTTGACTTATGTAGCCCAGCATGCTGACAACTCTCTGTTTGTAACTTCTGATGTGCTTCTGACCCCTAAAACGGTGGAATT
This sequence comes from Vitellaria paradoxa, assembly GCA_019916065.1. NCBI lineage: Eukaryota > Viridiplantae > Streptophyta > Magnoliopsida > Ericales > Sapotaceae > Vitellaria > Vitellaria paradoxa. Next base: position 17,658,851 of record CM034236.1, read on the forward strand.
AGGCTTCGGCTAAAACATAAAAGTTGTAGCCCTTTAAGTTTTCTTTCTAACCCAAAAGATTTGCATCAATCTGATTTGTGAGTCAAAAGTTATGCCCAAAATACTGAGCACATGTAAAACTGTATCTTCTTAACAAACTGAATTCAAGGCTGTTTTTGCACCTTTAAACCTTATAATTTTAGAAAGTGTAAAACATGAAAGTTGTAGGTCTTAAAGTCTAGTTTCTACAGATATAAAGTTTATAGATATTGGAGTTCTGTTCTATTTTATATGAATTTACTTTTAAGTTGCTATTTCTGTTTAGCATTTAATTGATGCTTGTTTGGATTTTTTTTTTAGAATTTTATGTTTAAAGATTTATTTAAATTCCCAATTACCCTCTATTAGTTATAGTTATGTTAATAATTTATTTATGGATAATTTTGTTCAGAGGGCCTAATCTAGTAAAACATTTATACTATTTGATGAAATACCGAAGTGGACTGTTAATTTGATGCTACTTAATTATTTTCCAATTGATATGAAATTATTTTAAATTAGATATTATATATTATTTGACACTCCAATATTTATGATAACTGACTTAGACAATCAGTTTCATCATGGATAGTTGGATGACTTATTCAAACTAAAATGGCTAAGTGGAACCAAGTATTTGATAAAAATGCCCAAATGAAACAATGAACTTATTTTTTCCTCATTTGGTCTTTCTTAAATGAATTTGATTTATTCTAATTGATTTTTAGGCATTGTTTTGTCAACCTAGCAAGTTATATAACTATATTGTTATGATTAAGTGAATTAAATGAAACTTATTTAATACTTTCCTAAACATTGGAATAATTCTATGGACATTTGTGGATATCTTGAAGCCAAAAACCTATGATAAGGGTTTGGTTATAAAGAAGATGATGATTAGAAATTTATTCAAATTATTTTGAATAAAATAGAACTTATCAATTTTATCTAAATTAAATGTAAGTCCAAAGAGCTATTTATTATCTTTATATTCCATAAATTAATAAAATAAAAAAGGAAAAAGAGGCAAAAATCGAGATCGCAGCCAATGAGGTTCGAACTCGTGACTTCAATTCGCAATTAGGGTTGCCCGCCTACTAAGCTGCCAACCTCGGCTTAATTAATATACCATTAGAAATAATTTTATTCTTATCAAGGCTAGTACGGCAAACTTGTCAAAACGATTAACTAAAATACTAATTCGAATTCTAAATTATTTTTAGCTACTTCTTACTTGTTAATTTACATGTAGTACCTACCTTTGTGATAATAATATTGGTGATTATGTTTAATCTTTATTTATTGTGAATTATTATTAAATTTTGAATTGAGATAAAATACTTAAAATATACCGTATGTGACTGAATAATCCCACTTAGAATTCATTACTCGGAAACATTGTCGGTTGTTATTAAAAATATCTTATTTCCATACAAGGTACCCTTAGGAATGTAAAAGGATGAGAAGAAATTAAGGCACTTGGTGCTAAAGTTATTTTTGACAATGGGGTGTTGTAGAAATGGCCTTTTAGATGGAGATGGGAACATATGCATTTTATTTGGGAGATGCTCCCTTCTGACCTGGCTAGTCAGGTAGCCGGTCGCGACGGCTAGGTTTTTGGTGGGTGACACCGTCGGAATGCATTGGATGTTAAGCCCGTAAAGTCATTGGTTCCCAAGGCTTGGGGTAGAGGAGGATAGAAGTATGATTACCGTAGGAGGATTTAGATTAAACCCTTTATCAGATTTTACTATGACTAGCAACCTCTTTTGCTTATGTATGAATGATGTGTTAGAATTATTTAATTATGTTTAATTCCTTTAGATGAATATTTTATAAAAAGATATAGAAAAAAATTATATATATAAAACCTGTATCACTATGGGGTTTGACCCCAAGAGCTTGAAGATCTAAATCTGAGATCCCCACCACTACAACACTGATTTTATTGAGGTACACATATCAACATTAAACTATTTTACGTGTAAGTAAACTAGTAGTTACAGTGACGGTTTCATCGAACTGTTGTAAGTATAATTTACATTATTCAGTTGGGATCTATTGAATTAATTGTTGCATGAACAGTATGCCACCTAATCACATTCGCTATATTGGATCACCTAATATAGTATAGCATTACAACCACTGCATATAGGCACTTAGGAGATTCTAATTACTAGGCTTTAGTAGCTTACCCCTTTGTGGGAATATTTTTTAGGATATTAAGCACAGGGATACTGAAGATGAGCTGGAAAGAGATTAATTTCTCTTAAATATTTCACCAGAAGAGTTATCTATTTTTTTTCTTGCGCAGTACTGGAAGACTTTACTTATTATTGTGGTCTGTAATAATAATTGTTGGATGATTGTAATCATTAAGTTTAGACCTAGCTACTTTTATTTGATATGTAATAATAATCACATGGTTAGGATGTTTAAATGGCTTTGTAATACTATTCTCTATTTTTATTTTGTACTATGTGGTTGAACCCTACCAAATGATTCAGCCTAATGGCTTGTAAATATTGGTTGGGATAAACTAGAAATTTTGAATACCTTAAATTTTTATTGCGAGTCAACCCTAGTTTGAAAAAATTTTTTGGGGTGTGACAGCGTGTTATTATCATCTTATTTTTATACCCAAATAAATAATTTCAAGTCACCCTCGGGTATTCGGGATATGAAAATCTAGGGCGTGACACAAAAAGTATTAGATTGGACCCAAGTAAGATTAGGGATTTATGTATTAACTAATAATTTAACTAATTAAATATTATTAATTAACTATTATTAATTATTTAATTATAATATTATAATATAAGTAGTTAATTTAAAGTAAATTAATTGTATTATTTTACCTCATTTCCTTATATTAGTAATATTGGATTGGATTGGGTCCAAGTAAGATTTTGATTTCAGTCTAATCATATTAGGGATTGTGTATTACTTATTAATTTAACTAATTTAATATTATTAAGCACTTAATTATATGTTATTATTTTACCTAATTTCCTTATGCTATTAATATTGAATTGGATTAGTCTTAATAAGATATTGGGTTGGGTCCAGACATGCTAGGGGTTTGTGTATTACTTATTAATTTAACTAATTAAATATTATTAATTTAATATTATGAATATAATATAATTTATTATGCATTTAAATATTATAATATCTATTATTAATTACTTAATTATAATATTATAATAGTATTATTTTACTTATCTTCCTTATACTATTACTATTAATATTATAATTCAACTAATGTTATTAATTCAATTAATTCAATATTATTTAATAATATACTTTTTTTTGGGTAATTAAGTGTATTTAGATTAATAAGAAAGTTATGTACAACATCTTAGGGGCATACCCCTGTATATCTAATTATAATGGAATCTCCTAATTAATACATATACTATAATTCTCCTCTATATCTTTAATGACAGGAATCTTAGAAAGCTTAACTCTAATTTCATAGGCAATACATTGGATAATAGTATCAATAGATAAGGAAATTCCTTTAAAGATTCTAGCATTTCGTTCTTGCCATGTATGGTAGACTAGAGCAGCCCAAGCAAGCATACGTAATGTGCTAGCAAAATTCTTCCCACCAAATTCTCCAGTGGCCCAAGGAACTTCTTTCCTCCAAGATTGGCTAGATTTTTGTGATGAGGCATTTTCGAAGCACAATTGCTCTTAGCTCAGCTGAGAAGGGACATTAGAAGAACAAATGATCCATGGTTTCTAGTGCTCGTCCACACAAGACACAATTAGGGTCAATACTCAATCCCCATGCTAGTATTCTATCTTTTGTGTTAAGTCTTTCTTTGATTACAAGCCACAAGATAAACCTATGCCTAGGGATGTGGTTGGAGAACCATAGCAGATGATGCCATGTTACCTTAGGAGCTTTATCCCAGATTAAGTTCCATGTTGCTGTGGTTTGAAAGGCTTCATTCTTTGAGATAGTCCAAATAAATCTATCCGAAGCATGAGAATTAGGCAGGTAATCGGGAGGATGCACTACTATCTTATTTGCCCATTTTGAGAAGCGGTGACTTGAAATGGGCCATATCCATTGCCCATTTTGGATCACTTGTGAGACTTTGGCATTCTTTGATAGCCCTGCATCATAGGCAATTCTAGAGCCAAACTTGGGGATTAGAGGGCCAATGGCATGCCAATTAGAGAACCAAAGAGAGATAGAATCTCCTTTTCCCACTTTGTATTTGGAAATATGACTTGCTTCTTCTCTTAGTTTGAGTAGCTTATGCCATGTCCAACAAGAACAATTTGAAGGAGCTTTAACTTCCCAAAAATATTTACCTTTAAGTAGGTATGATCGACACCATTCCACCCAAAGAGAGGAGCTTCTAGAGCAAAAGGTCCATATATGCCTCATTGACCGCTTCTAGAATGTGTGTCTATTTAACCCCTAAGTGCAAGGGCATGCGGCATAGTTTTAACTCGGTGAGTCCAAGGTCGAATTCACTGGGAGCTTATGTTATTCAATTTCTAGGTTATAATGGGAGTTTAGAATTTAAATGTAGGCAAAGTTTGATGTTCAATTGAAACTAAATTCTAGGGCTTTGCAAATTTAAAATTTAAACTAAAGAGCAAATTAATAACTACCTAAAGGAATCCAATAAATCAAATTTTTGGTTTTAGGTTTTAAATGAATTAAATATTAATTAAATGAATTCAATTTAATTTTAAAGTGCAAGCAAACAATCTATTCTAAAATTTCAAAGCAAACAAATCAACTCAGAAATTAAATTAAATAACGAGCATAGTATTAAAGAGGTTCTTGATCCAACTTTCAATTCCGGGTAATTCACTACTTCACTATGGGATGTGTTTTAACTACAAACTAAAGTTCATGTGAAAGGAACGATAGATTGGAAAGATATCTTCGTTAAACTTTATTAAGTTCCCAATACTCAGTTTTAAAATCATGTTTAGGATTATAAAACTGGAAAGATTTTCTAAGAAACACTACTAAAGATTGGCCAATCGGCGAGTGGAAAACTCGGGTGACCGCTTTAAGCAGTCGCTATAAGAGTATTAAGCGGTCGCTGTAATTGCCGTCACTAATCCCGTGCGACAAGGTATCGACGACGAGAAAATTTGGGCAACAGCATTAGTGACCGCTACAAGCGGTCGCTAATACACTAATTATATCGGGCAGAATGCCCCTCTCTTGTTCCTCTCCCTCTTTTTCCTCTCCCTCCCTCGCGCTCTCTCCTCTCTCCCCCCTGCCTCTCTCTTCTTCCCGCTGTCGTCGCTGGAACCCCCGGTAATGCTCTCCCTCTCTAGCTCTCTCTCTTTCTCTCACTTGCTCTATCTTGCTCTCTCTTAAACACTCTTTTTTTTTTTTTTGTGTATTAGAGTTTCTTTGAAGGTTGACCACCACCACACCAGGTTTGGGTTTTTTTTTTTTTTTTTAGTTTGATTTTTTTTATTTTCTGTATTTTTCATGTTTATTATTGGATAAATGTAAATAATTTTTTTTTGTTTTCGTGGTTGGGGTTTGATGATTATCCATGCATGCATGTATATATTATTGTTTGTTTTTTTTTTTATTTTAGTTACTTATTAATTTGTTTATTTCATATATATGCTGTTGATTGAGATTTTTTTTTAAATTGTTGGTTGTGGAATGTAATATTGTTGCAGTGATGCTGTCAAAATTTTATTTTTATTGTGTAATGTTTTTTTTTTATGTATATTGCTATTTTTTTAATTTGTTTTTTTTTCTGTTTTTTTATTTGCCCTTTTTTTTAATTTTTTAATTTTTCTGTTTTTTAAATTTATTTTATAAAAATTGGTATGTTGGAAGAAAAAAAAAAGAGATTTTAGAAGAAAAATTTAGTGAATGGGAAAAATTTTTGGAGAGAAAAATTTGAAATAAATTTAAATTAAAATATTACTTTAATGGGGATTTTTTAGAATTACCACATATATCTTATTTTTTTAATTTTAAATTTTTTTAATATAGTTTGAATTTTGAAAAACTTAAAAAGTGATAAATAACTATTGTTTTTGAAAAGTTTTGAATTCAAGGAAACTTTAGGAGATGTCATATAACTTTAGGAGACTAAATAAAGATTTAAATTTAAAAAACATTTAATTAGACTAAATAAAGATTTGAATTTTTTGTCAATTTATATCTTTTATTATCATTTATTAAACTAACTATAAAAATAAATTTAATTAAGTATGAGTGAAAGGCGACAAAATATTGGTTAAAATAATTATAAACATAGTTTTAAAAAGAGAAATGTAATTTTGTTGAACGGAGCGAATGTTTTATTAAATTAAGTTTAAAATTATTTATAAATTTAAATATTTAAAGTAGGTATTAAAAATAATAAAATTAAGTATTAAAAATAAGTATTAGAAAAAGTAAAAATATATTGATGTAAATATAATTTTTTGAAATTATAACAGAGTGAATGCTTATTTTTTTAAAATTTAAAAATGTGAATTGAAATTAGCTCTTTGTAAGAAAATATAATTTATTAAATAATTTTATTTAATAAATTATATATATTATTATAATTGAGTGAAATAATTATCAAAAATAATAAAAGAGTGAGTGCTTAATTTTTTTAATTTAAAAATATACAAATATGAAAAATAATATTTAATATGCTTTGCTTTTGAAGTAATGATTAAACAATTAAGAAATTAATTTTAAATATGAACAATATTAAAGTAAGATATTTGGAATTATGAATACATAAATGTATAATTTTTAAAAATAAATTGATTAACTTACCTTAAGGAAATTAAATTATATGATGATATTTATAATGTTAGACAATAATATTAAAAATATGAAAATTAAGTAAATATTAATATTAAATTAAAACTTATAGCTTCATTAAAAATATAAATTAAAATTAATTTCTAATAAGATAATATAATTTATTAAATAATTTTTATATATTATTATCATTTATTAAAACAATCATGAAAAATATTAATTAACGTGACCTTAATGAAATTAAATTATATAATAAATTTTTAAAATAAATTAATTATATTATGATATTAAATTTAATTAACATTACATTAAGGAAATTAATTAATGTTATTATGTTACCGAAATTAATTAAATTTCGGTAACTCCGAATTGAAATTAGCTCTTTGTAAGAAAATATAATTTATTAAATAATTTTACTTTAATAAATTATTTATATTATTATCATTGAGTGAAATAATTATCATATTTAAAAATATAAAAACATGAAAAATAATATTTAATATGATTTGCTTTTGAAGTAATGATTAAACAATTAAGAAATTAATTTTAAATATGAAAAATATTAAAGTAAAATATTTGGAATAATAAATACATAAATGTATAATTTTTAAAAATAAATTGATTAACTTACCTTATGGGAATTAAATTATATTATGATATTTATAATGGTAGACAATAATATTTAAAATATGAAAATTAAGTAAATATTAATTTTAAATTATAACTTGTAGGTTGATTAAATATATATATTAAAATTAAGTTATAATAAATTAACTTATCTTAAGGAAATTTAATTATATTATGATATTTATAATATTAGACAATAATATTAAAAATATGAGAATTAATTAAATATTAATATTAAATTAAAACTTATTGGCTCACTAAAAATATAAATTAAAATTAAGTTCTAATAATATAATATACTTTATTAAGTATGTAATAACCTGAATTTTTTTCCTTAATTAAATTATTTAAGTGTGGTAGTGATATTTATTATAGTAAAAATCTAGAAAATTGAGCATTTGAAAATTTTTGGAATGATAAAAATTAGTTGAAAAATTTTTCGGATTAAATTTCACCCTATGTGGGAGTTTAATGTAGAATTTCTAAAATTTTTATCCAAACACTTCTTAGCCCAATTACTTATTTGGTTCAAACCAAGACCATTAACCTATGGGTAAACCCTTTTCTTTGACTCACCTCAACTCATTTCAACTCACTTTATCACTCAATGAATTGACTCATGAATAGTTGCTCTAAATTATTTCCCGACAACTTCATTTCCATCTTCCATACACTCTCACCATCTTTCAAAATTATTTGACTAATTGGACAAAGAGAAGACCCACATTGATGACCTTAAAGCATCTTTTTCAAATTATTTAGTAAACAAGATTTAAAGCATTTTGTTTGAAAGCTAGCATGATTTAAAGCATTTGGTTAAATTGTCAAAAAGCTAGCATGATTGTTTAAATTTGTCAAAAAGTTAGCTTGATTCCCGGATCATGCCACCTCCATACATCTTCCCCAATGCTTTTCTTAAATGATATGGTTAGATAGTCAAAAAGTAAGCATGATTCTTGGATCATGCTACCAATTGTATAGGCATGATCTTACCTTAGTTGAATTTTTTCTCCACCAATAATTTTCTCCACACTCCCTATAAATTGTGTGTCTTCAAAGAGAAGAAATAGGAGAGAAATAATAATAAATTATTAATTAGTGAGGCTGAAGATTTGGTGTTGCTTGGAGGAAGAAGAAAGGCTTGGAATTTTCCAATTTGGGTGGTGTTCAAAGCTAACTCATTTTTCCTTCTCAGACTTGGTCATTAATATCTTCATTGAGGTAGGATGATGAATCTCCTAAAATATATTTGATGCATTTTCTAGTTTGAAGTATGAAACTTGATTGTGATAAAAATAAATACCCGTATATTGGGGGTATGGAAGCCAAAATTTTGACTGAAGTAACTCAGTATGCTGACAGCTCTCTATTTGTAACTTCTTATGTGCTTTTAACCCCTAAAACGGTGGAATTTGGCTTTGGCTAAAACATAAAAGTTGTAGCCCTTTCAGTTTTCTTTTCAACCCATAAAGAATTGCATCAATCCGATTTGTGAGTCAAAAGTTATGCCCAAAATACTGAGCACGTGTAAAACTGTATTTTCTGAACAAACTGAATTCAAAGCTGTTTTTGTACCTTTAGACCTTAGAATTTTAAAAAGTGTAAAACATGAAAGTTGTAGGTCTTGAAGTCTAGTTTCTACAGATTTAAAGTTTATAGATATTGGAGTCTTGCTCTATTTTATATGAATTTTCTTTCAAGCTGCTATTCTGCTTAGCTTTAATTGATGCTTGTTTGGATTTGTTTAGAATATTATGTTTAAAAATTTATTTAAATTTCCAATTTCCTTCTGTTAGTTATTGTCATGTTAATAATTTCTATTGATATGAAATTATTTTAAACTAGATATTATGTATTGTTTGACACTCTAATATTGATGATAATTGACTTAGATAATCAGTTTCATCATGGATAGTTAGATGACTTATTCAAACTAAAATGCTAGTATTTGATAAAATGCCCAAAAGAAACAATGGACTTGTTCTTTTCTCATTTGGTCTTTCCTAAATGAATTTGATTTATGTTTGGCATTGTTTTGTCAACCTAGCAAGTTATATAATTATATTTTTATGATTAAGTGAATTTAATGAAACTCATTTAATACCTTCCTAAACATTGGGATAATTCTGTGGACATTTGTGGATATCTTGAAGCCAAAAACCTATGATAAGGGTTTGGTTATAAATAAGATGATGATTGGAAATTTATTTAAATTATTTTTTGAATAAAATAAAACTTATCAATTTTGCTAAAAATTAAATATAAGTCCAAGAGCTATTTATTGTCACGCCCCGGATTTTCATAGCCGAATGCCCAGGGGTGACTTGGAATTTATTTGTTAGGTATAAAAATAAGATGATAAAAGCACGCTGTCACACCCCAGAGTTTTCCTCCAGATTGGGGTTGACCCGTAAGAAAAATTTAAGATAGTCAAAATCCCATGTTTATCCCAAACAATATTTATAAGTCATTAGACTGAACCATTTGACGGGATTTCAACTACAGGGCACAAAATAAAGATAGAGAAAAATATTACCGAGCCATCTAAGTGTCCCAATCACGCTATTAACATTACATACCAAATAAAAGTAAATTAGGTCTATGCTTAATAATTACAATCATCCAACAATTATTACAGACCAAAAATAAAGTCCTCTAGCTCTGTGCAGGAAAGAAGAAAAAAATAGATAACTCTTCTGATGGAATATTTAAGAGAATTTAATCTCTTTCCAGCTCATCTTCTGTATCCCTGTGCTTAATATCCTGAAAAAAATATTCCCACAAAGGGTGAGCTACTAAAGCCCAGTAATCAGAATCTGCTAGGTGCCTATATGCAGTGGTTGTAATACTACACTGTATTAAGTGAATGTGTTTAAGTGGCATACTATTTATGCAACAATTAATTCAATAGATCTCAACTGAATAATGTAAATTATACTTACAACGGTTCGATGAAATCGTCACCATAACTACTATTTTACTTACATGTAAAATAATTAAATACTGATGTGTATACCACAATGAAGTCTGTGTCGCAGTGATAGGGATCTCAGATTTAGATCTTCAAGGTCTCGGGATCAAACCCCGTAGCGATACAGGTTTCATACATATATATATATATATATATATTTTATAAAATATTAATCGAGAGGAATTAAATATAATTAAATAATTCCAACACATCATTCATACATAACAAGAGAGGTTGCTGGTCACAGTAAAATTTTGTAAAGGAGTTTAATCTAAATCCTCCTAAGATAATCATACTCCTATCCTCCTCTACCCCCAGCCTTGGGAACCAGTGACTTTACGGGCTTAGCATCCAATGCATACCGACGGTGTCACCTACCAAAAACCTAGCCGTCGCGACCGGCTACCTGACTGGCCAGGTCAGAAGGGAGCATCTCCCAAGTAAAATGCATGTTCCCATCTTCATCTAAAAGGATATTTCTACCCACCCATCACCCCATTGCCAAAAATAGCTTTAGCACCAAGTGCCTTAATTTCTTCTCACCCTTTTACATTCCAAGGGTACCTTGTATGGAAATCAGACATTTTTAATAACAACCGGCAATGTTCCCGAGCGATGAATCAAAAGTGAGATTATTTAGTCATATGCAATATATTTTTAAGCACTTTATCTATATCCATACTTTAATAGTAATTCTCAATAAATCAAAGATTTAACATAGTCATCAATATCATTATCACAAAGGTAGGCACTATATGTAAATTAACAATTAGCAAGTAAAAAAAATTTAGAATACAAATTAGTATTTTAGTTAATTGTTTTGACAAACTTACCGTACCAAATTTGATAAGAATAAAATTATTTCTAATGGTATATTAATTAGGCCGAGGTTGGTAGCTTAGTGGGTGGGCGACCCTAATTACGATTTAAAGTCGCAAGTTCGAACCTCATTGGCTGCAAATCTCGGTTTTTGCTCCTTTTACCTTTTATTTTATTATTTTATGGAATATGAAGATAATAAATAGCTCTTGGACTTATATTTAATTTTTAGCAAAATTGATAAGTTTTATTTTATTCAAAAATAATTTAAATAAATTTCCAATCATCATCTTATTTATAACCAAACCCTTATCATAGGTTTTTGGTTTCAAGATATCCATAAATGTCCACAGAATTATCCCAATGTTTAGGAAGGTATTAAATGAGTTTCATTTAATTCACTTAATCATAAAAATATAATTATATAACTTGCTAGGTTGACAAAACAATGCCAAAAATAAATCAAAGTCATTTAAGAAAGACCAAATGAGAAAAGAACGAGTCCATTGTTTCTTTTGGGCATTTTATCAAATACTAGCATTTTAGTTTGAATAAGTCATCCAACTATCCATGATAAAACTGATTATCTAAGTCAATTATCATCAATATTAGAGTGTCAAATAATACATAATATCTAGTTTAAAATAATTTCATATTAATAGAAATTATTAACATGACAATAACTAACAGAAGGAAATTGAAAATTTAAATAAATCTTTAAACATAATATTCTAAACAAATCCAAACAAGCATCAATTAAAGCTAAGCAGAATAGCAGCTTAAAAGAAAATTCATATAAAATAGAGCAAGACTCCAATATCTATAAACTTTATATCTGTAGAAACTAGACTTCAAGACCTACAACTTTCATGTTTTACACTTTTTAAAATTCTAAGGTCTAAAGGTACAAAAACAGCTTTGAATTCAGTTTGTTCAAAAAATACAATTTTACACGTGCTCAGTATTTTGGGAATAACTTTTGACTCACAAATCGGATTGATGCAATTCGTTTTGGGTTGAAAAGAAAACTGAAAGGGCTACAACTTTTATGTTTTAGCCAAAGCCTAATTCCACCGTTTTAGGGGTTAGAAGCACATAAGAAGTTACAAATAGAGAGCTGTCAGCATACTGAGTTACTTCAGTCAAAATTTTGGCTTCCCTACCCCCAATATACGGGTATTTATTTTTATCACAATCAAGTTTCATACTTCAAACCAGAAAATGCATCAAATATATTTTAGGAGATTCATCATCCTACCTCAATGAAGATATTAATGACCAAGTCTGAGAAGGAAAAATGAGTTAGCTTTGAACACCACCCAAATTGGAAAATTCCAAGCCTTTCTTCTTCCTCCAAGCAACACCAAATCTTCAGCCTCACTAATTAATAATTTATTTTTATTTCTCTCTTATTTTCTTCTCTTTGAAGACACACAATTTATAGGGAGTGTAGAGAAAATTATTAGTGGAGAAAAATCAACTAAGGTAAGATCATGCCTATACAATTGGTAGCATGATCCAAGAATCATGCTTACTTTTTGACTATCTAACCATATCATTTAAGAAAAGCATTGGGGAAGATGTATGGAGGTGGCATGATCCGGGAATCATGCTAACTTTTTGACAAATTTAAACAATCATGCTAGCTTTTTGACAATTTAACCAAATGCTTTAAATCATGCTAGCTTTCAAACAAAATGCTTTAAATCTTGTTTGCTAAATAATTTGAAAAAGATGCTTTAAGGTCATCAATGTGGGTCTTCTCTTTGTCCAATTAGTCAAATAATTTTGAAAGATGGTGAGAGTGTATGGAAGATGGAAATGAAGTTGTCGGGAAATAATTTAGAGCAACTATTCATGAGTCAATTCATTGAGTGATAAAGTGAGTTGAAATGAGTTGAGGTGAGTCAAAGAAAAGGGTTTACCCATGGGTTAATGGTCTTGGTTTGAACCAAATAAATAATTGGGCTAAGAAGTGTTTGGATAAAAATTTTAGAAATTCTACATTAAACTCCCACATAGGGTGAAATTTAATCCGAAAAATTTTTCAACTAATTTTTATCATTCCAAAAATTTTCAAATGCTCAATTTTCTAGATTTTTACTATAATAAATATCACTACCACACTTAAATAATTTAATTAAGGAAAAAAATTCAGGTTATTACATTTATTATCTTTATATTCCATAAAATAATAAAATAAAAGGTAAAAGGAGCAAAAACTGAAATTTGCAGCCAATGAGGTTCGAACTTGCGAATTTAAATCGCAATTAGGGTCGCCCACCCACTAAGCTACCAACCTCGGCCTAATTAATATACCATTAGAAATAATTTTATTCTTATCAAATTTGGTACGGTAAACTTGTCAAAACAATTAACTAAAATACTAATTTGTATTCTAATTTTTTTTTTTTTACTTGCTAATTGTTAATTTACATATAGTGCCTACCTTTGTGATAATGATATTGATGACTATGTTAAATCTTTGATTTATTGAGAATTACTATTAAAGTATGGATATAGATAAAGTGCTTAAAAATATATTGCATGTGACTAAATAATCTCACTTTTGATTCATCGCTCGGGAACATTGCCGGTTGTTATTAAAAATGTCTGATTTCCATACAAGGTACCCTTGGAATGTAAAAGGGTGAGAAGAAATTAAGGCACTTGGTGCTAAAGCTGTTTTTGGTAATGGGGTGATGGGTGGGTAGAAATGGCCTTTTAGATGAAGATGGGAACATGCATTTTATTTGGGAGATGCTCCCTTCTGACCTGGCCAGTCAGGTAGCCGGTCGCGACGGCTAGGTTTTTGGTAGGTGACACCATTGGTATGCATTGGATGCTAAGCCCGTAAATTCACTAGTTCCCAAGGCTGGGGGTAGAGGAGGATAGGAGTATGATTATCTTAGGAGGATTTAGATTAAACTCCTTTACAAAATTTTACTGTGACCAGCAACCTCTCTTGTTATGTATGAATGATGTATTGGAATTATTTAATTATATTTAATTCCTCTCGATTAATATTTTATAAATATATATATATATATATATATATATATGTATGAAACATGTATCACTACGGGGTTTGATCCCGAGACCTTGAAGATCTAAATCTGAGATCCCTACCACTGCGACACAGACTTCATTGTGGTATACACATCAGTATTTAATTATTTTACATGTAAGTAAAATAGTAGTTACGGTGACGATTTCATCGAACCGTTGTAAGTATAATTTACATTATTCAGTTGAGATCTATTGAATTAATTGTTGCATAAATAGTATGCCACTTAAACACATTCACTTAATACAGTGTAGTATTACAACCACTACATATAGGCAGCTAGGAGATTCTGATTACTGGGCTTTAGTAGCTCACCCCTTGTGGGAATATTTTTTTCAGGATATTAAGTACAGGGATACAGAAGATGAGCTGGAAAGAGATTAATTTCTCATAAATATTCCATCAGAAGAGTTATCTATTTTTTTCTTCTTTCCTGCACAGAGCTGGAGGACTTTATTTTTGGTCTGTAATAATTGTTGGATGATTGTAATTATTAAGCATAGACCTAATTTGCTTTTATTTGGTATGTAATGTTAATAGCGTGATTGGGACACTTAGATGGCTCTGTAATATTTTTCTCTATCTTTATTTTGTGCCCTGTAGTTGAAATCCCATCAAATGGTTCAGTCCAATGACTTATAAATATTGTTTGGGATAAACATGGGATTTTGACTATCTTAAATTTTTCTTACGGGTCAACCCCAATCTGGAGAAAAACTCTGGGGTGTGACAGTGTGTTATTATCATCTTATTTTTATACCTAACAAATAAATTCCAAGTCACCCCTGGGCATTCGGTTATGAAAATCTGGGGCGTGACAAAGTAATTTAAATATATTATTATTATTTACTAAAACAATCATGAAAAATAATATTAATTAACGTCACCTTAATTTTGAAATTAAATTATATTATAAATTTTTAAAATAAATTAATTATATTATGATATTAAAACTAATTAACATTACGTTAAGAAGATTAATTAATGTTATTACCTTACCGAAATTAATTAAATTAATGAACGTTATTTTAGGGAAATTAAATTATATTATGATATTTATAATGTTAGACAATAGTATTAAAAATATTAAGATTAAGTAAATACTAATATTAAATTATAACTTGTAGGTTCATTAAAAATATAAATTAAAATTAAGTTGTAATAAGATAATATAATTTATTAAATAATTTAAATATATTATTATCATTTACTAAAACAATGATAAAAAATAATATTAATTAACATCACCTTAATATTGAAATTAAATTATATTATAAATTTTTAATAAGATAATGTTTACATTTACTTAAATTATTAAAAATAATTTTATTAGATAATTTATATATATTTTTGTTGTTCACTATTAATATTATGAAAAATATTAAATAGAAAGTAGCATAAATAGGAAACAATAATACTAAAAAATATTAATATCGTAATATTTGTTGTTAATTTATATATTTTGAATTAAACAATAATACTAAAAATAGTTATCCTTGGGTAAATAATAATAACATTAAATTATAATTTTTAGGTTCATTAAATATTAATATTAGTTAAAATATTAAATAACGAATTAAAATATTGATAATATAATTAATTTAGGTCAAATTAGATTGTTTCAATTAATATTGCAATGGCTGGTTACTCAAATGATTGAAAATACTTTTATTATTTGAAATCATAATTTGATTTATGTTATAATGAGCAAATATTGAATTATTCGTAATATCTATTGTTAATTTATTTAATTTGTATCGTATTATTTTATTTGTTGTATATTTGATCTTCGAATAGATATTATGGTTTTATTTTTTTAATCTACTTTAATTAACTCTAATCTTTGGGCCCAATCCAAAACTAAATCCTTAGTCTTGCTCGGGCCCAATCCAATATCTTTTTTAAGCCCAGTCCAATCCAATACGAATACGATAAGTAAATTAAGTCAAATAATAATATTACAATATTGTTTCTAGGTAATTTACCGAATAATATAGTAATTAATTAGACAAGCAGCAGTAGTTAATTAATAATATTTAATTAGTTCAATTACTAATTAAAAGTAAACCCCTAATCTTGCCTGGGCCCAATCCAATATGTTTCTTGGGCCCAGTCCAATCCAATACGAATACGATAAGTAAATTAGGTCAAATAATAATATTATAATATTATTTCTAGGTAATTTACCGAATAATATAGTAATTAATTACACAAGCAGCAGTAGTTAATTAATAATATTTAATTAGTTCAATTACTAATTAAAAGTAAATCCCTAATCTTGCCTAGGCCTAATCCAATATCTTTCATGGGCCTAGTCCAATCCAATACGAATACGATAAGTAAATAATTTGCAACTATTAAATAAAATATAATTAAATTAATAAAATATAATAGTTAAATTAAATTTAATATAAATATTTATACATAAATAATAAAATATAATAGTTATTATAAATAATTAGCAACTATTAAATAAATAATTATTATAAATAAATAATAAATAATTATTAAATAGATAATTTAAATAATTCAATTTGTAAAAAAAATTATTGAAATTTTATTAAAATAAATTATTGAGATTCTATTTAAAAAAAATATTGAGATTCATGTGCAAATTAATAAAATATAATTAAATTAAATTTAATATAAATATTTATACATAAATAATAAAATATATTAGTTATTATAAATAATTAGCAACTATTAAATAAATAATTATTATAAATAAATAATAAATAATTATTAAATATATAATTTAAATAATTCGATTTGTAAAAAAAATTATTGACATTTTATTATAATAAATTATTGAGGTTCTATTTTAAAAAAAATATTAAACTATATATTAGCGACCGCTTAAAGCAGTCGCTAATACACCAAAAGGGTCGCTAATTCTTTGGCGCCAAATGGCCATGGCTTTCCTGGTAAGTAATTGCGACCACCTCTAGTCTATTATCGACTGCTACTTGCGGTCGCAACAAGTTCGCGCCACTTGGCGCCATCTCAAGGAGTTTTCACGCCAAATAAACAGCGACCGCTACTAGCTATAATAGTCTGACGTCTTTCCACAAGTGGTCGCAGCCATCGTCGCAAAAAACTTAGCGACTGCTTTGACCGTCGCTAATACCTTTTACTAAGACTCAAATGCGACCTCCTTCAAGCGGTCGCTAAGCCGTCGCTATTATTTATAGTGACCGCTTTTCCATTTTTTAGCGGTCGCTAATACCCTCCTTTCCAGTAGTGAAAACACTTGAGTTCAAATCGGATTTAGGGGTTTGTTAAAAATATTAAGAAGGTTTCAATCAAAAATTTTTACTAGTGATTTCAGAGAATTTAGTCAAAGACTTTTCTTTTTGAAAGCTTTTCAAACAAACGAAATCAGATTTGGGTTTAAATCCTATTCTTAATTCGTCAAAAAATATTAAACCAATTTGAATCGAAAACATTTACCAGTGATTACAGAGAATGTAGTCAAAGGTTTTTGTTTTTGAATGCTTTTGAAACAAATTAAAATAGATTTGAAAATAGTAGATCCCTACGCATGGGTTTTCGCAAACCATGCGAAGGGTCTACGTACATTCTATATATCATCGTAAACTACCCTTCCTTGATTCGTTGAATCAAGAACTAGGGTTTTACGCTAAATAAAATGAATAAATCATATCATTACATAGAGAAACGAAATATAACGCACTAGGAAAACAATTCTAAAATGGAGTACTGAATCACAACTGCTGTAACGAAAACACTGATAGTTTCAAAAATATGTAGAAACATCCCATGAACAATTAGAAAGCTCTCAAACTATGCTAAAACACTCAAAAGTATGCTAAAAAATAAAAATTTCCTCCCTAGGGTTTGGCTGTGTAACAGGGTTTATAAAAGGGTTGTAAGGAAACCCTAAAAGATAAGTTTTAAAAGTCGCGCACTTGGCCACTATGGTCCAGACCAACTGGGTGGGGGTCCGGACCATAGAATGATGGATCTTCAGCTTTTGCTTTTTCCTCCATGCTAGGTCTTTGGACTAATCCGTACCATCCTTGGTGGGGTCTGAACCACAGCTTTTCCTTCATCTTCTAGGTTGTTTTCATCGCTATAAACTTCACTTTTCTCACCTTTTTTCCTGCAATTAAGAAAATAACGACTATAAGCAATAAAATAATGATAAAACTTCAAGATTAACTACTTAAACGCATCAATGTGTATCAAAATGTTGAGTTTGTAATTACTTTTTTCAAGTGTAATCACACCCCCCAACTTGAGCGTTGCTAGTCCCTAGCAATGCCTTATATTTAAAATGAAATGCAACTACCATCCTATTTCTTTTTTCATTGGAAATACGGCTACACTTAGCTATGTGCAGCAAGCCCTTTAAATCCCTAGATTCCCCCTAGTGGACGGGTAAGGTCTCGTGAGGGTTTGCAGTGAATCTACCCACAAAATTCCTAAAACTGCTCCAATGGATGGTAAACATCAGTTCAACAACTACTGATTTAAGTTCAATATGAATTAAGTAACAAAATTTTCAAATGTCATATAAAACCTCCCAATGTGTATTTAACTCGGCTACTTTTCAATCATCTCATCTCAAACATGTCAATTCATATCATTCAATCAATATAGTCATCAAACACACTCAAAAGATTGTGGTTTCGACATCAAATCTCACCAGGTTATTCACTCAATTAGAAAAAAAATCACTCAAGAAGGGTTGCTCTCATGGTTCATACAAGATTACAATATCAAATAAATGCAATGAACCCAATCAAAAGTGATTGAAAGAATTTAAACAGAGTGTGGTATAGCTTCATAAAAGGAATGTATTAATGCTTTACAAGACAACTACCATCAATCACATGAGATAAATTAATGCTCTTCTAAGTATCTTTCACCTAAAGTCCATTAGGTCTTTACTAGGTTGTAACTTGGCCAAAGAAGTATTGGTTAGACAAATGAAGGATAGGAAAAACAAAATGCATGTCTAAGGATAGTGTGGTGCAATATTGCCCTCCCCCTAACTTTTCCTTTCTATATCTCTTGAGAACCCAACAACGAAGCCCAATCCCATATATTATATTATTTTTTTTCTTTCTTCTTTTTATAAAAATAATAGGATCAATGATAAACTTTTGAACTAATAGATCCTTCTTTTTTTTTTCACTTAACTTCCATCACAACTTTCCCTTTTACTAACCTTTATAAAATTGTACCAAACTCCCAAGTCATACTAGGGTTGGTTTACCTATTAATCTAAGGTTAAAAAGGGTCATATATGGGGCTAAACAAGAAACAAAAATTTTATTTCTTATTCCATTTATTTATAGGCTTCAAAATGGGTCCGCGGGTTATGCTAATCAAAGGAAAGTTCCAGACCTTCAAATATAAGAATGAGGGCCTAATATCACTCTCTAGGTTAATAACACCTTATTATAAGCACTAACTACACATGTAATTCAACAAATAGTGTCTTGTGCATTTAATACCAAAGCATTAATGAAATGAAGCTATTCAAAGGAAGTGAAACAAAGGAATATAGAAAGATCAATATAAAACCTTCAAAAACAAAGGATTAGGCTCAAAAGCTCACATAATGTAGGGTTTTAAGTCTCCACCTATGTCTTGGCATATTTGAGTGACTAAATCTCATAAATTCTAATCATTGACATATTTTCAACTTAATGATTTTAAGTGACAAGTTTGCAACACAATAGAAAATTTTATAATCAATTTTTAAATTAAGTTCCTTATTCAAAATTGAAATCAAATCATTTGTCGTTTACATTAATTATACCATCCTTGGTTTGAATCCTAAGGTATCACTAGTCACTAATGTTTGATGGGTAACAAAAACACATGACCACCCCCCCAACTTAAGAAGCACATTGTCCCCAGTGTGTAAAAAGGAACAATGGTGAAAAGAACATAAGGTAAAAGTGTGGCGTGCATATGCCATGATTCCCTCCCCCCAACTTAGGTGTAGGTGACTAATGACATAAATGAATAATATAAATAAAAAGAAAATAATAAAAGTAGCATAAGAAATAATGAAAGAAGGGATAAGGATTACCTCATACTGTCAGCACTCTTCTTAGATTCAGTGTCAGCACTCTTAGTATCAGGAATGTCTTCCAGAGGTGGCATATCATAAGAATCAGAAGGGTAACTCATTTCGAATCCTATTATTGTGTCAGTGTCCATGGCATAAGAGGGTGCATTAGACCACTCAGTAGCTACAGTTATCTCAGCCCACTCCATCTCTAAAAGGATTTCAAGGTCGACTTCATTCCACCACTGCCCTTTGAGTAATTGGTCAAGTGTTATGAGAACTAGTGGAGGATAAATGAGTGGCAAGGGTAATGAATTACTCTCTAGAAAATACTCCTTAGGCCATACTTCCCAATCGACCTCCTAACTCTCAGAGTCACTCTCCTCACTAGACATATAAGGTGTTTCTTCCCATTTATGTTTTCTACCAATTAAAGTGTTAATGTTATCCTCCTAATTATGGTTATCATTATTAGAACCAGACATGATGTACCTGTTCTTTACAAATAATATAAAAATAGAGCTTGAGAACATAATTAACAATGCATCCAAACATAAGGCAATAACAATGATACACTTATAGAAAGGAATTAAAAAGAATAACACGCATAAAATAAAAAGCAAAAGCAATTAAGGAAAATAGCAAATTAAAATAGTCAAAATAGTTATACATCAATCCAAATTGACTAAAGTTAAGTACAAAGTTTTAGGATTAACAAATGCAACAATAAAACTCAAGAAGAAAACTCAATATCCAATCACTGAGGAGGTGGAAGTGCATGAACCTATTTAATATAGTCCAAAATGCTCTACAGGAGGTGACCCTGAGTCTGCTAGGTCTGGTGAATGCACAGGAGGAGCAGGTGGTCGGCTTCTTGATTCTGTTCCATGTTACTAAGATGCTCAGCCGAAGCTCCAATCTAATCAGCTAACTCTGTATTAGTAACCTCCGCTTTATCCTCCTTTGGCTCTTCTGGGCCCCGAGATGGTTCACCCTCCTCTTTTGACTCCTTTCCCTTCCTCTTCTTCTTTGAGATTAAGCCTCGCGATTTGACATAAGATGTGATGTTAAAAGAATGTAATCCTGAGGCTATAGGCATATCATTTGTGATGTGGGCCTCCTTTCTCTTAAATATCTCTGTTAAAGCTTCTCCAAAGGGTAAGGCAACTAGGGCTCCAGGATGCTTATAGGTATAAGCCACTTGGTGCCAAATATATGAGGGCAAATTAATAGTCATCCCCGTTCTAATAGCATAAATCAACCGAGGTCTAAGGGGGGTACAATCTGAATTCTTGTTTTGGGGCAACAAGTTTGTGCATGAAAACACATGATGTGCCTAATATTTATCTTTAAGTACTGACACCGACTTCATATATTCCCCAGTCCATTCTTTGTCTTCTAATAGAATATCTGAGACCACAATGGGGAATGGTGGGGTGCCCTCAATAGGGTAGGTGAATTCTGGGTTCTGTACTTGAGGTAACTGGAATATTAAGGTAAAATCTTCAAGTGTAAGTGTAATTTCAGCCCCCCGCACCCAGCTAATGAGCCTTTAAAGTTGGCAAAGAACTCCTTTACTAAATCAACTATTCAATAGGTATGAAATCTAGCAATGTTGAGCCATTGTCGCTCCTCAAAGTTCTGCTCTAACATAAACTCTTCACACCAAAATTGGTCTATTTGCAAAAAATGTTCAATTACCACCAGCTTGTTTCCCCAAGTCTCATCATGTTTTCTCTCAGCATCTTCCCCCCTGAATCTACTTCTATCAAAAGAATTGGACCCTAGTTGTCTATTTGCAGTTTTCTTGACTTGTGGGGCCATGATAGCTACAAAAATACAAAGGGAATATTGAATTAATCAACTATGCAACCCCTATGTCCACGCAAGTTCAGTGGCCCAAATCTATTGATAAAAATGTAAATTGAAACTAAGGTGAATGTGTTTAATATAGACAGTCCAGGTGGCCATACAACATCCACCATAGATGGGTCCCTTTGCACAAAACAACAAATTGAATAAGAAATTCTCAATACTAATTGCAAAAGAAGACTTTTGAAAATTTACAAAGCAAAGACAAACCAAAGCCTTGGGGTTTGATGAACCCTCGAACCCAAATTGTGACCCACAGTGAAAAAGATGATGGGGTGTGAAGAAATTCACTCAAAATGAGTAATTTCCTTCTACGCACTATTTGAAATCCAAAATAGGGTTCAAACATACAAGAAATTAGGAACCCTTGATACTATTAAGCTCAGGTTCAAAGAGAAATTGAGAAAGAGCAACCTAGGGCTCAAAGAATAGAAGAATCATACCTTAAGTCACTTAGATGACAAGATTTGAGTGGAATGTTGCTCAACGAATGTTGGGAAGGCCTAATCTTGAAAGGTTTCAAAAGTATGTAGAAAGAGATTGAGAGAAAATGAAGTTAAATGAGAGAATTTTAGGTTTAAAGTGGCCGAATGGCCTTTTAACCGAGTTACAGGGTCTGGACTACCCGTGGATGGTTCAGACCCCTGAATGGCCTCTTCCACGATTTCTCCTCCACATACACACTGTGGTCCGGACCATTGAATTGAATAGTTTAAAATTATTTTTGTTTTGTTTTGAAAAACCAAAGAATACCTAAACTGAAAATCAAAATCCTAAAACTAAGCAAAGATCAAAACCTATCGTAACCCTAACTATGGTACAATCACAACAACGTTTTAATCCCAGATTACTCGTAAGGTTGAGGATCTAAAAGATCCTACGTTTCAATCAAACCAATGAAGTTGTCTAGATAAGGTTTAAGTCTATGCCCATTAACTTTGAACCTATTCCTATTTTTCAGAGTTTCTATTTCAACTACTCTATGTTCAGAAATACGTTTCACCATAAATGGGCCAGACCACTTAGATTACAATTTGCCAGGAAATAGATGAAGTCGTGATTGATAAAGAAGTACTTTTTGACCCTCATGAAAAGAACATCTGGAAATATGTTGGTTGTGTACTTTCTTCATCTTTTCCTTGTAAATTCAAGCATTCTCATAAGCATCATTTCTTAATTCCTCCATTTCTGCAATCTAAAGTTTACGGTGAAGCCCGGCCTCATCAATATTAGCGTTGAATTGTTTAATGGCCTAATATGCCTTATTTTCTAACTCAACAGGTAAGTGGCATGGCTTCCCATAAACTAACCTATATGGTGACATCCCTAGGGTTGTTTTATAAGCTGTTCGATATGCCCATAGAGAGTCAACCAATCATAGTGACCAATCCTTCCGATTAGGGTTAACTATTTTCTCAAGGATTTGTTTGATTTTCTTATTAGCAAGTTCGACTTGGCCACTCGTCTGTGGGTGGTAAGAGGTACCAACTCTATGAACCACTCCATATTTAAGTAATAGTGTTCCCATATGATGATTGTAGAAGTGTTTTCCTCTATCGCTAATAATTGCTCTAGGTACTCCAAAACACGAGAATATGTTCTGGTGGAGGAACTTAAGCACGCCTTTATGATTATTATTTCTAGCAGTAATTGCTTCAACCCATTTAGAGACATAATCAATCCAATTAAGATGTATTCATATCCTTGTGAAATTGGGAAAGGACCCATGAAATCTATTCCCCAACAATCAAAAACCTCTAACATAAGAATAGGGGATAGGGGCATCATGTTTCTACGTGTTAAACTTCCCAAGCGATGGCATCGATCACACGTGGTGCAAAAAAGATACAGATCTTTAAACAAGGAAGGCCAATAAAATCCACATTGAAGGATTTTGCAGCTGTTTTGTTTGTGAAAAATGACCTCCACAAGCTTGGGTGTGGCAAAACTCAAGTATGCTAGGGACTTTCCACTCAGGAATGCAACATCTAATTACTTGGTTAGGGCAATATTTGAATAAGTAGGGATCATCCCAAAAGAAAACTCTAATGTTACGTAAGAAGTTCTTTATATCCTTATAGCTCCATTCTTTTGGAATTTATCTTGTCACTAAATAGTTAGCAATATCAGCATACCAAGGAGGGTTAGAGGTTGTTATTGCTTCTATGTTAAATAGTTGTTCATCCGGGAAGCCATCATTGATTTGAGTTTCATCATAGGGGTAAGCTTCTACTAGTAAATGTGACAAATGATCCGCTACCACATTCTCTACACCTTTCTTATCTCTTATTTCAATGTCAAACTCTTGCAAAAGTAAAATCCAATGAATTAACCTAAGTTTGGCCTCTTGTTTGGTCAATAGGTATTTAAGAGCCAAATGATTAGTGAATACTACAACTGTTGAACCAATGAGTTAAGAACGAAACTTCTCAAGGGCAAAGACAACTACTAACAACTCTTTTTCAGTTGTCGTGTAATTTTTTTGCGCATCATTTAAGGTTTTACTGGCATAGTAAATAACATGCACCTTTTTATCTCTTTTTTGTCCTAACACAACTCCAATGGCATGGTCACTTGCATCACACATAAGTTCAAAGGGAAGTGACTAATCAGGAGGTTGAAGAATAGGAGCTAAGGTTAGACAACCCTTGAGCTTATCAAAAGCGTTTTGACAATGGGGAGTCCATTCAAAATGGGATGCAAGGGGGTATTTTGCATCAATAATTGACACAAGGGCTTTGAAATTTCACTAAAAGATTGAATGAACCTTTTGTAAAACCTAGCATGCCCTAAAAATGATCTAATATCCCTCACAAATTGAGGATTGGGAAGCTTTTGAATCAGTTATACCTTAGCTTCATCTACTTGAATGCCTTCTTTAGATACCATGTGCCCTAACACAATTTTTTGGGTGACCATAAAATGGCACTTTTCCCAATTTAGCACTAGGTTCTTTTCCTTACATCGTGTCAACACTAGATCAATGTTCTTTAGACATTGCTCAAATGAGTCTCCATAAATAGAGAAATCATCCATGAATACCTCGACGATTTCTTCTACCATCTCACTAAAGATACTCATCATACAGCGTTGAAAGGTAGCAGGAGCATTACAAAGGCCAAATGGCATTCTCTTGTATGCAAAGGTACCAAAAGGACAAGTAAAAGTAGTTTTAGCTTGATCCTCTAAGGCAAACTCTATTTGATTATACCTCGAATAGCCATATAAGAAGCAATAATAAGCATGACCAGCTACTCTTTCTAAAACTTGATCTAAGAATGGAAGAGGAAAGTGATCTTCTCGTGTAACTACATTAAGCTTTCTATAGTCAATGCATACTCGCCAACCAATTTGTATTCGAGTTGGAACCAATTCATTATTCTCATTCCAAACTACTGTAATGCCTGATTTCTTAGGAACTACCTGTGTAGGACTTACCCATTTAGAATCAGAAATAAGATGGATTATTCCTACATCTAGTAGTTTCAGAACTTCAGCTTTAACTACTTCCTTCATGTTTAGATTAAGTCATCTTTGCATTTGATGAACCGGTTTGGCCTCCTCTTCTAAATAGATACGATGTGTGCAAAGGAGAGGACTTATACCTGTTAGGTTAGCTAGTGACCATCCCAAAGCTTTCTTATGACTTTTCAAAAGTTCAATTAACATATGCTCTTGATGGATAGTCAGTTCTAAAGAATTAACTACGAGTAGGTCTCTCCTTCACCTAAAAATGTATATTTCAGATTATGGGGTAAAGGTTTCTATCAGGATTAAGAGTTTTTACTTCTGAGGACTCTGCTTTATTTAAAAGTGGTCCTAGGCTTTCAAAGGTTGGTATCCAATTCCCTATTGACATGATTGGGCACATTTCTAGCCAATCAACCATTATTCCTAATTCCTAGTTTGACATCATGGAATTTAATTTCTCCTCACTAAAGTAGAGGGCTTTCTGTAGAGGATCCTCAACAAATTCACGATCCACATAATCCTGGACTATAATTTCCACTAAGTCCACTTCTTATATATCAGGCACCTCTTTTGGTTGTTTGGTAACATGGAATATATTCGTTTCAAACTCAATATTACCAAAAGACATTTTAATGGAACCATTTCTACAGTTGATTAAGGCATTTGATGTAGCTAAGAATGGTCATCCTAGAATCACTGGTGTCTGATTCAGTGTAGATAAACTGGTAAGTGGTTGAGTATCTAGAATTATGAAATCCATTGGGAAATAGAAATTTTTCACTTGCACCAGTACATCTTCAAGTATACTTTGTGGGACTTTAACTAATCTATCTGCAAGTTACAGAGTCACACGGATAGGTTTTATTTTACCTAAGCCCAATTGTTCATACACTGAGTAAGGAAGCAAATTCACACTTACTTCTAAGTCAAGCAGTGCTCTACTAATATAGTACTTCCCTATATAGCAAGATATAGGAGGACATCTAGGGTCCTTATATTTAGGGGGAGTATGACATTGTACTATAGCACTTGCCTACTCAGTAAGGAATGCTTTCTCTTTCACATTCAATCCCCTTTTCACAGTGCATATTTCCTTAAGAAATTTAGCATAAGAAAGGATTTGTTTAATTGCATCAAGAAGAGGTATGTTAATTTTCACTTGTTTAAATACCTCTAGCAATTCAACTGCTTGGGTTTCTTTCTTAGCTTTCAAAAATCTTTGGGGAAATGGTGCTTTAGGAACATATTCCCTAGGCACTATCATTGGCTCCTCCTCATTTTCTTCCTCATTTCCCTCTTCCTCCTACCCTCTATCTTCTTTGGTGGACTCCTCGACAATAACTGGTTGTTTCCCCGCCTTCTTACTATCATCTACCATACACTTAGCTGTCAACTCTTCACTAATTTCATCCTTCTTAGGAGGGATAGTTTTATCTACAATTTTTCCACTCCTAAGTGTTGTGATGTTTTGAACTTGTTCCACATTCCCAGGCATATTAGAAGATCCTTCAACTTGTTTAGCTTGGGCTACTGGGTTTGGACGAGGTTGTGCAAGAAATTGACCCTTTGGTTATGTGGTTAATGTTTGGGTCAAAAGGGTCAATTGGCTCTTAATATCATCCAAATTTCTATTGTTTTGAGCCCAAAGTAAAGACTGCGTATTCATGAATTGTTGAAGTGTTTCTTCTATGGATCTCTTATTTGGGGGAATGTATGGAGCATGTGATGGTCCCACATTCTGAGACAATCCTGGATTAAGCATTGGGACTTGAGGAACTAGAGGTTGAGGAGCATGATAGGGCTATGGAATTTGAGTTCCCTCATTTCTCTAACTAAAATTAGGGTGGTTCCTCACTGCTGGATTATAAGTCTCAGAATAAGAATTTCCTCCTAAAGCTTGTCTTCTATATGATTGGCGGTATTGATTTATGGCATGGATTGGAAGTTCACTAGAAGGTTGGCCTTGCACAACCTCTCTACAAATAGGGACACTAGGGCAATCGTCTGTCCTATGGGTTTGGCTATCACAAACTATACAGTGGACATTTTCAACTAGCTCTTTGATAGGTTGTATGTCCCTTTTGATTTTCAAGGTCTCAATTTCCCTAGTGAGTGTTGCTAATTTTTCTTTGAGGTCATCAGTTTCACTTATATGGTGCATACCTCTAGCTGGGGCAACACTAGCAGTTTGAGTGCTTTGTGATCTTGTGATATCCCAGGTTTGTGCATTTTCAGTCAAAAATTCAAAATAGTCAAAAGCTTCTTTGGGAGTTTTATCATAAAACTGCCCATTGCGCATGGTTTCCACAAATTGTTTTAGTTGTGGCATCTGTGAACCATAAAAGATACTAGCAAGACACCAAACTTCAAATCCATGGTGTGAACAAGAATGCAAGAGAGTTTTAAACCTCTCCCAACTTTGATAAAAGGTCTCACTACGTTGTGGAGCAAAGTTTAGGATTTGATGCTGTATAGCATCAGTCCTATTGGGAGGAAAGAATTTCTTAACAAATTTGGCTTGCATTTCATCCCATGTACGAATGGAATTAGATGGTAGGAATTCAAACCATCTAGCAGCCTTATCTTTCAGGGAAAATGGAAAAACCTTAAGAAACACTAAATCTATAGGGCATCCTTGATCTGTAATAGTGACACAGATGTTCCTAAACCTAGTCAAATGATCGTATGGATTTTCAGAATCCATACCATGGAAGGTAGGCAACAATTGTATCATGCTAGGTTTGAAATTGAAAGTTCTTTGGTTTTCTGGCCAAACTATGCAAGACTCAGGAGTATGTCTATCTTGCTGTAAGATATCCTCATGGATCATCTAGCAGCAATAGCTCGTTCGTCAGCCATTTCTAAATGTTGAATAGGAAGTCTAGGGTTTTGAATTTCTTCTAAAGGATTTTCAAATTCTAAAGGAAAGGCTAAGGGTTCAGGACGCCTTAATCTACCGTCTTCCTTTCGAATCCAACTATTCATAAGCTAGGAGACTATCCTAGAAAGGATACTGTCGTCCTAACCAGAGGTTTGGAGGTCCAAACCATAGAGTGTTACACTGGGACTCAATGAAAGGTTTAAATAAGAAATATTTAGGGTTTTCTAATTTCGGGGGGTTTTTTTATGGAATAATAAATAACTTAAAAAGAAACATAAATAGAAATAACCTAAAAACTAAATTTTTGCTCCCCAGCAACGGTGCCAAAAACTTGATTGCTTCTAGAATGTGCGTCTATTTAACCCCCAAATGCAAAGGTGTGGGTATAGTTTTAACTCAGCGAGTCCGAAGTCGAATTTACTGGGAGCCTATCTTATTCAGTTTCTAGGTTATAATGGGAGTTTAGAATTTAAATGTAGGCAAAGTTTGATGTTCAATTGAAACTAACTTCTAGGGTTTTGCAAATTTAAAATTTAAACTCAAGAGCAAATTAATAACTACCTAAAGGAATCCAATAAATCAATTTTTTGGTTTTAGGCTTTAAATGAATTAAATATTAATTAAATGAATTCAATTTAATTTTAAAGTGCAATCAAACAATCTATTCTAAAATTTCAAAGCAAACAAATCAACTCAGAAATTCAATTAAATAACAAGCACAGTATTAAAGAGGTTCTTGATCTAACTTTCAATTTCGGGTAATTCACTACTTCACTATGGGATGTGTTTTAACTACAATCTTGTTAAGCTTTATTAAGTTCCCAATACTCGATTTTAAAATCTCGTTTAGGATGATAAAACTAGAAAGATTTTCTAAGAAAACACTTGGGTTCAAATCTGATTTAGGGGTTTGTTCAAAAATATTAAGAAAAGTTTTAATCAAAAATCTTTACTAGTGATTTTAAAGAATTTAGTCAAAGATTTTTCTTTTCAAAAGCTTTTCACACAAACAAAAATAGATTTTGGTTCAAATCCTATTCTTAATTCGTCCAAAAATATTAAACCAATTTGAATCAAAAACCTTTACCAGTGATTATAGAGAATGTAGTCAAAGGTTTTCACAAACCATGCGAAGGGTCTACACGCATCCCATATATCATCGTAAACTACCTTTCCTTGATTCGTTGAATCAAGAACTAGGGTTTTACGCTAACATAACTTTAAACAAAACAAAATCAACAAACAAACACATATTTAATTAATCTACTAAATAAAATGAATAAATCATATCATTAAATAGAGAAACAAAATATAACGTACTCAGAAAACAATTCTGAAACGGAGTACTGAATCACAATTGCTGTAACAAAAACACTGACGGCTTCAAAAATACGTAGAAAGATCCCACAAAGAATTAGAAAGCTCTCAAACTATGCTAAAACACTCAAAAATATGCTAAAAAATAAAAATTTCCTCCCTAGGGTTTGGCTGTGCAACAAGGTTTATAAAAGGGTTGTAAGGAAACCCTAAAAGATAAGTTTTAAAAGTCGTGCGCCGGGCCACTGTGGTCCAGACCATCTGGGTGGGGGTCCAGACCACAGAATGATGGATCTTCAACTTGTGCTTCCTCCTCCATGCTGGGTCTTTGGACTGGTCTAGACCATCCTTGGTGGGGTCTGAACCACAACTTTTCCTTCATCTTCTAGGCTATTTTTATCGATATAAACTTCACTTTTCTCGCCCTTTTCCCTACAATTAAGAAAATAATGACTATAAGTAATAAAATAATAATAAAACTTCAAGATTAACTACTTAAATGCATCAATATGTATCAAAATGTGGAGTTTGTAATAACAATTTTCAAGTGTAATCGCTCATCATTGAAGCTTTGTTCCATTCATCAAGTTTGCAGATACCAAGGCCTCCTTCATTTTTTAGCTTGCACACATCACTCCATGCATCCTTGCTTCCCCATCTCCTCAAGTCAGTTCCTGACCACAAAAATTTTCTCATAGTTTGTTCTATTGCTTCCCATACTTTCTTAGGGAGGATAAAATGGGTACTCCAATAGACTTGAATGCTAAACAAGATAGACTTGATAAGGACCAACCTACCTGCGTATGATAAACACTTTGAAGTCCAGCTTTTTTCTCTGCTTGTCACTTTCTCAATGAGATCCTTCCAATCATCATATTTGAATTTGGTTGAAATTAGAGGAACTCCTAAGTACTTGACGTGGAGGTCTCCTAGTTTAAAGCCCAACAAAGAACATAACCGAAGCTTTTCTTGGTATGTCAAGCCTGAGATGTAAACTTTACTTTTATTCCCATTTGGTTGGAGCCCTGAGTACTTGTGGAATTCTTGGAGTACTTTGTGGATGAGCTAAAAAGATGCCTCAGTATGAGTACATAGCACAAATAAATCATCTGCAAAGCATATATAACTTATAGAAGGGTTAGAGCATTTTGGGTGATAAACACACTCACTTCCTTCCACCATCTTGTTGAAAAGCCTAGAGAAGAATTCCATGGCAAGGAGAAAGAGATATGGAGACAGTGGATCACCTTAGTGAAGTCCTCAGGCGCCTAGGAAATAATTTTCAAGAACACCATTAAGGGAAATTGAGAATTGTGGTGATGTGATGCAGACTTTGATTCATTTTATGAATTTGCTAGGTAGCTTAAGAGCTTGCAAAATGTCAAGAAGAAGGTTCCATAAGACTGAATCAAAGGCTTTCATTAAGTCAATCTTCAAATATTATTAAATTATAATCGATTTATTTGTGACATTATAATTTCATATTATAATATTCGATTTCTTTCATTTGTTTATTGACTTTTACAGTGTATTGTATTTTTATAAATAATATAATTCAATTATTACTATTAATATTATATTTTTATAATTATTGTTGTTATTATTATTCTAATAGTAACTTTTTATATGTTATTTGTTTATTATTATTACTAATATTTTAACATAATACTATTATTACTTTTATTTTTATTTAATTTAGTTAATAATAATTTAAATTTATTATTATTATTATTAGTATTATTTTATTATTACTATTATTGTTATAACCAAGTAATAATAATATTATTACAATTAATAACAATAATTTATACTATTATTATAATTAATAATATTTTTATTACTATTATTTTATAATTTAATATTATTTTTAACATTGCTATGATTCTTGTTACTATAATATTTTAAAGTGTAATGTATTTTTATAAATAATATAAATCAATTATTATAATAATTATTATTATATTATTATAATTATCATTGATGATTTTAAATTATTATTATTGTGAGTAATATTTTTATTACTATTATTACAATATAATATTATTATTACTATTATTAAGATAAGTTAATATTACAACTACCACCACCACCACCACCACCACCACTACTACAACAACTATTATTATTATTATTATTATTATTATTATTATATATTACAATTATATTATTTATTAAAAATAATTGAATAAATTATTTTTAAATTAATTTAACTAATAGGCTCACTTATTTCTTATTATTATTTAAATATATTATATAAATTATATTATTATAAAATAATTTTCCTAATTTATTATTAAATTTTATGATTGTGTGTCTAATTAAAAACCTAGCTAGCATACTACCAACTAACATAAAAAAAAATTGACAAATAGCCTTAAGTTATCAAAAAAAAAAAAAAATGTAGCAGTACAACAACTTTTAACAGTAAAAAAATAATAGACAAAAAATCCAAAGAAAATTTAAAATCATGCTCAATACTTTATACAAAATGACCCAAAAAACCCAAAAAATATCCCTATACTATTCCATTATTTCAACAGTATAACAACTCACAGAAATACCCAACAAAAAATCCAAAAACAATTAAAATCATTTTCTTTGAGCAGTACACAAAATAGCTTACAAAAAACCCAAAAACATTTCATTCACAAACAAAAATAGTAAATCAAAAACAAAAATCAATAGGCCACATATGCATGCTATTTTCAGTAATAAAAAAATCAGAATATCTATAAACAACAAAAAAATAATAAATCAACAAACAACAACACTCTAATAATGATCAACCTTCAAAATAAAATAAAAAAATTTTCCACATACCTTCTTTGGGCAGAAAATCAAATCCAAATATTGCAACAGAACCAACCTTTAAAACTCTCATTTAGGCATAAAATAAAATAAAAAAAAATGAGATATATGCATCTATGTACATATGTCATGCCCAAAAATCCATAACTCAGGGACGTGGGGACAAAACCCACGGTTCGACCACAAATAGCCAAGCATAAAATACCAATTAGTGTAGAAGCAATAAATAATAATAGTATTCTATATTAGAATACATCAAAGGTCTATAACTTGCCACAAAAAGGGCTACAAAACTATATGCCTCAAACCGGGCCCAAAATAAATATCAAAGCAAAATTACATGAATTGAAAGTAAATCAAATCATGACCAGCTACTCTATCTCATAGGTTCATCATGAACATTTGTCCCTACAAGATTCGCTGTAAGGGGTGAGCACTAAATCACGTGTGCTCAGAAATAAGCATATAAGAATAAGTTTCTCAATCATGTCAGGCAAACAACACTTAATCAACTCTAAATTAAGTAAAACTCTTTTATCAATTTCTCAATAATTTCACGATGTCCACATTCATCATATTGTTCCAACTAAACAGTTACTTAGCCATGATCTCACAATATCATGCTAAAACTACATTCATCATCTTAATCACATCACAATATATATATTTTAATGTCATAATATGGGCCAAGTACTCTGCAAGATTAGTCCGTAGCCACATAACTAAACCCAAAATAAATCCTCAAGTCTAAGTCGTACGGTACAACTAGTCCCGTAGTCCTAGATGTACTCATCAAATCCCCAGACCTAAGCCGTGGGGTACAATTGGTCTCGTAATCCCATATGTACTTATCAAATTCCTAGACCAGACCTTAGTCATGGGGTACAATTGGTCCCTCAGTCCCAAATGTACTCATCTTGCCTTGGTAGGCAAACCAGTCCCGCAGTCTCGGTACTAATATACGCTAGTACAAGTCATATATACACTTTGTAGGTTTCTAGCCTACTGGTTATGCTAAACCACCCTGTGCCGGTTTTGGAGCTTTCAACCCTTGGGATCTAGAACCCACTCTTTCAGTACTCTCTACGACCCCAATATAAAAAAATCAATCTCAATCAGTTCCTTTAATTGATAGCACAACATACACAAGAGTTTATCTAATTTGGTTCTTATGTTCATCCTTTAATTTAATAAATTTTATGAAATAATTTCACTTGAGCCTAAGTTTCATGCTGCCCAAAACACATATAAGTTTAATGAAGTAAACAAATTTTCATGAACACAAAATGAAATTAATTCAAGATATACATAGTCAATCAACTTTAGGAATTTCTTTAACTCAAAATAATCATAAAAGAATTTTGAAGGCATTCCAATCAAATAGGACAAGATTACATTTTAAATAAGTAAATAAATACATAAATCTCAATTGAAAATTATTTCATATCTTATATAGGTAAAAAGATGTTTGAGAAGGCATTTTTTTTTTTTTTTTACTTCTTACGTTGATTAGAGACATTTATAAAGAGGTTAGAAGAAAAAGGATGAAAGTTGCTAAAAAATATACTTTGTTTGGACATTGGTACCCATCGTTCTAACAATAGTAGCTATGCAAATTATCATCTGGACGTTGGTAACCATTGTCCTAATGACAGTAACTGTAATAACCTGAATTTTTTTTCCTCTTAATTAATTTACTTAAGTGTGGTGGTGATATTTGTTATAGTAAAAATCTAGAAAATTGAGGATTTGAAAATTTTTGGAATAATAAAAATTAGTTGGAAAGATTTTTGGATTTAATTTCACTCTATGTGGGAGTTTAATGTAGAATTTCTAAAATTTTTATCCAAACACTTCCTAGCCCAATTACCCATTTGGTTCAAACCAAGCCCATTAACCCAAGGGTCAACCATTTTCTTTAACTCACCTCAACTCACTTTAACTCACTTTATCACTCAATGAGTTGACTCATGAATAGTTGCTCTAAATTATTTCCCGACAACTTCATTTTCCATCTTCCATACACTCTCACAATCTTTCAAAATTATTTGACTAATTAGACAAAGAGAAGACCCTACATTGATGACCTTAAAGTATCTTTTTCAAATTATTTAGCAAACAAGATTTAAAGTATTTTGTTTGAAAGCTAGCATGATTTAAAGCATTTTGTTAATTTGTCAAAAAGCTAGCATGATTGTTTAATTTGTCAAAAAGTTAGCATGATTCCCGGATCATGCCACCCATCCTCCAACACCTATCTTTAATTATGTGGTTAGATAGTCAAAAAGGTTAAGCTAGATTATTTGGATTATACTACCTAATGCATAATGCTTCTTTAGTGGTTTTCAAGTTTAGGTAGTGGAACTTGTTTTCCTCTACCGACACTTCCTCTAATTGTGTGTCTTCAAAGAGAATAAAATAAGAGAGAAATAATAATAAAACATTAATTAGTGAGGTTGGAGATTTGGTGTTACTTGGAGGAAGAAGAAAGGCTTGGAATTTTCCAATTTGGGTGGTGTTCAAAGCTAACTCATTTTTCCTTATCAGACTTGGTTATTAATATCTTCATTGAGGTAGGATGACGAATCTCCTAAAATATATTTGATGCATTTGCTGGGTTTGAAGTATGAAACTTGATTGTGATACAACCATATACCCGTATATTGGGGGGAGGGAAGCCAAAATTTTGACTGATGTAACTCAGTATGCTGACAGCTCTCTATTTGTAACTTCTAATGTGCTCCTGACCCCTAAAACGGTGGAATTAGGCTTCAGTTAAAACATTAAAGTTGTAGCCCTTTCCGTTTTCTTTCCAACCCAAAAAGAATTGCATCAATCCGATTTGTGAGTCAAAAGTTATGCTCAAAATACTGAGCACGTGTAAAACTGTATTTTCTGAACAAATTGAATTCAAGGCTGTTTTTGCACCGTTAGACCTTAGAATTTTAAAACGTGTAAAACATGAAAGTTGTGGGTCTTAAAGTCTAGTTTCTACAGATATAAAGTTTATAGATATTGGAGTTCTACTTTATTTTATATGAATTTTCTTTTAAGCTGCTGTCTCTATTTAGCCCTTAATTGATGCTTGGAATATTATGTTGAAAGATTTATTTAAAATTTCCAATTACCTTCTGTTAATTATTATCATGTTAAAAATTTCCATTGACGTGTAATTTTGTTCACAAGGCCTGATATAGTAAAAAACTTATACTATTTTGATATAATACTAAAGTGGACGGTTAAGTTGATTCTATTTAATTATTTTTCAATTGATATGAAATTATTTTAAACTAGATATTTGTGGATATCTTAAAGCCGAAAACCTATTATAAGGGTTTGGTTATAAATAAGATGATGAGTGGAAATTTATTCAAATTATTTTGAATAATATTATTCTCCTACCAAATCAAAAGGATAGAATATATTAGCTTTGTGATCTCACTTTGACTTAACTATTCAAGTGATGTACTATACTTATCAATTTTTTTCTAAAATTAAATATAAGTCTAAAGAGTTAATTATTATCTTTATATTCCATAAAATAATAAAATAAAAAGGTAAAATAGGCAAAAACTGAGATCACAACCAATGAGGTTTAAACTTGTGACTTCAAATCACAATTAGGGTCGCCCGTCCACTAAGCTGCCAACCTCGACCTAATTAATATACCATTAGAAATAATTTTATTCTTGTCAAATGTGGTACGGTAAACTTGTCAAAACAATTAAATAAAATACTAATTCGTATTCTAAATTTTTTTTCTTGCTACTTGTTAATTTACATGTAGTACCTACCTTTGTGATAATGATATTGGTGACTATGTTAAATCTTTGATTTATTGAAAATTATTATTAAATTATGGATTTAGATAAAGTGCTTAAAAATATACTGCATGTGACTGAATAATCCCACTTTTGATTTATCGCTTGGGAACATTGCCGGTTGTTATTAAAAATGTCTGATTTCCATACAAGGTACCCTTGGAAAGTAAACGGGTGAGAAGAAATTAAGGCACTCGATGCTAAAGTTATTTTTGGCAATAGGGTGATGGGTGGGTAGAAATGGCCTTTTAGATGAAGATGAGAACATGCATTTTATTTGGGAGATGCTCCCTTTTGACCTGGCCAGTTAGGTAGCCAGTCGCGACGGCTAGGTTTTTGGTAGGTGACACCGTCGGTATGCATTGGATGCTAAGCTCGTAAAGTCACTGGTTCCCAAGGTTGGGGGTAGAGAAGGATAGGAGTATGATTATCTTAAGAGGATTTAGATTAAACTCCCCTACAAAATTTTACTGTGACTAGCAACCTCTCTTTTTTATGTATGAATAATGTGTTGGAATTATTTAATTATATTTAATTCCTCTTGATGAATATTTTATAAATATATATATATATATATAAAACCTATATCGCTACGGGGTTTGATCTCGAAACCTTAAAGATCTAAATCTGAGATCCCTACCACTGCGACACAGACTTCATTGTGGTACACACACCAATATTTAACTATTTTTACATGTAAGTAAAATAGTAGTTACAGTGACGGTTTCATCGAATCGTTATAAGTATAATTTACATTATTCAGTTGAGATCTATTGAATTAATTGTTGCATAAACAGTATGCCACCTAAACACATTCATTGTAGTGGGTCACTTAATACAGTGTAGCATTACAACCACTGCATATAGGCACCTAGGAGATCTTGATTATTGGGCTTTAGTAGCTCACCCCTTGTGGGAATATTTTTTCAGGATATTAAGCACAGGGATACAGAAGATGAGCTGGAACGAGATTAATTTCTCTTAAATATTCCATCAGAAGAGTTATCTATTTTTTTCTTCTTTCCTGTGCAGAGCTGGAGGACTTTATTTTTTTGTCTGTAACAATTGTTGGATGATTGTAATTATTAAGCTTAGACCTAATTTGCTTTTAATTGGTATGTAATGTTAATCGCGTGGTTGGGATACTTAGATGGATCTGTAATATTTTTCTCTATCTTTATTTTGTGCCCTGTAGTTGAAATCCCATCAAATGATTTAGTCCAATGACTTATAAATATTGTTGGATAAACAAGGGATTTTGAATATCTTAAATTTTTCTTGCGGGTCAACCCCAGTTTGGAGGGAAAATTCTGAGGTGTGACAGAGTATTATTATCATCTTATTTTTATACCCAACAAATAAATCCCAAGTCACCCTCA
Source organism: Vitellaria paradoxa (assembly GCA_019916065.1). Taxonomy (NCBI): domain Eukaryota; kingdom Viridiplantae; phylum Streptophyta; class Magnoliopsida; order Ericales; family Sapotaceae; genus Vitellaria; species Vitellaria paradoxa. The sequence goes on from CM034236.1 coordinate 17,696,720, forward strand.
GGCATTCGAGTTATGAAAATCTGGGGCGTGACAGCTTGGTATCAGAGCCATAGGTTTACAATTTATCTAAGGCTAGTGGGGATTGGGTATTTTTATACTTATTACGTGTATTTGTGTGTAAGTACCTAACTAACCCGTCAATCATATATAGAATGGAAAACACCGGAAGAGGCCGTGGACGACCCTGAAATAATAGTGGAAATAGGGCGCAATGCAACCAACAAATGCACAATCTGTAACCACCACCAACGTTACCAACGAAATGGCCCAAGCTATCTGGGACATGGCGACAGTTATGGCCCAATTCATACAGATGAATCCATGAGCACCGGCGGCAATGCCGGCAGCGGCTGTAGAGGGAGTAGCACCAGTGATATCACCAGTAAGAAGGCATGATAATGACCTGAGAAACTTCTTACGGTATGACCCACCATCATTCCATGGAAAACTAGAACCAGTAGCAGCTGAGAACTAGTTCAAAGAAGTCTCTCGTATTTTAGAGACTATGGAATAACCTGTCATGCTACTAAGATAACCCTGGCAACGTTTCGGCTACAAGGTGATGCATATGAATGGTGGACTTTTGTTAAAGGAAGTCACGACCCTGCAACCATGACCTGGGAAAGATTTGAATAATTGTTCATGGATCATTTCTTTCCACAAACTTTCAAGGATGCTAAGACACGGGAGTTTTTATCCTTGAAACAGTGTGGCATGACCGTTATGCAGTACGAAACAATGTTCGCTAGTCTGTCCAAGTATGCCCAAAATTTGAATTTAACTGACAAGGCAAAGGCCGATCAGTTTACATGGGGATTGCGGATTGACATTCGAGGGAGAATCATTGGTATGATGCATACTTCTTATGCTGCAGCTGTGAGGGCAGCCATTGCTGTGGAAATGGAAATGCAAAACACAGCCAAGCTCAAGGGATCAACATTCAAGGGTTCAATCATGAGGCAAAACAAAAATGCTGGACAAAAACGAGGTAGATTCTTTAAAAATAACAAATAATATGGTGGTCAACCACAAAAGAGAAAAGGAGGAGGGAGTCAACCTCGACATCAGCAAAAGGATCCAAATGCCTGTTACCAGTGTGGGCAACTTGGGCATTTTAAAAGGGATTGTCCTCAGAGGGCAATGACGTACCCCAAGCAAAATCAACAGAATTTACAAAATCTAGGACCAGCACGAATCACGTACCCACCTCCACAACAACGTTCTCAACAAAGACCACATTTTCAGAATCCTAACATGAACCAGCAAGGAGGACAACAGAAGAACAATGGCGGAGGACGAGGTCGTGGTGGAGGAGGACCAGGGCCAAGAAGGGATAATAATGTTCCACAGGGACGCGTATTTGCACTTAACCATTTGGAAGCACCAGAACCCATTACAGCGGTACCAGAAAACACAGTTATTCAGGTTATCTCATTACTCTTTAGTACTTGGGTGGTAATCCTAGTTAATACTGGCGCTTCGCATTCCTTTATATGATCCAAATGTGCATGTTCATTGAAGTTAATACCAGAGGAATTGAATGAAACCTTAACCATTGATTCCCCTCTAGGAACTGTGGTAAATAAGATCACTAGATCTTGTGCGATCCAATTCGGGGAGATCATAGTAGAATGTGATCTTATCTGGTTGGATATGAACACCTACGATGTCATTCTAGGAATGGACTGGTTATTTTTACACCAAGCAATTATTGATTGTCATCTGAAGCGTCTCTCGGTGATTCTTCCATTAGGAGCTTGATTCTGTATCCAAGGAGATTCCCGAGAAGATCCAATTATATCCCCAGTACATTCTCGAGGTTGCAAGCAATTAAATAGCTTGCTAGCCAATCTGACTTTGAATGAGGAGCTTCCACAGACTGCTCTCCCTCGAGTAGTTTGTGAGTTCTTATATGTTTTTTCCAAGGAGCTTCCAAGTGTGCCACCTCGGCGGGAAATAGATTTTCGTATAGATCTACAGCCAGGGGTTGCACCAATTTCAGTAGCCCCTTACCGAATGGCACCAGCATAACTTCAAGAATTAAAAGTACAACTTGAAGAATTGCTCCAGCTAGGATTCATTCTACCCAGTGTTTCCCCCTGGGGAGCATCAGCTATTTTTGCGAAGAAGAAAGATGGAAGTTTACGGCTATGTATTGATTACAGAAAGCTGAAAATAGTCACTATCAAGAATAAATATCCCTTGCCACGTATAGATGATTTATTTGATCAATTGAGGGGTTCACCATTCTTCTCTAAGACCGATCTTCGATCAGGATACCATCAATTACGTATCCGAGAGGAAAACATTCCAAAGACAGCTTTCCGTACGAGATATGGGCACTACGAGTTCGTGGTTATGCCTTTTGGACTCACCAATGCGCCAACAGCATTTATGGATCTTATGAATCGTGTTTTCTATCCATACCTGGATAAGTTTGTTGCAGTCTTCATTGACGACATACTTATTTATTCAAAGGATGAACGGGAGCATGAACAACACCTTCGTATCATCCTACAAACTTTATTAGATCACCAACTGTATGTCAAGGCTAGCAAATGTCAGTTTTGGCTAACAAAGATACCATTCTTGGGACAACTAGTCTCAACAGATGGTGTTGCTGTGGACCCAACAAAAGTAGAAGCCGCAATGAGCTGGAAGCAACCGAAGACAATTTTTGAGATATGAAGTTTCCTTGGTTTGGCAGGGTACTACTGACGGTTCATTAGGGACTTTTCTCGAATTGCTGCACCCATGACGCGATTAATCCGCAAGGATGTCAAGTTTGTTTGGGATGAGAAATGTGAAAGAGCTTTTCAAGAGTTGAAGGCTCGATTGACTCAAGCCCTAGTTCTAATCATACCAGAACGAGGGGCAGGGTATACAGTATACTATGATGCCTCAAGAGAAGGATTGGGTTGTGTGCTAATGCAATTAGACCATGTAGTCGCTTATGGTTCTCGACAACTGAGAAACCATGAGAAGAACTATCCAACCCATGATCTAGAATTGGCCGCAATTGTTTTTGCATTAAAACTTTGGAGGCATTATTTGTACGGTGAAAAGTTTGAAGTCTTTTCAGATCACAAGAGTCTAAAATATCTATTCACCCAACGAGACTTGAACCTGCGACAACGACGCTAGATGGAGTATCTGGAGGATTTTGATTTCACCCTTCAGTATCATCCAGGAAAGGCAAATGTTGTAGCAGATGCACTCAATAGGAAATCACATTCAACATTGGCGAATTTGGCAATATAGGAATGGAAGATGCTAGAATCTGTGAATGAATTTGAGATCAGATTTGATCAGGGAAATCCTACAGTGACAAACTATTCTCTAATGGCAATTCCCACGATACTCACTAAGGTGATCGATGCGCAACAACATGATGAAGAATGCAAGAAGATGGTAGCTCAAATCTTGGCTAGAGAGATTATAGAAGGATGGATACTTCGCTCTGATCAAGGACTACAGCATTGTGGGAGGTTGTTTGTCCCGAATTCTGATGGCCTTCGAAAGGGGATATTGCATGAGTTCCATAATTCAAGATTTGCCATTCACCCAGGAACTATGAAGATGTACCGTGATTTAGCACGACAATATTGGTGGAAGGGAATGAAGAAGGATGTTGCTCAATTCATCGCTAAATGTTTTGCTTGTCAGCAGATCAAAGCAAAACACCAGAAACCAGCTGGATTACTTCAACCTTTACCTGTGTCCGAATGGAAATGGGAGCACATTACAATGGATTTTGTCGTGGGTTTACCTAAGACATTGAAGAAAAATAATTCCATATGGGTTATTATTGATCGATTAACAAAGTCAGCATATTTTTTACCAGTGAACACTACCGACACACTCCAAAAGCGCAACGAGCTATATATTTACGAGATCATCTGGCTTCATAGAACACCAGTCTCCATAGTATCTGACCCGAGATCAATTATTCACAGCTCAATTTTGGAAGAGTTTACAGGAGGCTTTAGGCACTAAATTGACCTTTAGTACAGCATTTCACCCTCAGACGAATGGACAGTCAGAACGGTTAATTCAGACATTAGAGGATATGCTTCGTGCTTGCATATTAGACTTTAAAGGAAATTGGGAAGAACACTTGCCATTTATAGAGTTTGTGTATAACAACAGCTATCAAGCAAGTATTGGAATGGCACCTTATGAGGCATTATATGGGAGGCCATGTCGCTCTCCCTTATGTTGGGCCGAGGTAGGAGAATCAGTGATGGTAGGACCCGACCTAATCAAGCAAACATCAGAAAAGGTTGCTATCATTCGTTAACATCTACTTACTGCTTAGAGTCGACAGAAAAGCTATGCAGACCGACGAAGATGACCTTTAGAGTTTGAGGTTGGAGATCATGTCTTTCTTCGAGTTTCCCCACGTCAAGGAGTCATACGATTCGAGAAAAAGGGAAAGTTAGCTTCTCGATATATTGGACCATTCGAAATCCTTGCAAAGGTTGGTCAGGTTGCATATCAGCTAGCTCTACCACCTCAACTATCATGTGTTCACGATGTATTTCATGTATCCATGCTTTGAAAGTATGAACCTGACCCGAGTCATATGATTGATTGGACTGAACTTGATATTCAGCAAGATGTTACATTTGAACAACAGCCGGTTAAGAATGAGGATCGGCGTGAGTAAGTCTTACGAGGCAAAACCATTCCATTGGTTTGAGTGTTGTGGAGGCACCGTGGTGTGGAGGAATCCACCTGAGAGCATGAGTCTATTATGCGTGAACGATATCCTCATTTGTTTAACACTTGAGTCATGCTTTGTGTAAATTTCGGGATTATTTAAGGTGGGTGGATTGTAATAACCTGAAAATTTTTTTCTTAATTAATTTGCTTAAGTGTGGTGGTGATATTTATTATAGTAAAAATCTAGGAAATTGAGCATTTGAAAATTTTTGGAATGATAAAATTAGTTAGAAAGATTTTCGGATAATTTCACCCTATGTGGGAGTTTAATGTAGAATTCCTAAACTTTTATCCAAACAATTCCTAGCCCAATTATCTAATTGGTCCAACCTAAGTCCATTAACCCATGGGTCAACCCTTTTCTTTGACTCACCTCAACTCACTTAAACTCACTTTATCACTCATTAAGTTGACTCATGAATAGTAGCTCTAAATTATTTCTTAACAACTTCATTTTCCATCTTCCATACATCTCTCACAATCTCTCAAATTAGGTGGCTAATTAGTCAAAAAGAAGACCCTACATTGATGACTTTAAAGCATTCTTCCAAATTACTTAGCTAGCATGATTTAAACACTTAAAGCATCTTTTAAATAATTTGTTTAATTTGTCAAAAAGCTAGCATGATTCTTGGATCATGCCACCCATCCTCATCCATCTTCCAACACCTTTCTTAAATTATATGGTTAGATAGTCAAAAAGCAAGCATGATTCTTGGATCATGCTACCTATTGTATATGCATGATCTTACCTTAGTGTTTTGAAGCATGTGAAGTAGAGGTTATTTTCTCCACCAATAACTTTCTCTACACTCCTATGATTCTTATAAATTATGTGCCTTCAAAGAGAAGAAAAAAAAAATAAGAGAGAAAAAATATATATTTTTATCAAGTGTGGTTGGACATTTGGTCTTGTTTGGAGAAAGAAGAAAGGCTTGAAATTTTCCAATTGGGTGGTGTTCAAAGCTCAACTGTTTTTTCCTTCACAGGCTTGGTCACCAATATCTTCATTAAGGTAGGATGATGAACCTCCTAAAATATATTTGATGCCTTCAATTTTAAAGCTGAAGCATTTTTTTGGGTTTAAAGTATGAAATTTGATTGTGATAAAAAAATAATACCCGTATATTGGGGGTAGGGAAGCCGAAACTTTGACTGATGTAGTCCAATATGCTAACAGCTATCTATTTGTAGCTTCTGATGTATTTTCGAACCCTAAACTAGTGGAATTAGGCTTCAGCTAGAACATAAAAGTTGTAGCCCTTTAAGTTTTCTTTCCAACCCAAAAACATTTGCATCAATCTGATTTGTAAGTCAAAAGTTATGCCCAAAATACTAAGCACGTGTAAAACTGTATTTTCTGGACAAACTAAATTCAAGGCTATTTTTGAACCTCTAGACTTTAGAATTTTAAAATGTGTAAAACATGAAAGTTGTAGGTCCTAAAGTCTAGTTTCTATAGATATAAAATTTAAAAATATCAGAGTTTTGCTTTATTTTATATTAATTTTCTTTTAAGCTGCTGTCTCTGCTTAGCTTTTAATTGATGTTTGTTTGGATTTTTTTAGAATATTATGTTTAAAGATTTATTTAAATTTCCAATTACATTCTCTTAATTATTGTTATTGATGAGTAATTTTATTCACAAGGCTTGATATATATTTGATATAATACTGAAGTGGACTATTAAGTTGATGCTACTTAGTTATTTTCCAATTGATATGAAATCATTTTGAATTGGATATTATGTATCATTTGACACTTTAATATTTACGATAACTAAATTAGACAATTAGTTTCATCATAGATAGTTAGATGACTTATTCAAACTAAAATGGCTAAGTAAAACCAAGTATTTGATAAAAATACTCGAATGAAATAATGGACTTATTCTTTCCTCATTTGGTCTTTCTTAAATAAATTTGATTTATTTTAATTGATTCTTTTAGGCATTATTTTGTCTACATAGCAAGTTATATAACTATATTTTTATAATTTGGTGAATTTAATGAAATTTATTTAATACCTTCCTAAATATTGGAATAATTCTATGGATATTTGTGGATATCTTGAAGCCGAAACCTATGATAAGGGTTTGGTTATAAATAAGATGATAATTAGAAATTTATTCAAATTACTTTGAATAAAATAAAACTTATAAATTTGTCTAAAATTAAATATGAGTCCAAAGAGCTATTTATTATCTTTATATTCCATAAAATAATAAAATAAAAAGGTAAAAAAAAGGCAAAAATCGAGATCGCAGCCAATGAGGTTCGAACTCGCAACTTCAAATCGCAATTAAGGTCGCCCACCCACTAAGCTGCCAACCTCGGTTTAATTAATATACCATTAGAAATAATTTTATTCTTATCAAAGGTAGTACGGAAAATTTGTCAAAATAATTAACTAAAATACTAATTTGAATTCTAAATTATTTCCAACTACTTGCTATTTGTTAATTTACATGTAGTACCTACCTTTGTGATGATAATATTGGTGACTATGTTAAATCTTTGATTTATTAATAATTATTATTGAATTATGGATTTAGATAAAGTACTTAAAACTATACTGCATGTGACTTAATAATCCCACTTTTGATTCATCGCCCGGGGACATTGCCGGTTGTAATTAAAAATGTCTTATTACCCTTGGGAATGTAAAAGGGTGAAAAAAAAAATTTAAGGCACTCGGTGCCAAAGTTATTTTTGGCAATGGGGTGATGGGTGGATAGAAATGGCCTTTTAGATGAAGATGGGAACATATGCATTTTATTTGAGAGATGCTCCCTTCTAACCTGGCCAGTCAGGTAGCTGGTTGCGACGGCTAGGTTTTTGGTGGGTGACACCGTCAGTATGTATTAGATGCTAAGCCTGTAAAGTCACTGATTCCCAAGGCTGGAGGTAGAGGAGGATAGGAGTATGATTATCCTAGGAGGATTTAGATTAAACTCTTTTACCAAATTTTACTGTGACTAGCAACCTCTCTTGTTTATGTATGAATGATGTGTTGGAATTATTTAATTATATTTAATTTCTCTTGATGAATATTTTATAAAAATATATATATATATGTGAAACCTGTATCGCTACGGGGTTTGATCCCGAGACTTTAAAGATCTGAATCTGAGATCCCTACCACTGCGACACAGACTTCATTGTGGTACACACATCAATATTTAACTATTTTTAAATGTAAGTAAAATAGTAGTTATGGTGACGGTTTCATTGTACTATTGTAAGTATAATTTACATTATTCAATTGGGATATATTGAATTAATTGTTGCATAAATAGTATGCCACCTAATCACATTCACTGTAGTGGGTCACCTAATACAATGTAGCACTACAACCACTGCATATAGGCACCTAGGAGATTCTGATTACTGGGCTTTAGTAGCTCACCCCTAGTGGGAATATTTTTTTCAGGATATTAAGCACAGGGATACTAAAGATGAGCTGGAAAGAGATTAATTTCTCTTCAATAATCCATCAGAAGAGTTATCTATTTTTTTCTTTCCTGCACAGTGCTAGAAAACTTTATTTTTGTGGTTTGTAATAATAATTGTTGGATGATTGTAATTATTAAGTTTAGACCTAATTTGCTTTTATTTGGTATGTAATGTTAATCGCGTGGTTGAGACACTTAGATGGCTCTGTAATATTTTTCTTTATCTTTATTTTGTGCCCTGTAGTTGAAATCCCATCAAATGATTCAGTCTAATGACTTATAAATATTGTTTGGGATAAACAAGGGATTTTGAATATTTTAAATTTTTCTTGCGGGTCAACCCCAGTTTGGAGGAAAATTTTGGGGTGTGACAGTGTGTTATTATCATCTTATTTTTATACCCAACAAATAAATCCCAAGTCACCCCCAGACATTCGGTTATGAAAATCCGGGGCGTGACATAGACAATAGGTAACATGATCCAAGAATCATGCTTGCCTTTTGACTATCTAACCAAATAATTTAGGATAGGTTTTGGAGGATGGATGGAGTTGTATAAAATGGGTGGCATAATCCGAGAATCATGCTAGTTTTTTTTTATTATTTAAACAAATAATTAAGAGGTGCCTTAAAGTCTTTAATGTAGGGTCTTCTTTTTGACTAATTAACCAAATAATTTGAGAGTTGTGAAAGATGTGTGGAAGAATGGATAGAAAAAAATGAAGTTTGCCAGGATATAACTGAGAGTTACTATTCATGAGTCAACTCAGTGAGTGATAAAGTGAGTTGAAGTGAGTTGAGGTGAGTCAAAGAAAGGGTTGACCCATGGGTTAATGGGCTTGGGTTGAACCAAATAGGTAATTGGGCTAGGAATTGTTTGGATAAAGTTTAGAAATTCTACATTAAACTCCCACATAGGATGAAATTAAATCCACAATCTTTCCAACTAATTTTATCATTCCAAAAATTTGTTAAATCCTCAATTTTCTAGATTTGTACTATAATAAATACACCACCACACTTAAGCAATTTAATTAAGAGAAAAGAAAAAGAAAAAGAAAAAGAAAAATTTAGGTTATTACAATCCACCCCCTTAAATAAATTTTCTCTCGAAATTTACACAAAGCATGACTCAACTATTAAACAAATGAGGGTATCGTTCACGCATAACAGACTCACGCTCCTAGGTGGATTCCTCCACACCACGGTGCCTCCACAACACTTGAACCAATGGAATGGTTTTGCCTCATAGGACTTGCTTACATCAATCCTCGATCTTAACCGGCTATTGTTCAAATGTAACATCTTGCTGAATATCAAGTTCAGTCCAATCAATCATATGATTCAGGTCAGGTTCATACTTTCGAAGCATGGATACATGAAATACATTGTGAACATGTGATAGTTGAGATGGTAGAGCTAGCTGATATGCAACCTATCCAACCTTTGCAAGGTTTTCGAATGGTCCAATATATCGAGGAGCTAACTTCCTATTTTTCCCGAATCGTATGACGCCTTAACATGGGGAAACTCGAAGAAAGACATAATCACCAACCTTGAACTCCAAAGGTCGTCTTTGTCTGTTTGCGTAGCTTTTCTGACAACTCTGGTCAGTAAGTAGACGTTGACGAATGATAGCAACCTTTTCTGATGTTTGCTCGATTAGGTCATATCCTATCATCACCGATTCTCCCACCTCGGCCCAGCACAAGGGAGAGCGACATGGCCTCCCATATAATGCCTCATAAGGTGCCCTTCCAATACTTGCTTGGTAGCTATTGTTATACATAAACTCTATCAATGGCAAGTGCTCTTCCCAGTTTCCTTTAAAGTCTAATATGCAAGCACGAAGTATATCTTCTAATGTCTGAATTAACCGTTCTGACTGTCCATTCGTCTGAGGGTGAAATGCCGTGCTAAAGGTCAATTTAGTGGCTAAAGCCTCCTACAGACTTTTCCAAAATTGAGCTTTGAATAATGGATCTCTGTCAGATACTATGGAGACTGGTGTTCCGTGAAGCCGGATGATCTCACGGATATATATCTCGATAGTGTTCAATGGTAAAAAAAATGTGCTGACTTTGTTAATTGATCAACAATAACCCATATGGAATTATTTTTCTTCAATGTCTTAGGTAAGCCCATGACAAAATCCATCGCAATGTGCTCCCATTTCCATTCGAACACAAGTAAAGGTTGAAATAATCCAGCTGGTTTCTGGTGTTCTGCTTTGATCTGCTGACAAGCAAGACACTTAGCTACGAATCGAGCAACATCCTTCTTCATTCATTTCCACCAATACTGTTGTGCTAAATCACGGTACATCTTCGCACTTCCAGGGTGAATGGTAAATCTTGAATTATGGAACTTATGTAATATCCCCTCTCAAAGGCCATCAGAATTTGGGACATATAACCCTCCACAATGCTGTAGCCCTTAATTAGAGCGAAGTGTCCATCCTTCTATAATCTCTCCAGACAAAATTTGAGCTACCATCTTCTTGCATTCTTCATCATGTTGTTGTGCATTGATCGCCTTAGTGAGTATCATGGGAATTGTCATAAGAGAACAACTTGTCATTGTAGCATTTCCCTAATCAAATCTAATCTCAAATTCATTCACAGATTCTAGTATTTTCCATTCTTGTATTGCCAAATTTGCCAATGTTGAATGTGATTTCCTACTGAGTGCATCTGCTACAACATTTACCTTTCCTGTATGATACTGAAGGACGAAATCGAAATCCACCAGATATTCCATCCAACGTCGTTGTCGTAGGTTTAGGTCTTGTTGGGTGAACAGATATTTTAGACTCTTATGATCTGAAAAGACCTCAAACTTTTTACCGTACAAATAATGCCTCTTAAGTTTCAATACAAAAACAATTGCGGCTAATACTAGATTGTGGGTTGGATAGTTTTTCTTATGGTTTCTCAGTTGTCAAAACCCATAAGCGACTACATGGTCCAATTACATTAGCATACAACCCAATCCTTCCTTTGAGGCATCACAGTATACTATATATCCTACCCTTCATTCTGGTATGATTAGAACCAGGGCTTGAGTCAATCTAGCCTTCAACTCTTGAAAAGCCTTTTCACATTTCTCATCCCAAACAAACTTGACATCCTTGTGGATTAATCGCGTCATGGGTGTAGCAATCCGAGAAAAGTCCATAATGAACCGTCAGTAGTACCCTGCCAAACCGAGGAAACTTCTTATCTTGAAGACTATCTTCGGTTGCTTCTAGTTCATTACAGCTTTTACTTTTGTTGGGTCCACAGCATCACCATCTGTTGGACTATATGTCCCAAGAATGGTATCTTTGTTAGCCAAAACTCATATTTGCTAGCCTTGGCATACAGTTGGTGATCTAATAAAGTTTGTAGGATGATACGAAGGTGCTGTTCATGCTCCTATTCATCCTTTGAATAAATAAGTATGTCGTCAATGAAGACTACAACAAACTTATCTAGGTATGGACGGAAAACACGATTTATAAAATCCATGAATGCTGCTGGCGCATTAGTGAGTCCAAAAGGCATAACCACAAACTCGTAGTGCCCATATCTCATATGAAAAGCTGTCTTTGGAATGTCTTCCTCTCGGATATGTAATTGATGGTATCCTGACCAAAGATCGATCTTAGAGAAGAATAATGAACCCGTCATTTGATCAAATAAATCATCTATACGTGGCAAGGGATATTTGTTCTTGATAGTGACTCTGTTCAGCTTTCTGTAATTAATACACAGCCGTAAACTTCCATCTTTCTTCTTTGCAAAAACAACTGACACTCCCTAGGGGGAAACACTGGGTCAAATGAATCCTAGCTGGAGTAATTCTTCAAGTTGTACTTTTAATTCTTGAAGTTATGCTGGTGCCATTCGGTAAGGGGCTACTAAAATTGGTGCAACCCCTGGCTGTAGATCTATACAAAAATCTATTTCCCACCAAGGTGGCAAACCTAGAAGCTCCTTGGGAAAAATATCTGGGAACTCACAAAGTACTTAAGGGAGAGCAGTCTATGGAAGCTCCTCATTCAAAGTCAGATTGGCTAGCAAGCTATTTAATTGCCTGCAACCTCAAGAATGTACTGGGGATATAATTGGATCTTCTTAGGAATCTCCTTAGATACAGAATCGAGCTCCCGATGGAAGAATCGCCAACACACGCTTCAGGTGACAGTCAATAATTGCTTGGTGTAAAGACAACCAGTCCATTCCTAGAATGACATCGTAAGTATTCATATCTAACTAGAAAAGATCACATTCTACTATAATCTTCCCGAATTGAATTGCACAAGAACTAGTGAGCTTATTTGCCATAGTATTATTACCCAAAGGGGAATTCAATGGTTAAGGTTCCACTCAATTCCTCTGGTATTAATTTCAATGAATGTGCACATTTGGATGATATAAAGGAATGCGAAGCGCCAGTATCAACTAGGATTACCACCCAAGTACTAAAGAGTAATGAGGTAACCTGAATAACTGCGTCCTCTAGTGCTGCTGTAATTGGTTCTGGTTCGCTATGAAAGGATCGTGGTTCATATCGTAAGAGGTTCCTTAGGTTATCATCCTACCTCCTTGCTGGCGATACACTGGTGCTGCTCCTACTACAACCGCTACCGGCATCGCTGCCGATGCTCGTGGATTCATCGTTATAAATTGAGCCATAGCTATCACCATGTCACGAATAGCTTGAGCCATCTCGTTGTTAATGTTGTTGGTGGTTGTAGATTGTTCATTTGTTAGTGGTGATTGCACCCCATTTCCACTATTGTTTCGGGGTCGTCCACGGCCTCTTTTGGCGTTTTCCATTCTATATAAGATTGACGAGTTGGTTAGAAAATTACACATAATATATACACAAATACGTGCAGCAAATATAAGTGTATCCAATCCCCACTACCCTTAGGTAAATCATAAGCCTATGGTTCTGATACCAAGCTGTCATGCCTCGGATTTTCATAACCTGAATACCCGAGGGTAACTTGGGATTATTTATTTGAGTATAAAAATAAGATGATAATAACACGCTGTCACACCCCAAAGTTTTCCTCCAAACTGGGGTTGACTCCCAATGAAAATTTAAGGTATTCAAAATCCCTTATTTATCCCAAACAATATTTATAAGCCATTAGACTGAATCATTTGATAGGATTCAACTACAGGGCACAAAATAAAGATAGAGAATAGTATTATAGAGCCACCTAAGCGTCCCAACCACGCAATTAACATTACATACCAAATAAAAGCAAACTAGGTCTAAACTTAATGATTACAAACATTCAACAATTCTTATTATAGACCACAATAATAAATAAAGTCTTCCAATACTGCACAAAAAAAAAATAGATAACTCTTCTGCTGGAATATTTAAGAGAAATTAATCTTTTTCCAACTCATCTTCAATATCCTATGCTTAATATCCTGAAAAAAATATTCCCACAAAGGGGTAAGCGACTAAAGTCTAGTAGTCAGAATCTCCTAGGTGTCTATATGTAGTGGTCGTAATACTACACTGTATTAGTTGACCCAATACAGTGAATGTGATTAGGTGGCATACTGTTCATGCAACAATTAATTCAGTAGATCCCAACTGAATAATGTAAATTATACTTACAATGGTTCAATGAAACCATCACTGTAACTACTATTTTACTTACATGTAAAATAGTTTAATTTTGATATCTGTACCATAATAAAATCGGTGTCGCAGTGGTGGGGATCTCAGATTTAGATCTTCAAGGTCTCGAGATCAAACCCATAACGATATAGGTTTCGTATATATATTTTTTTCTACATTTTGTTTTATAAAATATTCATCTAAAGAAATTAAATATAATTAAATAATTCTAACACATCATTCATACATAAGCAAAAGAGATTGCCAATCATAATAAAATTTGATAAAGGGGTTTAATCTAAATCTTCCTAAGGTAATCATACTTCTATCCTCCTCTATCCCCAGCCTTGGGAACCAGTGACTTTACGGGTTTAGCATCCAATGCATTCTGACGGTGTCACCCACCAAAAACCTAGCTGTCGCGACCGGCTACTTGACTGGCCAGGTCAGAAGGGAGCATCTCCCAAATAAAATGCATATGTTTCCATCTCCATCTAAAAGGCCATTTCTACCCACCCATCACCCCATTACCAAAAATAACTTTAGCACCGAGTGTCTTAATTTTTTTCACCCTTTTTACATTCCGAAGGGTACCTTGTATGAAAATAAGACATTTTTAATAACAACCGACAATGTTCCCAGGCGATGAATCCTAAGTGGGATTATTCAGTCACATGCAGTATATTTTTAAGTACTTTATCTAAATCCATAATTCAATAACAATTCTTAATAAATTAAAGATTTAACATAGTCACCAATATTATTATTACAAAGGCAGGTACTACATGTAAATTAAAAAGTAGCAAGTAGCTAAAAATAATTTAAAATTCGAATTAGTATTTTAGTTAATTGTTTTGACAAGTTTGCCGTACTACCTTTGATAAAAATAAAATTATTTGTAATAGTATATTAATTAATCCGAGGTTGGCAGCTTAATGGGTGGGTGACCCTAATTGCGATTTGAAATCGCGAGTTCGAACCTCATTGGCTGCGATCTCAGTTTTTGCCTCTTTTTCTTTTTTATTTTATTAATTTATGGAATATAAAGATAATAAATAGCTCTTTGGACTTATATTTAAAAAAAAAATTATTATCAAGTGTTGGTTGGGGATTCGGTGTTGCTCGGAGGAAGAAGAAAAGCTTAGAGCTTTCCAGTTCGGTTGGTGTTCAAGGCTAAACTCATTCTCCTTCTTAGACTCGGTCACCAATATCTTCATTGAGTTAGGATGACAAACCTTCTAAAATGTATTTGATACCTTCAATTTTGAAGCTAAAGCATTTTTCTGTGTTTGAAGTATGAAACAATTTATTTCTTATATAAGGGTAATCATTACCCCATCTTCCAAACTAATGTAATGGAGGACAAAAATTACCCAATAAAATTTACCGTCCATTATCCCCAAAACAAACATGTCCTAAGGGTATAAAGGTAATTTTATAGTATTATATTGGTCAAAATTAATTTTTGGATAAAAAAAATTGACAAAAAAGGTTTGTGTGAATCAAATCTCAAGGGATGCAAGTGCACATTTATAAAACTTGTAAGATTTAGGTGTATAAATCGAAATAACATGGAGTGTCGGTAAAATTAACCCTAACTGTCCCTTTCTGATAAAGTTAAGTGGCGTTCCTTTATGAATTCTCACATTTCTCACATATTAATGTATTAGTATTGATGTTAGTACTTCTATGAAATTTCATAATTAGAGACTATTTGGCTCCTTAATTTTTATTAAGAAAAATAAATTTTTATTTATTTTTTCAATTTTTTTTTAATTTTGTCCATTAACCACATTGCAACTATTATAAATTTTGAGCGTGGCTTGTAACTCAGTGGTTAAGAGCCTTTCGTACCCGTTCATGACTCGAGTTCGAGTCTTCCCCTCTCCCTTATAAAAAAAAAAAAAAAACTTTATCTTTCAAAAAAAAAAATTATTATAAACTTTTTTTTTCAACTATTAACAATTTTCTTTTATTCTAACTCTTATCACCTTTCTCTATTATCTTTTTAAGTTTCTATCAATTTATTTTTAATTTTTTTAATTTTTACCAACTATCTTTGATATTTTTCAATTTACTTATCAAAGGCCGGCTGGTATGTTTTTTCAAAAGTAGTTGATAGTGACCTGCCAGAAAGGACAACCCGAAAATTACTGCGTTGAAAACATAACTGGAAAGATGGTGTTGAAGGACTTGCATCAAATTTGGGGTGGGTTTGACAAATTAAAAAATGTTAAAATTTTTAAAAATTATTTATTATTTATTTTATTGTATAAATTATAAATTTATAAATTATTACAAATTATTTTATTTTATCTTATTTTTTATCATTTTAAACATTTTATAATATTAATTTAATAATAACTCGATCTATACTGTTTAATTTTAATTTTGAGCAATCACCCATTAGACATTAATTGTAATGTCATCTTCCCCATTTACGACGACGGTGGGATGATAATAAATAAAGGGGATATTCCATGGCAGATTCCTAAGTAATTTTTAGGTTGAGGGCACCACTACAAATACGAGCCCCTATCAACAATTAGTAACCTCTATTTGTTGTCAATAATTTTTTGCCAATACAATACAACGAAATAACTTTAATTAATTCGACGTTATGAAATTATTTTTATATTTTTATTATTAATATAAAAATACATAAAAAATTAAAAATAATTTTTTTCTATCATTACATAATACTAATGAAAAGGAAGTGAAAAAAAAAAAAGAAAAAACTAACTATTTCTTTCTTTTAGGTTTAGTTTATTAAATTATTAATAAAAAAGATAATTTATATACACGTATAATTACTAATTTATATATAATATAAATTTAAAATATTAATGGAAAGCATAATAATTTAAAATAGTAATATAAAAAAAGTTCATAAAAAAATTTAATAAATTAATTATAACATAATTTTTATTTTCATGTTTAGTTTATTAGATTATTAATATAAAAAAAAACAATGGTAGTTTAATGCACAATTACTAATTTATATAAAATATTAATGTGAAACATAATAATTTAAAGTATTCATGTGGAAAAAGTTCATAAACAAATTTAATAAATTAATTTTAATGTAATTTTTATATAAAAATATATATCATATTATAATATAAATATTTTTTTATTAACAGTGAGAAAACGTTTGGCATGAGACAAAACTTTTAAGGGTAAAAGATTATAGAGGTAATTGTTACTTAATTAAAAGTTAATGGAGTGACAAGTTCATGATACTTATCTTCGGATTAAAAGGGTAAATATTACCTGATAAAAATTATATTACATTTGGAATATTAAAATTTTTGAAACGATAAAAATTAATTATGTTTGAAATGAAGTTAAATTAAACAACAGGTAAAAGTTAATATTTAATTTTTATAAATTATTATAATAAAATAAATTATCATAATAATTTTTATTTTAATAATAATTAATTTTAATAAAATATATATTATTAAAATATATAATTTAAATAAAAATATTAATTATAAAATTAATTTTATCATAGATTAATATTTCAATAATAATTAATTTTAATACTGAATTATTATTTGTTAAAAATTTTTATGTTGATAAAATAATTTAATAAAATAACTAATTTTATTTGAATAAATTATTAATTTTATTAACATAGATTAAAACAGTACATAATCTAGTAAATTTTTATTTACGAGATAAGATTTCTATTTAAGAAAAAAATTTTAACAAATAATTATTATTTATTAAAACATGTTTTAATTTGAGAAAATAAATAATTTAATCATAAATCGATATTTTAATAGTTTTAATTTAATCAAATAAAATAAATCATTTTAATAATAAATTATTATTTATTAAATATTATTTTGATAAAACTATTTAATGATTAATTAATTTCAGTTTGATTAAATAAATTATTTTATACTATTTATTATAATTATTAAGGTTTATAGTGGTGTAACCGTATATTTTACAAAGAATGAGAAAAAGATAAATTTTTTTATTACTACCTATTACCCATGCCCCTTCCCAAGTAATGACTTTCGTCCCATATGGAGGTAATCATTATCATTTCTTTCATAATGTAATGGAGGGCAAAACTTACTTCAATAAAATTTACCATCCGTTACCCAAAAAACAAATATGTCTTATGGTTATAAAAGTAAGTTTTTAATATTTAATTGGTCAAACTTAATTTTTTGGATTAAAAAAATTCTAACAGGAGGGGTTTGATTGAATCAAATCTTAAGGGGTTTAGGTGTATATTTATGAATCTTGAAAGATCTACGTGTATAAAATCGAAATGATAAAGGGTGTTAATAAAATAAATTCTAAGTGCCCATTCAGGTGATGCTTGGCGTTCTCTTATGAATTCTCACATTTCTCACGTATTAATGTATTAGTATTGATGATAGCACTTTTTTTATGAATTTTTATAATTAGAGTTTATTTGGCTCATCAATTTTTCTTAAAAAAATAATTTTTTTTTAATCTTCTATAATTTTTTCTATCAAACACATTTCAGCTGACATAAATTTTCTTCAACATTTAACAATTTTATCTTGTTCTAACTTTTACAACTTTCTCTTTTATTCTTTAGTTTTTACCCTTTTTTTAATTTTTTCTAACTTATACCAATTTCTTTTAATTTGTTTTTTTTTTTTTTTGTTTTTTTTCCAGAAGGCCGACTTGTATTTTCTATTCGAAAGCAGTAGATAATGACAACCCGAAAATTGCTGCGTCGAAAACAAGACTAAGAAGAAGAAGTGGTTCAAGTACAGACATCAAATTTAAAATCAACTCTGTGATCCGTTAAATTTTAATTTAATAATCCAAACTGTATAGTCACCGTCAGACATTAATTTTAACGTCATCTTCCCAATTTAAGATGACCGGGGATGACGATAAATAAAGGGAATATTTCATGGCAGATGCCGAGGTAATTATTATAGGGTGTTTGATCGGTAAAAATTCGATAAAAAGTATAGTAAAAGTATAAAAATTCAATATAAAAATAATATGTGATAAAATTTAATAAAACATATAAAAATATAAAAAATAATTAATTTTAATTAATTTTGATCAACAAAACACCACTTGATGGCACCACTACGGATACGAGCCATCAACAATAACCTCTTTTGGTTGTCAAAAACAATGATCTCTAGTTGATGAGCGGAAGATGGTTTTAAAATTCATGGAGGATTGACCATGTTGAGGGAACAGAAGTTTGTTTTAAATGAAAGTAAATAATTTTTTATTTGATTAAATTATAAAATAAAATAAAATAATTTTTTTTGGAGGGTTGTATTTTTTATATTTTTCTTATATATATCTTTTTTTTTGCCATTTAAACACTCCCTTAGTGTATTTCTTAAAAATATAAATATAATTAAATTTTGTGTTAATTTTTAAAATATTCTTTTGTACAAATTAAATTTAAGTGTTTTTGTCACAATTTGTAAAAATTTATTTATGAAGTGTAATAATGTTATCAAATTATATTATAAGAAAATAAGAACAGGAAGCTTAAAAGAGGTAGATTTGTAGTTTCACTCAATAAAAAAAATTACAATACAATGTAGAAATTAATTTGTAAAGTGCAAGTAAAAAGTATTTTTTATAAAGATAATATTTTATAAAGTACACTTGTAATTTCATTTATAACCAACATTACTACTTTTATGATTTATAATGAGATTGGTTAAAATAATATCACTTGCAATATAACTAATATTAAATATACACTAAAATATTAAATTTTAAGGTTGTAAAATTTGTAATATCAAATTAAATTAAAAAAATATGATTGTAATTCTATATTTTTTTCTGAAAATATTAAACTAAATTAATTGAGGTGCTAGGAAGGTAGTCTAAATATCCTAAATATTTATTAAAAAAACTAAATCATAGAGAAATAAACAAAATCATTTAAGAAAGCAAGAGAGTGGTAGACAGATAAAGAAATTCTATTTGGTAAAGAGAGAGAATGGTACAGAGAGAAACAAACTCTAGTTGGGAAAGAGAAAGAAACAAATAATTCACGGTTGCAATCTTGCAGCGAACCACTCATTTGTTAGATTTTAATTTTACATTTCAAGAAGATTCAGTCTTTTGCTAAAAGAAGTCAGTGACCGCCTCAGATTGTTGAGTTAAATCTAACCATTGAAAAATTAAATTTAGCTGATTGATACCCTCAACTCCTCAAAATCAATGAATGCCTTGGATTGTTGAGTTAAGATCGCATATCATCTTTAATTTAGCTAATTGATGCCCCCAATCAATGTCTCCCGGATCACACATCATCTTTAATTTTAGTTGATTAATACCCCAATCAATGATGGTTGTTGAATTAAATCCACTACTAGAGATTGGGTGATTGGCGAGTGAAAATCTCGGGCGACCGCTTTAAGCGGTCGCTAGAAGAGTATTAGTGACCGCTTTAGGCGATCGCTTCAACTGCTGTCGCTAATCCCGTGCGGTAAGGTATCGACGACGAGAAATTTCGCACGACCGCTTTAAGCGGTCGCTAATACTCTTCTAGCGACCGTATTAGCGACCGCTTAAAGCGGTCGCTGATGCTCTAATTATATTGGGCAGAACGCCCCTCTCTTTTTCCTCTCCCTCCCTCCCTCTTTTTCCTCTCGTCCCCCGTGCTCTCTCTTCTCTTCCCCCGCCCCCCGCTGCCGTGCTGGAGGTGCCCCGCCGCTGCCGTCGCCGGAGGTCTCGCTTTTTCTCTCTCTTGCTCTATCTTTCTTTCTCTCTCTTGCTCTCTCTCTCTCTCTCTCTCTAATAAACACTAATATTTTTTTTTTGTTTATTAGAGTTTTTTTGGAGGTTGACCAACACTATACTAGGTTTGGAATTTTTTTTTTTAATTTGAAATTTTTTTCTATTTTCTGTATTTTTCATGTTTATTGTTGGATAAATGTAAATAAATTTTTTTTTGTTTTTGTGGTTGGGGGTTTGATGATTGTCTATACATGCATGTATGTATTATTGTTTGTTTAATTTTTTTTATTTTAGTTACTCATTAACTTGTTTATTTCATGTGTGTACTGTGTAATATTTTTTTTATGTATGTTGCTGTTTTTTTTAATTTTTTTTAATTCGCTGTTTTTTTTCTGTTTTTTTATTTGCTGTTTTTTTTTTAATTTTCTGTTTTTAATTTTATTTTATAAAAATTGGTATGTTGGAAGAAAAAAAAAAGATTTTAGAAGAAAAATTTAGTGAGTGGGAAAAATTTTTGTGTTTTGTGCGGTGAGTAAAAAATTTAAATTTTATTATCTTGTAATTTGTGTTTGTAGAAATTTATAAAATTTTATATTATTTTACTATACTCCAAAAGTTGCCAGTATAGACGATAAATTTAAAGGATTTGGGGGAGTTATGTAAATTTCATGATTTGTAAGTTATACCGTTAAATTAAAATTAATGATTTAAATTCATTTAAATTTTTTTAATTAAATAATATAACTGTATCTGTAATATTGAATTAAAATTCAATAATTTTAAAATTCTGAGGATACCCTGAAATTCTCAGAATTTTAAAATTCTAAGGATAGAATTAGAACGTTAGAATAAAATGAAATAAAAAAATACTTATTTAATTTTTTATTTAATTATTAAGATTAAAATTATAAAAATATAATGAATATTTAAATTCTTATAATTTAATTACATATTTTTAATATGATAGGTAAAATATAACAAAAATTATTAAATCAATTTAAAAAAATTATAAAAAAAATTATTTTAGAACTTGACTACGAGTTAAAAAAAAATGAGGGACTTAGAGATAAAATAGTCATTTTATAATTTTACTAAAATTAAGTTACTTGATATTAAAATAGTTATTTACTATTAACTTAAATCATAATTGTTAAATTGATTTATTATTAAAATGAAAATAAATATTTTCTAAAATTAGAGATAATTATTTTCAAAAAAATGATTTATTATCAAAATGAATGATAATTTTATCATTCATTTACAAATTTATTTATTACTAAAATATTTAATTAAAAATAAATGATTTTAAATTAATAATTCGTTATTAAAATGAATAATAATTTACTACTACAAAATTAAATGATGCGATTTAAATTAACAAATCATACGTACTTATTTGAATGTTTGTATTACAATTCAAGTTACAATACAAGATCATCAATAATGATTTAAAAAAGTTAATATCAAAATCTTATATTGACAGTTATAACTGTGAAATTTTTAGTTAATTACTACTTTTTATGAATAAATATAAAATCCTAACAGTCAATTATGTAAAATAATTAAAACTTAAAATAGTGAGACATTATATGTATTCATATAATTTAATTGTAACTAATACTAAATTGTAATATAAAATTTTACCTTTATTTTTATTCCAAAATTATATCATCATAGTGAGATAATTTATTACCTTAACTTATTTTATCCCAACAGATTTATTTTGTTTTCTTTTTTTTTTCCCAAAAAAATACATTTTTAGATTGAAAGTTGCATTCTAGTAAATTAAAATTTTTAAATCTTCAATACATGAGCTTGCACATGTGAAAAAATCCATTGCACGTGGTGCATCATCCAATTAGACACCAAGAATAATAATTTATATAATTATACGTTTGAAATTTAAAATCTTTTATTCATTAAAATAAGTTTTCATCTAAAAAATACATTTTATTTTAATTTTTAAAATTTATTTATTTTTTTCATCACCAAATCATGCAAGATAGCATAAATTGTCTTAGATTAATCAACAGCAAATGTGGTACCATGTACGTATTATATAAATTTTAGATTGAGCGAATTTTATAATAACCCTAGATTGTGGATGTGATATTTGAGGGATAAATTAAAAAAATTATACTTGTTTACTTTATTGGTCACTTTCTATTTTTTTATTTTTTTAAATATATAACTTGAAGTAAAAAATCTTTGCCGTTTTTCTATATATCATTTATTATTTTGAATTTGAAAAGAGTCAATTTTTTCCAAACTTCCCTTTTTCTTATGTAATGTTTCTATAAAAATAAAAAATAATTTACAATTAATAATAATAATAATAATAATTATGAGAGGTTGAAATTGGGTCCTAAATTGGTTTAGATGAGAAAAATAATAAGTTGCTTTAGAAACTTAGTAGTCTCCCTCACTAGTATCGTCATAGTCTATCACATTTTCTTCTAGTGAAATATGTCAAATTTTTATTAATATTTTTAAAATACACGTCGCTTATTGATAAGAATTGAATATATTGAATTGAAATGGGTCATAATATTTTTTGACATATTGGATGTGCATTGAAACTTGAAACAACACACATGTTCCGGAAAATTAAGATTGTTTTTCTTCTTCTACAAGTAAAAGTGTTAGTTCGCCTTTTTAAAATGTTAAAATTATACCTTTTTTTTAACTTTATTGATCACTTTTAATTTTTCCTAGTTCTTTAAATAGATTTGAAGGTTAAATTCATATTTACAAATATAAAAACATGAAAAATAATATTTAATATGATTTGCTTTTGAAGTAATGATTAAACAATTAAGAAATTAATTTTAAATATGATCAATATTAAAGTAAAATATTTTGAATTATAAATACATAAATGTATAATTTTTATAAATAAATTGGTTAACTTACCTTACGGATATTAAATTATATTATGATATTTATAATGTTAGACAATAATACTAAAAATATGAAAATTAATATATAGTTTAATGTAAAAATAATATATCGTTTGAAAAAAGTATAAAAAGTTAGTAAAAGTTGATAGATTTTTTAATAAATTAAATACAATAAAGTTTGTAAACTTTTAAACATATTATTTATTTTCATAAAAAGAATACATTTAAATAAGAATGGATCCATAAAACCAAAAAAAATTAATAATAATTTTCACTTGTATGTAAGTTCTCTTATTTTATAACATTTTCATGAATGTAAATAGCATACTTAAAGATTATAAAAAAAAATATTATGAAAAATATTAAATAAAAAGTATCATAAATAGGAAACAATAATACTAAAAAATATTAATATCGTAATAATTGTTGTTAATTTATATATTTTGAATTAAACAATAATACTAAAAATAGTAAGATTAGGTAAATAATAATATTAAATTATAATTTTAAGGTTCATTAAATATTTATATTAGTTAAAATATTAAATAACGAATTAGAATATTGATAATATAATTAATTGAGGCCAAATTAGATTGTTTCAATTAATATTGTAATGGCTGGTTACTCAAATGATTGAAAATACTTTTATTATTTGAAATCATAGTTTGATTTATGTTATAATGAGTAAATATTGAATTGTTCGTAATATCTATTGTTAATTTATTTAATTTGTATCGTATTATTTAATTTGTTGTATATTTGATCTTCAGATAATTTATTTAAGTGTTTTTTTTTTGAATAACAATAATTAACTCTAATTAACTCTAATTACAAGAAAACCCCTAATCTTGCTTGGGCCAAATCCAACATTTTTTTGGGCCTTCTTGGGCTCAATCCAATCCAATACGAATACGATAAGAAAATTAGGTCAAACAATAATATTATAATATTGTTTCTAGGTAATTTACCGAATAATATAGTAATTAATTACATAAGCAGCAGTAGTTAATTAATAATATTTAATTAGTTCAATTAGTAACTACAAGAAAATCCCTAATCTTGCCTGGGCCCAATCCAACATCTTGCTTGGGCCTAGTCCAATCCAATACGAAAACGATAAGAAAATTAGGTCGAACAATAATATTATAATATTATTTCTAGGTAATTAACCGAATAATATAGTAATTAATTACACAAGCAGCAGTAGTTAATTAATAATATTTAATTAGTTCAATTAGTAACTACAAGAAAACTCCTAATTTTGCTTGGGCCCAATCCAACATCTTACTTGGGCCCAGTCCAATCCAATACGAATACGATAAGAAAATTAGGTCAAATAATAATATTATAATATTGTTTCTAGGTAATTTACCGAATAATATAGTAATTAATTACACGAGCAGCAGTAGTTAATTAATAATATTTAATTAGTTCAATTAGTAACTACAAGAAAATCCCTAATCTTGCCTGGGCCCAATCCAACATCTTGCTTGGGCCTAGTCCAATCCAATACAAATACGATAAGAAAATTAGGTCAAACATTAATATTATAATATTGTTTCTAGGTAATTTACCGAATAATATAGTAATTAATTACACAAGCAGCAGTAGTTAATTAATAATATTTAATTAGTTCAATTAGTAACTACAAGAAAACCCCTAATCTTGCCTGGGCCCAATCCAATATCTTTGTAAATGCTTTATTCTAAGTTAGAAAACAAACAGACATTGAGAACTACTTTATTTTATTCATTTGCATACATTAGTGAAACTTAGACCCATTTGAGAATCTCGTACGCCACCTGTTTGGTCATCCTTAGGTAACGGATTAGGTCTTTGACCAGGTTCGTTGTCGTTTTGATGAACGTGCGGGGATTGACGTACGCGATTCTTGAATTGTCCAGTTTGGACAGTTTGGGAATGCAATTATCCATCCTGTCTTCAACAACTCATGTACTGCCCTATGTTAGATGAAGCTTCGGTTGACGTCCTGTTGTTCTCCAGGTGCGTACACAGGGTACGACTGATGTCGTCTGTGTATCGTGTACTTGGAGAACCATGCGGACATGCTGTCGAAATTTTATCTAATTAGGGGACAAAGGCATTGGGTTGTTAAGTGCAAGTTGGATCGTGCATTCTCGAATGGGATAGGACCAACCACCCTGTAATGAGGCGGTAAAGTTTAAGACTAGGTGTTTTGCATATGGCACTACATTTTATAGTAATGACATTTTTTTCCTCTTGGGACTCCACAGACACTCTAAGCGAGATAGATAATAGTTGGATTGATTTGCCGAATAGGATGTCCCTGGAGTATGTGAAGGGGATTAATCAGTTTATTGCATTCACCAGTGGATTTCCCAGTGAATACATTAGTTGTCCCTACAGAAAGTGTACTAACAGGTATTACTATACACGGGAGGTTGTCAGAGAGCATCTAATCCGTAATGGGTTCCTGAAGCAGTATAAATTCTGAACTCTCCATGGGGAAGAGTATACCGCCTCTCGTCCGAAAGAAACCGTTGAAGTGGAGGCTGAGGTTGTAGAGGAAGCTGATCCAATGCTCACGATGCTAGCTGATATCGCATGTGGATTGACAGATGAAGACAACGGTGCCGGTATTAATCTGATGGGTGGAACTAGTCCCCGCTCAGGTGCAGATGATGAGTCATTGAGATATTTTGAAATACTTGACGATGCGCAGAAAGAATTATATCTTGGATGTCAGGAGTTCAGTAAATTGTCATTCATCGTTGAGTTGTTACATTTGAAGGCGTTGAATCACTGGTCAGATACGTCATTTGACACACTACTGCAGTTGTTCTGTAGGGTTTTACCAGCGGGAGCTAAGCTTGCAGAATCGTACTACCAGGCACGCAAGTTAACTGAGAATTTGGGATTCACATACGAAACTCTGGATGCATATCCCAATAGTTGCATGTTGTTTCAGAATGAGAATGGCAACCTCAATATGTGTACCGTGTGTGGGGTTTCGAGATGGAAGAATGTCGGTACTATCCAAACTCGGTCGAAGGAGATACGGTTGATTTACATACCTAATACACAGTTGTGTACTTCTTTATCCAAACAAGGTAGATTTTAAATTTATTTTTCTTTGTATTTGAAATTATAATAAGTTTAAATTGTGAACAGTTAGGGAGCCATGTTCGGACGCTCTAGGAGGAGGACTGGTCCTAGGATGATGGCTGAGCGTCTCGGGCTATCCTGTGCCGGGAGTAGCTTAGCAGATGCTATCCCACTTTCACCCCCTATGTCCACGCGTCCTTCAGTGACTGACACAGATGCAGGTAAAGTTCTTTAGTTTCAGAATTTATCTTATCCAATAACAGTAGTTATATTTTGTTGTTTTATCGTGTAACAATTTGTTTGAAACAGATTCTTCCACTCCGAGCAGGCTTTCGAGGTCTAGCATAGGGCCCTCAAAGGGATTGCCACAATGGAACTGCGGATCTCAGTGGATGACCGTTCAGTAGGATGACACGCCCCATCCAGTTGGGAAGGATGGACAGTCTCTGATTTCACAGCTCAGACATTTGGTCCGGAATCCGATCAGATTCCCGTTGACCACCCTCGAGTGGGATCGTTTCCCAAATTCTATGTTCGAGGGTCTATGGACCGAGGTGCAGGTATGAAAATTTTATATTCTAATTGTACGTGGTTTATGTGCTGAAACTTGTAACAAATAATATTCTACAATTTGTCATTTTTAAGCCAATGTAGTTGATGTTCCTCCAGACTTCCGGGACGTTATGTTCGCCAAGTGTCGGAAGATGTTGAAAGATCATAAAAATAAGATTAAAGATAAATACTGGAAGGGTCATAAAAATGACCCTGACATCCTCCAGCGGGTCCCACCGGGCGTTCTTCCCCACCAGTGGGCTGAGCTCGTCAGGTATTGGTCGAGTCCCGAGGCACAGGTGAGTATATTGCGAGTTAATTTTTTTTCCTTAAGTTTTGACGTTATAAAGCGTAAATTACAAAAGTAATCGAGAAATACTTAAAATAGGCGGAGGCCCAAAGGAACTCGCGAAATCGAGGATTGCAGGGGCCGGGGCACAAGGAGGGGACTCGACACTTTTCTCAGGTTCGCCATGAGGTAAAAACATGAGCTTATCACGCCAATAGCGACTTTTTTATTTATCTTTTTTAATGATAGTAAATTATTAACATATAATTTGCCTTTCAACAGAGGACAGAGGAGGGCCTGAGGACAGATCGGATGTCCATGTGGTTAGCGACTCGACGTACTGATTCGCCGGAGTTTCAGGCTATATAGGTAACAAATTTTACTATTTTGTCCAATCAACATATAATTTAATTTTTTTCTTTAGATAATATAGTTAGTTATCTTATTTTTTCTATTTCAGCTTGTTTGCATTAGGTGTAGTTAATGCATGTCTAGACGAGCTACCGCCAGATGAGAGGGATTCCGAAGAGAAGAGGGACGAGATATTTTTCTCGATTGTTGGACGCGATGGTCATGGATACACGCTTACGCGGGGCGTAGGTATTCTACGCCGATCCGTCGCACGAGCAGAGTCATCTTCTCAGGCCAGACGTCGCGACCAGGATCTGCTGCAGACCTTTCGAGCTGAAATGGACACGCGAGAGGCAGCACTTCGGGCCGAGATGATGGCTGAGATGGAGAGGCGCCTCTCTCAGAGTCAGAGCCATCCACCTCCTCCTCCTCAAGTTAAAAATTTTATTTCTCGTTACTATTACTCATTAAAATTTTATAAATTTATTTATTTATGTCTTCTTAATTATCACGTTCTAATTTCATTATTATTTCATTGTAGGACCCGGACGATGGCGGATGGCCCTTTTGGACTGATTAGGATCTATTTGCATATATTTTGATCAGTACATTTATTTATATTTTTGTTTTTGTATTTTGAACATTTGCATATAATAAAATTTTGTTTTAATTATAATCTAATTTGATATTGTGTTTGTATATATAATCATAATTAGGAGATATGTTTTTTTTATTGATTTTATGAAAAATTTCATTAATTCCATGTGCAATTTAATAAATTAAATTTAATATAAATATTTATACATAAGTAATTAAATATAATAGTTATTATAAATAATTAATAACTATTAAATAAATAATTATTAGAAATAAAAAATAAATTATTATTAAATAGTTTTTTTAAATAATTTGATTTGTAAAACAAATTATTGAGATCTTATTATAACAAATTTAAATTCTTTAAAAAAAAAAAAATTACTTAATTTAAATTCTTTTTTAAAAAAGAAAATTACTTAGTATTAGCAACCGCTAAAAGCCATCGCTAATACTCCATTCGGGTCGCTACTTCCTTGGTGCAAAATGGCCATGGCTCCTGCGCGAAACTAATTGCGACCGCTATTCAGTATTAGCGACCGCCACATACGGTCGCTAATTATTCGCGCCATTTGACGCCACTAGCAGTATCTTCGCGCCAAACAAAGAGCGACCGCTTTTAATTTTTAGCGACCGCTTTCAGCGGTTGCTAATACCCTAACTTTTAAACTCAAGTGGTCGTAGGAGCGGTCGCAAATACTTTAGCGACCATCTTAGCGGTCGCTAATATTTTTTAGCGACGACCCAAATGCGACTCGTTTGACGCGGTCGCTAAACCGTTGCTAATACTTTTAGCAACCGCTATATCACCTTTAGGCGGTCGCTAGTTCCACAATTTCCAGTAGTGATCTAACCATTGAATTTTAGTTGATTGATAGCCCCAATCAATGAGCGGGTTGTTGAGTTAAATCTAACATATCATCCTTAATTTTAGCTGATTGGTATCCCCAATCAATAACAATCTCGGGTTGTTGAGTTAAATCTAACCACCATTGAAAGATCACATATTATTTTTAATTTAGCTGATTGATTCCCCTTTTAGTGCATCTTATTATCTACGTTTTAGCGCCAAAAAAAAAAAAAAAAGTTATAGGTAAATTTTATGGGTAGGCTCATTTAAATTATTTGTTTGAAAAAAAAAATTAGTTTGATCATATCATTAAGTACGACTTGAAGATTAAAGTTAAAATTAGCATTCCAAACACTTCATTTAAAAACATTTCTTTTTGAGAATTGATTTTACTTAATAAATAAAATTTATTCTAATTTTAAATATAAAAAAGAGTGAAAATTCTCACCAAATGAGGTTAATTCCTATCAAAGTTACTATTCCAAACAACTAGAGTGTAACAGATTTTGTTATTTTATATATAATGTATATGATTGCAAATGGGTGAGGATACTGACACTCTTTCAGAAACTTCTTGCACTTCTTATAATTCTTTTGCTCTGCAAAATTACAAAATTAATCTTATAATTAATAGAGGACAATTAATTCAAAACATGTCAAATACTATAATTATCCTCCCTTTTCATTTATTATTATAAAACTAACATCCTTCACTTTTTCATTTTTCTCTAACTCAACTTTTCATTTTTTTGCAACTACATCTCTTATACTCTCATGTATATACTCTCACCCGTATATATCTTTATTTAGTTCATTAAACTTTAAACAAAATACCATGGAAGAGAATTCTATTCAAGTAGAGATTTCAAATGTGATATATATATATATATATATTTACATAAGCAATATGGAGCAAATTTCATATTATTATGAATCATTTAATTCCTCATATAGCAGAGCAACTATTAACTCTTTCTAATTTTTTCCTTTCGTATGATTAATTTCTTGGTAGAATAATATGGAAGAAATTGCATACAATATTTTTTATTTTTTGTTGGTGGATATGCTACTACAGTATTAGGATTTTTTTCCTATTAAGCTTTTTTCTTTTTTTTTTTAATTTTATTTTATAATTCTTATTTGTAGTTTTTTTTTCTTGGCTTGGTAATTTATATAGGTTTTTGTTAAAACTATTGAATTATTTTGAATAGTGCTATATTTTTAATTTAATGGTGGCTGGTTTTGGGAATGAATGTTAGGATTTCAATTTCAAATTGTCTTATCTTTATTTCAATTATTTTTATTAGTATGAATTAATCAATGGTTGTGATGGCTTGTTTTGTATCAATTAAAAAATAATAATTGTTTATTTTTTATTTTTGATAAAATAAATTAAAAGATGTATTTACAAAGCTAATTTAAGAAGACTATTAAAAAAGTTCCCTCACACAATTTCATGAAATTTTAATTTATAGAAGATTTGTAATCTAACATGCAAATTAATAAACAATGAAAGATGCTAAAGAAAATTAATCTCGAATAAAATCAATAGTAGGTTTCACCCCTCAAAATGGGTTTCTTCCCTACTCTTCCATTTTATTCTTATTCAAAAAGTGGGTACGTGGCACAAAATTGTAGACATTATAGTACATCTAAAACAAAAAGGGTGATGTAGATTTCTAATTCATATTCTCCTTTTAGTTTCAAATATATTTATGCATATTAAAAAAAAAGAGTTTTCATTCTAAATTTTTGATGTATGAAATATTAAAATTTTATTTTCATTAATTACTATTTTTTAGGGGTGCAGGGACGTTGGGCTAAAGTGGGCTATAACGCAAATAAAATTTTGATCTAAAGTTTTTTTAGTAGTAGTAATATATAATATTTTACTATTATTATATATAGCGAAGTGTAATTCTAATCCATTGCCCAAATATATTTCAAAAATTAAAAATAAATTAATAATCCTAAAAGTTCAAGAAAAGCAAAAGTAAAAATTAAAACAATATATATGCCCGAACAAAACGCTAATAATTTTTTTTTTTCCATTTCAATTTTGTGTTCTTGCACTTTTTTTCTCTCTCTTTATATATATATATATATTCAATTGCAAGTGAATTTGTTCGGGATTCTGCGTATACTTTTAATTCTGTATTCTCTCGATTAGCATATTATTTAACTTTTATATGCTTATATTATTATACACATCATATATGTGTGTGTGGCTGCAGTCATGTCACATATGCTTGCAATTTTTTTTTTTTTTTTAACCTTTAAGCCCTCCACAGCCTTTATATGTACACATATATCGAATTTCCTATTTGCCTGTGTAGTCTTTTCTCTGTCGCTTAATCTTGACATTTTTTTTAATGAGTAACTGGTGTTTGTTTGTTTGTTTTTATTTTTTATTTTTTTTATGATTAACCGCTATTTCTATTTTTTTATGAGTATAAACTTTTTATTTTTTCTCTACTTGTATTAATTTTTTCTCAAATGTTTATTAATGTTTGTTCACTATTTGTTTTTTTTGTTCTTCTTATAATTGATTGGCAATGTTATAAAAATGAAACACTCACAATTCTGTCATTGAATTACGTGAAATTAATAGCAGACCCAAAAATTCTTGACTTGTAAAAATAATTTATTAAATAACTAGTAAATTGTTAGAGGAAAAAATTAGCTTGTTGTCCATATTATATCATCCTTTGGATTTTTTTAATTATTACAATCTATATATATATAAACAAATATGTATCTTGAAATTTCATTTCTGATTGCAGAAATTTAATAATTTAACCCATTTTAGAGCTACCTTTGGACACTTGGATTGTTGCTAATAGAACTAGAATTAAAGGCTAGTTTATACATGTTGGAATTTTTTATATGTTGAGCATACATTAATTAATTTTTTATTTTGTCAAAAACGGGTTAGAACCAAATTAAAAATGAGAACGTACATAATAAAACCTATTTTGTTGTGATCTATTTTGTTGGGTTTATGTGCACCTAATAGGGATAATGAGGATCAATGGTTAGTGTGAGCTAGTTATTAAACTCACTACAGGCCTTTTATGAGAGGGCTCAATGAGACTAAGGTTCACCCTCTATATATTGGTTAGGTCCCATCTTTTCACTATACACAGACAGTTGATTCTATTAATAGCTGTCATATTGATTATAATAGAGAGGAAGACCAAACCTTAATAATTTTTTATCTTTTAGAGTTGAAGATGGAACAATTACAATCTGATACGCTTCCACATTTTTTATTCTTATGTAATTTATATTCCAATCTTTAGATACAGTTGTACAAAATTTATTCCAACAATTAATATCAGAGCCAATTATATATGAATTTGGAATTTTGTTTTATGATTTTTTTTATATTAAACTTTGATTTCAAAGTTTTGCGCTGGATCTTATATTGATTGACACAAATAATTCATCTACTGTTTTGAAATATAATAAAGGGCTTTTGTTTGTCTCGAAATAAAGAACATTTTGATACAAATTTTGCAATTTAACTCGTACTATAGTAATGGAAAAGTCTGTACAAAATTTGTCCTAAATAATAACCTAAATTCGTATTTAGTTTATCGAAATCCATTATTTTGTGCATAAAAAATTAATTAAATTATATATTTATATTCTTAGGATTAATTTGAACTCAACCATATAATTTTTTTTATACATCAAATTTTGAGTTTTTGTAGTAAATCTGCCACGATTGAATCTAAAACTTTCTTCAAAATTTTAATTTGATAAAGTTTCAATTTGAAATCAATGCCATTGTACTCTGCTATGTCAATCTGTTGCCTATACAGATTGATTGCATCAAACCTGCGGCTAGATCTCAATCCGACAAATTTGTTTTGGGGTAGGAATTTGTGAGGCAAAATAGTCTGCATTTCCCCAAAACCGAGAAAGGCAGACTAGCAAAGAGCCCTTTTCCAGGACTTCCACTTCAATTAAAAAAAAAAAAAAAGGGATCTAGGATGTGTATCGAAATCGCAGATCATTACTTTTATATATATACATGCGTTTTAAAGGTTGAGTTCATTTATATATCTATATAATAAAACACAACGGTTGATGTGACCGTTGTGTGCATGTCGATCGCGTAGAAATGAGTGAGAAAACGAGAAAAAAGGGTAGTTGGGGAAAGTGAGAAGGAGAAAGAGAGAGGGGGTGAGTATTAAGTAGTGAAAAGACGCGAGATAGAAAGAGAGAGAGGGGGTGGGTTGGGGGAAGTGAATGGGGAGAGAGAGAGAGAGAAGGGGTTGGGTTGAGGAAGTGAAGGAGAGAAAGGAGAAAGAAAAGAGGGATGGGTTGGGGAAGTGAAAGGGGGGAGAGAAACAGAGGGGGCGGGTTGGGGGAACTGGAAGGAAGAGAGAGAAAAAAGTGGGCCATGTGAAAGTGGGAGAGAGAGAAAAGAGGGCTGTCGGTTACATTTGAAAATTTATTTTAAGGTAAATTAAATTCAAACAAATAAATAAAAATAATTCATTGATTATATAATAGTTAATATATATACTTTTACAGTATTTGTGTCATTTATATAATAAGAAAATTAAAAAATTTAAATTTGATATATTTTTTTATCATTGAATTTATTTAATGGTCAAAATTTTTTTTCTTCTTCATTTTAGTTGTCTTTTCGATCAGTTTATATTAAAAATAATATTGAAATTTTAATTTTAATGTACTTAAATTAAAAAATTAAAATAATATTCTTTAAAATTTTAAATTTTTATGGAAAAATTCAATTTTAATGTTGTTAAAATTTAAATTTTAAACATTTAAATTAAAAATTTATTTTTATGGAAAAAATTCAATTTTAATGTAATTAAAATTTAAAATTTTAAATACATACATTTTTATAATCTTTATGTCATTTATATAATAAAAAAGCTAAAAAATTAAAATTTGAGATATTTTTAACCATTGAATTTGTTTTTCGGCCACTTCACATGAAAATACAATCTTTTACTCTTTTCACATTTTGTTAAATATTTTTTATAAAATTTTACATGTTTATTAAAGATTGTTTACATATTTTAAACTCTTTTGATTGGTGGTTAATAAAATTGAATATGTTTATTTTGTTGTGATTATCTATATCTATTTAATAAAATATAATATACGTGGGATGCTCTGAAATGGCGCAGAGAGAGGGGGAGAGAGAGAGATCATCATGTGTTATGTTCACATGTATAAAAAAATATATAATGGTTATTGATTACACTTGAAAAGTGTAATTACAAACTCCACATTTTGATACTCATTGATGCATTTAAGTAGTTAATTTCAAAGTTTTATCGTTATTTTATTATTTATAGTGTTTATTCTCTTAATTACAGGTAAAAGGGGAAAATATGTGAGATTAGCAGTGTTGAAAGTGGCTTCCGAGGAGGAAAAAATGGTCCAAATTCAAGATAGTTGAAGTGGTGTGCAGCTGAAGTTCCAGCTCGACACCTTGTCAGTATTTAGACAATAACTTTTCACTCACAACTCGGATTGACCTGATTCTTTTTGGGTTGGAAAGAAGACTCAAAGGGCTACAACTTTCGTGCTTTAGCCGAAGCCTGAATCGATCGTTTGCGAGGTCAAAATCGCAGTGGAAGTTGAGGACAGAAAGCTGTCAGAAGCAGCAAACGAGAAGCAGAACTTGAAGAACAAAGTTTCTGTGGTCCGGACCACCTGCCAAACGGTCCGGACCACAGTGTGTTATGCGCGCGCGGCTTCACTCCGTCTTTTAGGGTTTTCTTTACAACTTCTTTATAACATCTGCTACATGGCCGACCCAAGAGAGCCCTAGTTGTTAGTTCTACATACTTTAGGAACCTTTTTTTCATATTTTCAAATACTTTGAGAGTTTTAGAATAGCTTTTTTAGAGAGTTTTCAATTACTTGTCTTGTTTATGGAGTTGTTCGATGTTTGGTTATTCTTCGCTGCACTGCTATTTCATTACGTAGTTTCAGAGTTGCTTACCGTGTAAGTTGACTTTCGTTTCGTTAATTTAATATATGATTTATTATTTTCTAGTGGTAGATCTAATGTTTATGCTTTCGTTTATTGCTTTCGTTTCGTTTAAAATCATGCTAGAGTAGAAACCCTAGTTCTTGATTCACTGAATCAATGAAGGGTGATTCGTTATAAGTTGAGGGATGAACGTAGATCCTTCGCATGGGTTTTGAAAACCTATGTGAAGTGATCTACAATTTTCAAATCTGATTTGTTTGTTTAGAAAACTTTTTAACTCGAATGTTTTTATCATAAAATATTTCCAGTTTTATTTTCCATAATGAAACGTAAGTTTAAAACTGTGTATCGAGAAATTTTGGAATCTATTCACTCCTAAATCAGATTTGAACTCGAATGTTTTTATCATAAAATATTTCCAGTTTTATTTTTCATAATGAAACGTGAGTTTAAAACTGTGTATCGAGAAATTTTGGAATGTATTGAAAATATTTCCCAATCTATAGATCCTTTGACGTGAACTATAGATTGTATTTTAAATCATCCCTCGGCAAAATAACGAATTACTTGGAATTGTGAAAGTTGAATCAAGAACTCTTTTAAATATTATTGTCTTAAGTTAAATCACTTTTGTTTGAATTGATTGCATTGCAAGTTCTAAATTAGAATAGCTTTTAATTTGAAAATATTCAATTCTCTTTACATTTAAGTGCAGTAACTTTAAATTGCTAAGTTATTTCAAAGTAGTTTGCATTCTAGTTTAAATATCCCTTTAATTAGTTTGTTTCTTGTTTAATCCTTCAATTTGCAATTCTCTTAAATCCAATTTAATTCAATTGATATCTCAATTCACATTTAAACCTAAAATTCATATTTGAACTTAGAAACTGAAATATCATAGGCTCCTTGTGAATTCGACCTCGGACTCACCGAGTTAAAACTACACCGCACACCCTTGCACTTGGGGGTTAATTTAGACGCAATTTCTAATAGCGGTCAAGTTTTTGGCGCCGTTGCCGGGGAGCCAAATTTTAGTTTTTAGGTTGTTTTCATTTTTAAGTTAATTTCTTTTTCTAAAAAATAAATAAATAAATAAAATAAAATTTTTGAACATGGATTATTTTCCTTATAATTCTGGTTCACCAGACACCATTCATGCACTCATGAGTTATTTAGGCAGCATTTATGGAATTGAATTTTGCCTAGAAACTTTTTCTATGCTACCTAAATTTTATGGACTTCAACATGAGGACCCTAGAGTTCATTTGGAACGTTTTGAGTCAGTTTGTTTCTATTGCACGAGTGGTTACATAGATAACACACTTAAGTATAATTTTTTCCCGTTATCATTATGTGGAGTAGCCGATGATTGGTGTCGTGCCGCTACTTGGTCCATTAATATTTGGGAAGAGTTACAAAATGATTTTATTGCAAATTTTCTCCCCAATTTTCAAAACTTCACTTTCCGCTTTCAAATTAGAAGTTTTTGTTTTAAGAAGGGTGAAGTATTTTATAAATGCTGGGAGAGATTTAAAAACCTTTTAGAAACTTTCCCAAATCATGGACTAGATTTAGGGTACATTCTAGGCATATTCTACAATGCTCTACCTTGTGAGTTACACCGAGCATTTGATAAAAGTTTGGGTAAGGAATTTCTTGACCTTACCCCAGAAGAAGCATGGTCATTTTTTGAATTTTTCTATGAACACACCAAGCCACGAGAAAAACTTGAACCTAGTTTTGAACCTCATTCACTTGAAAGCCACATTGACCCTTTCCCACACCCTCCTACTTCACTTGATTCTCATGATCGATCCTTAGAAAATGGAGTAGGAGTTGAGCCTGATTACTTGGATATTGCATGTCCCAACTCCACTCTACTTACCGAGGGCCAGTCTGAGGAACCCCTAGATCATTGGCTTACTGAATCTAGCAATACACAAGTTGAGTCACTCTGCAAGCAAACTCAACATAGGGAAGAAGTTAACTTAAAAGTAGATTCTAGTGCACATGAGACTTCCACACATATTGACTCTACATTAGATGATACATTGTTCGAGTCCACAGCATGTCCTTATATTCGTCCACGCACTGAAGCTGAAATAGCTGAATCTAGGTCTTTTTTGTTACTTGCACGAGAAAATTCTAATTCAAAAACCCTAGACTTTGAGTGGAGTGACTATTCTGATAATGGTTGCGATAATGAAGGGAATGAGCCCTTTGACTTGTTCCCACCAAACTCTAACGTGCACGAGACTTCATCTGTTGAGAGTCTAGAGGACATGCCAACCAACACCACCACAGAGCTTGAAGCTCATCCCACCCTAACAACTCAGATGACCTTGGAAAGTCCTAAGACTTATTCTAAGAGCTTTAATGCCAGAGGTTCAGAGGAACACACTGTTAAGCCAGTCACTTTAGTTTCATCATGTGCCACTATACCACTCACTGAGACCACTTCTGATATATCCTTTCCTGTTGGGGCTAGTACACTTGATGACTTACCTGTTGAGACCCCTATATTTGAGTGGAAGTATGATTCTAATTATGGTTGGGTTCCTACTTCAA
This sequence comes from Vitellaria paradoxa, assembly GCA_019916065.1. Taxonomy (NCBI): domain Eukaryota; kingdom Viridiplantae; phylum Streptophyta; class Magnoliopsida; order Ericales; family Sapotaceae; genus Vitellaria; species Vitellaria paradoxa. The sequence goes on from CM034236.1 coordinate 17,734,427, forward strand.
TTACGCAGGACTCTTATGAGAGTGAATTTTCTTTATCATCCTTTGAGAGTTTGATAGACAAGCCTAAGAGTGAGAGTGGTGCACAACTCTCATCTTTTGCTGTCGCCCCAACTAGGAATCTTACTGAGGGAACCGAACATGTTTTGACTAAGACTGACCACACATTTAGGGAAGTGGTGGAGACCAAAAAAATAGTTTGCATTGACTTTTTAGGTGTCGAGGGGATACTAGAAAACCCACAACTACATTCCATGTTCACATATGCAAATAAATTTGGGTCATATTTGGGATTCAAGGATTCCCACAAGGCCATGCATTTTCTAGTGTTTTCTGCACTAGGAGCACACTCATTTTCAGTACCTCTTGGGCCCAAGGAGAATATTTCATTCCTAAAGCCATTTGGTAAGGCTTGGGAGAGATTAGGAGTTGGATAGTATGTTTTGGCATTAACCCTTGTATATTAGTAGATTACATTTTATTTACTTATTTATTTATTTTAGTTTTCTTTCTGCCTAGATTAAATTTTAATTTTCTTTTAGTTTACTTTTATTTGTTTATTCTAACATTTTATCTCGTAGAAGTTTTATTTTTTTCTTTTAGTACAATTTAATTCAAAGGAATAAACTGCTCAAGTTCTTTTCTTTTCTTCAAATAAGGAAGCTCTTGAGGTAATGTCCTTCCTCTCCCTTTTATTTAGTTTTGCACTTCTAATTGGTACTTCACATACATAATTGTTCTTGTTGGGAGTGCTGTAGAATCTAAGTTGAGGGGATGTATTGGGTGATGCCTTAAGTTGCTTGAATAATGGGTGCAAGCTTGGTTTAATTTGTGCTTTGTTCTTATTTGTGCCTTTGTTGTTATTGTTTCATGCTCATCATCATGCTCATTATTGCACACTACAGACCCACATATGCATCATGGTTCTCACATTGAGGACAATGTGAATTTTAAGTTGGGGGGTAGGGTTCGCATGATGACCTTTTGTGCCAAAATTGTAAAAATTTAAAATTTTTTGAGCATCTTTAAGCATAAATACATGAATTTAGCACATTTGTACCTACATGTCATCCTTTCTTTCTGGTTTGGTCGATTGTGGAATTAAGTGAGAAAGTGATAAGTGAGTCTTGTTCAAGCATTAATAGGAAACCTAATTCAAGTGGAGTGTGTGATAACTTTGTCCATCTTTGACTATCAATAGAAGAGTTTATGTGCTTAGGAGTTGATTTTCTTTAACATTGGTTAATTGAGCATTCTTGGACTAGGTAGAGACTTATACCTCTTAATGGTGAGCTTTTGAGCCTATTATTCTTTTCTTGAGGGGTTGCACATAATCACAGCTCTTTTATTCTTCACTTTGGTTTCCAATGCACCAATTGCATCACACACACTTGCATTAGTTTCACTTGGCATATTATGAGTTGTTGCAAGCTTTGAACATGATGCTAGGCCATCTTTGCTATTGTTGGGCCTCTTTATCCTTTCTTAGTTATGAATTATCCTAGGAACCAACTTGAAGCCTTTTAAATAAAGTGTGTGATATTTATATATATATTTTTTCTTGGTTCCCACCTCATATATTGTCCTTTAACCTTATTCACACACTCTAAGCCTTACCCTCACATGTCTTGGATTGTGAAAGTGCCTTAATGTCAATGATGTGAATGGGGGTTAGGAATGGAAATTTTTAAGAGCATATTGAGAGGAAATATTGGGTGGAGAATCTAGCTGATGTATTTTCATTATTTCAAAAAAAGAAAAAAAAAAAGAAAGAAAAAAAAAGAAAAAGAAAAAAAAAAGAAGAGAAAAAAAAAAGGATTGCCATTTCTTTTTGTTCGTGTAATTCTGGGACGTGTGCATTGGATTGTGATTATTGAGAATGTCCCATGAGTCGTTTATTAGTTTGTGAATAAGCTTCTTGTTGTAGTTCTTGTTGGGTTTGGAAAGGAATTGGGTAGTTTGGGACTTGTGCGCACTTGAGCATCTTTATCCCAAGACATGTGCTTTGATTTCCATATCCTCCATTATTAACCATTACCCCTGGCCAAGTTACAACCAAAACAAAAACCTAGTGGATTCTAAGCAAGCAACTCTTATATTTTGCATGTAGTGGTCTTATGTAGGTTGTGTGGTGTGATCTCTTACATATGCATTGGAACATAGTTATGAGCTGTCCACTTTGAATTTCATTTCAGTTCACTCACTTATTTGTGGGGTTATGTGCAACTAGGTCAGCATCATATGCTAATAGGTGTGTGTGAACCCTTGATGAGTGAATTCCTTTTTTATGAGTGGTACCTTGTGAGCATTTGAAGTCAAAACCTAGCTCCATTTATGCTCTTGCAACCTTGTTGAATGAATGAAACAATTTTGCACACATGCTCTTTCTACTTTGATAGTCCATGCATTAATGCTTAGCACTTGGGAATTACACATGATATTTGGGTTTTGTGACTTGTTAGGCTTGAACTTGATTCATTGTTGATCTTAATCATTTTTTTAACACTTTGAGACCATACCATAGAATTTTGTGGGTAAATTCACTGCAAACCCTCACGAGACCTTACTCGTCCATTAGGGGGAACCTAGGGGTTTAAAGGGCTTGCTGCACGTAGCTAAGTGTAGCCGTGTTTCCAACGAAAAGAGAAATAGGATGGTAGTTGCATTTCATTTTAATAAAGGGCATTGCTAGAGACTAGCAACATTCAAGTTGGGGGGTGTGATTACACTTGAAAAGTGTAATTACAAACTCCACATTTTGATACTCATTGATGCATTTAAGTAGTTAATTTCAAAGTTTTATCGTTATTTTATTATTTATAGTGTTTATTCTCTTAATTGCAGGTAAAAGGGGAAAATACGTGAGATTAGCAGTGTTGAAAGTGGCTTCCGAGGAGGAAAAAATGGTCCAAAGTTCAAGATAGTTGAAGTGGTGTGCAGCTGAAGTTCCAGCTCGACACCTTGTCAGTATTTAGACCATAACTTTTCACTCACAACTCGGATTGACCTGATTCTTTTTGGGTTGGAAAGAAGACTCAAAGGGCTACAACTTTCGTGCTTTAGCCGAACCCTGAATCGATCGCTTGCGAGGTCAAAATCGCAGTGGAAGTTGAGGACAGAAAGCTGTCAGAAGCAGCAAACGAGAAGCAGAACTTGAAGAACAAAGTTTCTGTGGTCCGGACCACCTGCCAAACGGTCCGGACCACAGTGTGTTATGCGCGCGCGGCTTCACTCCGTCTTTTAGGGTTTTCTTTACAACTTCTTTATAACATCTGCTACATGGCCGACCCAAGAGAGCCCTAGTTGTTAGTTCTACATACTTTAGGAACCTTTTTTTCATATTTTCAAATACTTTGAGAGTTTTAGAATAGCTTTTTTAGAGAGTTTTCAATTACTTGTCTTGTTTATGGAGTTGTTCGATGTTTGGTTATTCTTCGCTGCACTGCTATTTCATTACGTAGTTTCAGAGTTGCTTGCCGTGTAAGTTGACTTTCGTTTCGTTAATTTAATATATGATTTATTATTTTCTAGTGGTAGATCTAATGTTTATGCTTTCGTTTATTGCTTTCGTTTCGTTTAAAATCATGCTAGAGTAGAAACCCTAGTTCTTGATTCACTGAATCAATGAAGGGTGATTCGTTATAAGTTGAGGGATGAACGTAGATCCTTCGCATGGGTTTTGAAAACCTATGTGAAGTGATCTACAATTTTCAAATCTGATTTGTTTGTTTAGAAAACTTTTTAACTCGAATGTTTTTATCATAAAATATTTCCAGTTTTATTTTCCATAATGAAACGTGAGTTTAAAACTGTGTATCGAGAAATTTTGGAATCTATTCACTCCTAAATCAGATTTGAACTCGAATGTTTTTATCATAAAATATTTCCAGTTTTATTTTTCATAATGAAACGTGAGTTTAAAACTGTGTATCGAGAAATTTTGGAATGTATTGAAAATATTTCCTAATCTATAGATCCTTTGACGTGAACTATAGATTGTATTTTAAATCATCACTCGGCAAAATAACGAATTACCTGGAATTGTGAAAGTTGAATCAAGAACTCTTTTAAATATTATTGTCTTAAGTTAAATCACTTTTGTTTGAATTGATTGCATTGCAAGTTCTAAATTAGAATAGCTTTTAATTTGAAAATATTCAATTCTCTTTACATTTAAGTGCAGTAACTTTAAATTGCTAAGTTATTTCAAAGTAGTTTGCATTCTAGTTTAAATATCCCTTTAATTAGTTTGTTTCTTGTTTAATCCTTCAATTTGCAATTCTCTTAAATCCAATTTAATTCAATTGATATCTCAATTCACATTTAAACCTAAAATTCATATTTGAACTTAGAAACTGAAATATCATAGGCTCCTTGTGAATTCGACCTCGGACTCACCGAGTTAAAACTACACCGCACACCCTTGCACTTGGGGGTTAATTTAGACGCAATTTCTAATAGCGGTCAGTTATTTTGGCAATTTTTTGGGCAACAAAAATAAAACTATTAATTACTGTTTCTAAAGTGATCAAAACTAATACATCATATGTATATATGTTTTATTAGATCAGGATAAAACTATCTGAAATTTTATATTGATGGAGATTTCCCCTCCTTTTGCTTGGTCTGATGATATTAATTAATATAATATCATTGTTATATATGTGTATGCGCACTTTTTTTTTAATTGGTATAACCTATATTAAAATGCTGCATATATATCACCTTTAAAATTTTTTTTTGAATGCAATTAATATATACTTAAAAATTACAGTTTTAGAAAAACTTAGGACCAAATTAGAGGATGGACAAAAAGTTAAAAAAAAAAAAAAAAAAAACTTAAGAACCAAATTAGAGAATAGATGGTCCGTGTTTTGCACGGGTTTTTACTAGTACATATAAAAAGTTCACTTTTACATATGCAAGCGTTTCCAAGTCCCAGAGGCTTGTGGACTTTTGCTTTCAATTAAAATATATATATATATATATATGTATATTTTTGGCAATATCTTGAAAACCGTAAATTTTTTGGGTGAAATTTTATAGGTTACCTAATTTTGATATTCTGGTTTTAATTGTAGTATCTATTCTCACTAGTTTTAATTACATAATATTAAACTTTTTTTTGGGCTATTTGATGGCATTAAATCTGCTTATTTATGTATTCTTTTGGCACATATTTTTAAAGGCATAAAATAATAATTACAATCATGGCAATTTATGTATAATTATGTCATGGTAAGAAATATTTGGTTGATACTGGCGTTACTGCCCAAAAGGGTATGCTCGTTGATTCTTGATATTTCTTGCATATTTGTATATGATGAGCCATTGTATTATTACATATAACAACCTGCCTAAAGGGGGTTTTTATGTACTAATGGAATGGTTAAAACTTAGTGATTGATCAAAGAATATTTGGGTTAGAAGGGTCTTTCTGCCCAAAGGGGATTGACTTTTCAAATCTAGGTATTCTCATTAGTGGCTTACTGAAGGGATCTCATAGCATGTTGCACTTTTTGTCCAAATGGGAGACGGCAATGATGCATCGAGCCATCTCTTATGGTTTATGCTTGATTAAGTTTAAAAGCATATTTTTGCCTCTAATTGCTAATCATTATTTTATTTCATTATTATTTTTTCAATTATGTTTGTAGTCAACAATAATAATACTACTGTTGTCTAGCTTAATTGCTCGAATTATAAGAAGTGGAAACAAGACATTGAGTTTACCTTAGTAATTGTTAACATAGATATGGCTTTGAGAGAGAATGATGACCGACCCTAAAATGTGTTCGGGTTCTACCTCTCAAGTGCAAGAGGGTGGTCGTAGTCTTACTCGGTCATAACTGAAGTCATCTCCATAAGGAGGGCTTTGTTAAAAGCTCTAGACTTGTTCTCTTGGTTAGTAGGTAAACCTAAGTTAATTTAAACTAATTTTGGATTTATAAGATGTTTGAGTATGGTTGGGTTGAGAATGATGGAGTGAAGGAATTGTGATATTAAATTAAAATGAAAATATTAAAAATAAATAACTAAGATAATCTTGACTTCCAACAAAATCCAGTAGTGGGTAGTGATTTACTCAAACGCATTTGTAACTCAACCTAACAAATGCACATGCATTGCTAGGTTGGAAGATATTTCATTAAAACCTAGTTTATGAAACTCAAGGTAAGCGAAGGCTTTTGGAATTAGTTTCGGACTCACCGGGACATTGAATCGAACACCTAATGTGCACGAGCATAAACTCGTAACTAGGCCTCGTTTGTAACACGGGTGATTTGATTTCGTAAGAAAATCTAATTTGGGCTTTGGAAAATATGTTTCTAACTCACCAGGACATTGAACCAAACACTTGATATGCACAAGTGAAAACTTGTAACCAAGTTATGGATATAACACGAGTGAGTTGATTTCGAAAGAACCCTAGCTTACTACGAGATTCTAATTAGAAATAAGAAGATATTTCATTCACAAATATTCTTTTACATTTGAGTTCACCAAACTGCCACACCATCTTCAATGGCTTGAAGCCAAGAACAAACCCTAGCCTAACATATTTGAATTTCGAAGAGGAAAATATACTTGCAAATCATTCATTAATGTAAAACGAAAAGCAAAAATGAAAGAAGATATTAAAAATTAAAGAAGCAAAAACAAAAATGAAACAAATTTGAACTTAAAGCGTGGGATTAAAATAATTAAATATGAAGTAACTTACATGCATAAACCATAGGAGACTTCAACTAAACCTCATGCTTGAATCCAAATCTTCCACTTAAATGTAATGAAAACTCAAAGAAAACTATCAGTGAAAATAACCCTAGAACTCCTACAACTCCCCTAAGTCTAAATAAAAACCTATATTTATAGGCTATAAAACATTGAGGGTAAAATAGTAACTTAATAAATATAACAAAAAATCACGGATTTAGCTTTATCACGCAGAGGGGCGCCCGAGGTCTAAGGTGAGGTGCCCGAGGTCCAAAGTGGGGTTCTCAACTAAACTCTTGGATCATTTGGAGAATTGCAACTCTCTAGGGGTGCCCCAAGGGGTGCCCGAGGTGGAAGTTGGGGCACCCCACTGTGCTTGCTTCAGTTAACGGGGCTTTTGACAACTTTTCATCCTCAACTTCCAATACAATTGTGACCATGAAGACGATGAATGTAGGCTTTAGTTAAACACAAAAATTGTAGCCCTTTGAGTCTTCTTTCCAATCCAAAAAGAATTAGGTCAATTGGAGTTGTGAGTAAAAAGTTATGGTTGAAAAACCAACAAGGTGTCAATCTGGAACTTCAACTGCACGCCACTTCAACCATCTTGAGCTTCAGACCATTTCCTTCTTCTTGACAGCTATGGTAACTGATCCTATTCCTTGGGATGGCTCTTGAGACATTGAGGAAGTTTGGAAAGTCATTGGACATGTCGGTCTTTCTATCTTCGAGCTGTTTTCTCCATGTGTGCCAAGTGTTTGGTGAAATGCCCCAAAAGACACCAAAGCCTATTCTTGCACTTCCTTACTCTAGCTTGCTTTGGTTCCTCCTTACATGTTCTCTTAGTGTTATTTAAGGCTAAAACACCTAATTATATCACCTGAAACACACAAACAACAAGAATGCATGGAAATGAGATAATTAACCTAACACTTTACCAATAACAAGCAAAATTGCATAATTAGCATGCTTAATATATATAGAATTGTGCAATAAAGCATACTAATCACCTGAGCCTACCGCACTTACTGCCACTAGTACAACATCTGAAAAGGAGTTGTACGCAAAATGGCAGAGATCTAATCGCTGAAGTCTTTTAGCAATTAAGAGATCTATCTCAAAGCATCTTTTGAGTGGTCTGCTTAAGACCAATAATGCCAAGACACTCTTTGATGCTGTGGGACAGACAAATAAAGTATCCAGTAAGGCTAAGATTGGGACCCTAATGAATGAACTTACCAACTTGAAATATGACAGTGTGAGTAGGGTACGGGAGTATATCCTCAAACTTATGATTATCTAGTCTAAACTTAAAAACCTTGATGTCACAATCTTTGGTGAGTTTATTATTCATCATGCCCTTAATTCTCTTCCACTAGATTTTAGCCAGATAAAAACTACCTACAATACCCAAGACGAGTGCTGGAGTGTGAATGACCTTATTGCCAAGTGTGTTTTAGAGGAAGAGAAACTTAAGAAAGAGAAAACTATAACTGCCATTTTTGTTTCTCAATCCTAACCTAGTCAGGGAAAAGGGAATTCTGGGAATCGTAGGAAACCTAAGGGCAATACTTCTCATAAGGGTCAAGACAATAACAAGCAGGGTAAAGGTAATGGTTAGACTCAAAATGTGTTAGGTCCCAATGTTATCATAAAGAAAAAGATCAAGTGTTTTTTCTGTAGAAAGAAGGGCTACATTAGGAGGGATTGCACTAAATTTCAAGCTTGGTTAGAGAAAAAGAAAAAGGAATGAGCTAACTCACTTGCTTTAGTTTGCTTTGAATTCAATTTAATTGATGTCCTATCAAATTCTTGGTGGTTTGATAGTGGTGCAATTGTTCATGTTACTATATCTTTGTAAGGATTCAAAAGTAAACAGAAGTCAAGTAAGAACGAAGTCCAGCTTAAAGTAGGGAATCATGAAATAGTTAGAGTCAAGTCCATAGGAGATATTATTTTAAATTTAGAGTCTAGTTTTAAACTTGTTTTGGAAAATACTTTTTATGTACCGTCTTTTAGACGAAATTTATTTTTTGTTTCTTCTTTGGACAAAATTGGTTATTGTTTTCAATTTCATGATGGTATGGTTGATTTATTTCAAAATTCTCAGGTTGTTGGGTGTGGTGTTTTGAATAATGGTTTATATAAGCTAAATCTAGTCCATAATTTTGAGTATGCCTCTTTCCATGTTGATAATAGTGTGTCTAAGAGACCAAAAATTAAAGATAAATCTTCTTTCTTATGGTATAAAAGATTGGGTCATATTTTCAAAGAAAGAATTCAAAGGCTTATTAATGACAATATTCTAATGCCACTTGATTTTGGGGACTTAGACATGTGTGTCAATTGTATTCGTGGAAAGCTAACCAAGACTAAGAAAAATAGTGCAACCCATAGTAGTGGCCTACTTTAACTTATACACACTGACATAAATGGACTTTACACTACTACCTTTTGTGGCAATAAATTTTTCTTACTTTCATTGATGATTTCTCTCATTTTTGCTATGTTTTTCTTATAAAAGAGAAATCAAAAACTCTTGAAAATTTTAAAATTTTAAAAAATGAAGTTGAAAAATAATTGTCAAAAGTCGTTAAAATTGGGAGATTTGATCGTGGTGGTGAGTATTATGGCAAACACGACGTCACTGGACATCATATGGGACCGTTTGCCAAGTACTTACAAGAATATGGGATTATTGGTCAATATACCATGCTTGGTAGTCCTAAATAGATTGGTGTGGCTGAAGGGCATAATCGTACCTTTAAAGATATGATGAGGAGTATGATGAGTAGGTCTAATTTGCCCATATACTTTTGGGGAAAATCCATTAAGTGTGCCCTTTACATCCTTAATAGAGTACCTAGTAAATCTGTTCCCAAAACACCTTTTCAATTATGGACTAGTAGAAAACCCAGCCTTAATCATTTTCATGTTTGGAGTTGTCCAGCAGAAGTGAGGATTTATAACCCATTTGAGAGAAAAACTAATCCTAGAACCACCTGTTGTTACTTCATTGGGTACCCAGATCATTCTAAAGGATACATGTTCTTTTGTCCCACACCAGGTGCTAGAATCGTTGAGTCTCAAATGGCTAAGTTCTTGGAGCTTGGTACTACTGATGTGATGATATCACAACCAATTATTGAGGATAGGGAAGTTGAGGTAATTCCTATTCCTTTGCCTACTATTTAGCAAAGTGTTGTGCCTGCACCTGTTAATAGAGATGATCATCAGCAACTTGAGCTTGACATTGTACCTGCCCCTACTATTGTTCCTACCCCTGATCCTATAGAGTCTATTCTAGAAGTTCATGCTAGGAGATCTAGGTGACAGAGAAGATCTATTATTTTTGATGAGTACATTATTTATCTTGGCGAGAATGACTATGATATGGGTCCTATAATTGATCTAGTGAATTTTGCTAGTACTGTTTCGAGTCCTCAATCCAAAATGTAAATGGATGCTATGCTAGATGAAATGCAATCTATGGCACATAATGAAGTGTGGGAGCTCGTTGATTCTCCCATGGATTGCAAGCCTATTGGTTGTAAATGGGTGCTTAAAACCAAGAAAGACTCTAAAGGGCAAATTGGGAGATTTAAGACTAGATTGGTTGCTAAGGGTTTTACCCAATGGGAAGGAGTCGATTATAATGAGACATTTCCACTATTTCTTTAAAGGACTCATTTAGGATTATCATGGCTTTGATAGCTCATTTTGATTTGGAGCTCTACCAAATGGATGTTAAGATTGCATTCTTGAATGGTGACCTAGATAAGAAGATTTATATGACACAACCAGAAGGTTTCAAGGTAAAAGGTAAGGAACACATGGTGTGTAAACTGAAAAAGTCCATCTATGGTTTGAAGCAAGCTTCGTGCCAATGGTACTTGAAATTGATGAAATAGTCACTTCTTTTGGCTTTGTTGAAAATAAGGTTGATCAATGCATATATCTCAAGGTCAGTGGGAGAAACTTTTTCTTTCTTATTGTTTATGTTGATGACATCCTTCTTGCTAGACTGATTTTGATCTCTTGAGAGATACTAAGTCACTGTTATCTAACACTTTTGATATGAAAGATATTGAAGAAGCCTCTTTGTTTTGGGTATTGAAATTATTCATGATAGATCTCATTGTATGTTAGGGCTTTCTCAAAGGAATACATCAATCGTGTGTTTGAGAAGTTTAATATGCAAAATTGTCGACCTAGTGAAGTTCTAGTTGTGAAGGGAGATAAATTCAGCAAGAGTCAAAGTCCCAAGAATGATCTTGAGGTGAAAGCCATGTAGAACGTACCCTATGCCAGTGCAGCTGGTAGTCTCATGTATGCACAGGTATGCACCCAGCCGGATATACCTTTTGCTATGAGTGCTCTTGGGAGATATCTCTCGAATCCTAGAATGGATCATTGGGTAGCTGCAAAGAAAGTCATGAGATATTTGCAAAGAACTAAAAACTATATGCTTGTTTATAGAAGAGTTGAAAATCTTGAAGTTATTGGTTATTTAGACTCAAATTTTGCTAGATGTGTGGATGACATGAAGTCTACTTCAGGATATATTTATGCTAGCCAGTGGAGCTGTTTCTTAGAAGAGTGTCAAGCAAACTCTTACAACGTCTTCCACTATGCATGCTGAGTTTGTAGCCTGTTTTGGTGTTGCAACTCACGCTGTTTGGTTGCAAAATTTCATTTCAAAACTTAAGGTGATTGATTTTATAGGTAGACCACTAAAGATTTTTTGTGATAATAATGCAGTCGTTTTTTTTTTTCTAAGAACAACAAATCTTCAAGTGGGTCCAAGCATATAGAAATCAAATATTTATCTGTTAGAGATTTGGTAAAGAAAGGAGAATCATCATTGAGCATATTGATATGGATTAGATGATGGCAGACCTATTAACCAAGGGACTTAGACCTATTTCTAACATAGGTGTTATAGAGTCCTTTGATGTACTTGGTTAGTGGGAGTTATTTCTTTACATTATGTAACATATTTTTTATGGGACTTATAATTTCTCATTCTTATTGATATTGAATGGAGGTTATCATCTATGTTCTTTGATAACATTGGTACATGAATATATTCATGATTTTGGATATATATTATATTTAAAGTCTTAAGTTTTTGTTACTTAAGCATTTTGGGATATGTCTTACCTTACTTTTAAGATATTTTGTAGAAGGCATATTGGTTTCCATTTGAAACCTTTGAATTCTCTTGCTTGTTTGATGAGCATATCTAAAGAGAATTGGACTGATAAGGGATTAGCACATTTATGAGACCACTTATTGAGTGTTAATTTCCACCACACTACCTCATTTGATCCATATCGATAAGATCGTTGATATTTGTAATCATGAGTAGTATTACATGTGTTATAAGTGTAATGTTTGCCTTGGTTCGATATTGATTATCTTATTGGACGGGATTGTTTTAGGTGTTGTTTCTTATCTTTACTTGGCTTTGAAATGTGGCCACATATAGTCTCTAACCCGAGAGTTATTTTTAAAATTCTTTTTAAAATTAAAAGAAATAATTATTGTTTGCTCAAGTGGGAGAATGTTGAAATTTTCTATATGTTGAGCATGCACTAATTAATTTTTTATTTTGTCAAAAACGGGTTAGAACCAAGTTAAGGATGAGAACGTACATGATAAGGCTCATTTTGTTGTAATCTATTTTGTTGTGCTTATGTGCACCTAATAGGGATAATGAGGATAGACGGTTAGTATGGGCCAGTTGTTAAGCCCACTGCAGGCGTTTTATGGGAGGGCCTAGTGAGGTTAGGGTTTACCCTCTATATATTGGTTAGGTCCCCTCTTTTCACTATACACAAACAGTTGTTCCCATTGATAGCTGTCATATTAATTGTGATAGAGAGGAAGACCAAGCCCTAATAATTTTTGATATTTCAGAGTTGAAGATGGAACAATCACAATTCGATACACTTTCGCATATTTTATTCTATGTAATTAATATTCCAATCTTTGCATACAATTGTACAAAATTTATTCCAACAATACAATCTAAATATACAATATATAATCTTGGAGAAATACATCTGCAATTGGTGTAACTTGACTCATGGACCCACATTTGTGTTAGTAGGGGTTGAATGAGAAAGATAATTAATTGAATTAGGGTACAACTTCAGTGTGTATAATTATGCATTATTTTTAGCTTTATTTGCTCATGTGATTGTATTTAAATTGTATTTTGTAATTACATTTAGATTGTATTTTTTCATGCTTTGTTTTGTATATTTATATTGAGAATCTTCTAATTAAATTGACAAAGTTTATATATCTGGATTGATGATTAATCATAATGAACAATAAAATTATTTCTATTTGAGAGCTCTGGGTGAAAAAAAATTCTAGCCCCACTATTACTATTTTCCGTTTTTATTTCATGTGCTTCTTCATCAGCTAAACAAATCTTGCACTCCATCACCAGTATGCATGATCAAAGAAAACTTATGTGATCAACAACAATAACAACAAAATTAATACGATAAGAAAATTCTTATTTTCTTAAGTTAAATGGAAACTTTAAAAGAAATTGCTCACCTAGCTAGTTACATGGTATACACTCTTATCAGTAGAGCCATTTGATGTTCGAATGCTCCAACTCAATATATTGACCATCAAATACAAAGTTTTTATAAATATATCCAAAAACTGTTTTCATAGTAAGATTTGTACATTATTCTACTGGCGGATGCACAGTTTTGGTAATACATACATACTCTTTTATAAATTTATTTTATGTAGAAAGATCGGTTTCTGAAATTTTGACCGACGATAAGTTGCTATAATTTTTAAAATCTTTAATATTCTTTAATTTTTTAAAATTGTTATATTAGCATACATTGTGTTAATACTCTAAAAATTTTAAAAATATCATTTTATCTTCTCAATATATATATATATATATATAAATATCTTCACTACTAGAAAAAACAGTTTTGGAAGAGATAAAACTCAGGTGACCGTTTTTGGAGGTCGAGAATGGCCTTTTAGCGACCGTTTTTGGCAAGTACCGAGTTGGGGTTGCAATTAATTTGTGGCAGGAATATTTGCGGCAGCCAAACTCAGACAACCACTAATGGCAGTCGCAAAAGATTTATTACTGGTGGTCACTATGGTGACTGTTAAAAGTCTATATAAAAATTTGGGCAGCACCTTCTTTTTCCTTTCCTTCTCTCTTTTTTTTTTCCTCTCTCTCTTTTTATTTCCCTCCCCCGTCCTTTGTTCTCTCGCCTAATCTCCCTCGCCTCTCGTCGCAAGATGCCATTGCTCGCCAGAGCCGGCCGCCATCGCTGGTATGTACTCCATCCCTCTCTCTCCTTTTTCAGCTCTTTCTTTTTCGATATATATACACACTATTTTTTTTAATTTTTCATTTTTTTGCTAGATTGAGTTTGTTGAAGCCTAATATTTGAGTTGATCTTCTCTTTCTCTCTGAGGATTCAAGTATAGATAGCATTTTATATATATATACTGTTTTTTAGTTAAATATAATTTATTTTTGAATGTCGAAAATGTTAGTTGGCTGCTATAATCTGTAACGCCCCGAATTTTTCACAAACTCGGGAACAAAAACAAACAACCATAGATCATCAAACCATCAATCCAAAATAATCAGAGCCAATTATATTTAATAATAATGAACTAATAATCTCCAAACAATAAATAGATAAATAAATAAATCCATCTCTAGTCTCCCAAACCGACACATATACAATAATAAAAATCCAATAAAGAAAATAAAATAAAAAAAAATGTGCAGTTCTCTTCCTAAAATAAAATTAACGAGCTACTCGAAATATCAACTCTGCCTAAGCGGTCCCATCACGACCCTCATCTAGTGCAACACTTGCACCTGCATCTAAAGTTATAGGGGTATGAGCACAATATACTAATGTATATTAAGATAATCAACTAGTGCTCAGAGAAAAATAGAAATTAAATAAATCATGCACGGGTGTCCGAATATAAACTTCTAACATGTCATGTCAACATATATCACATATCAAAAATATTTAAATTTAAATTTAAGTATTTTGAACACAACTTAAAATAAAATAAGTTATTTTAACAAACCATATTATTAATTATTGGGTTAGGTACCGCTACTCAGTCATCCTATGTCTCAACCATAGGCTACCAAAATATTAACTCATCAATGTTTCCTAGGTTACTAGCCTATTAGACACGATAATCCAACCCCGTGCGGGTTCCTACTCTTTCACCAACAGAGTTTTTAGCACCAACTACTTATCTTGGTACCGCTCATAACCCAAAACCAAAATCGTAAAATCAATGAATAAATAATTAGTTATTTATTCAAATCCAAGTCATACTTTAAAAATATATATTTTTTTATTTAAGGTTCCATAACAAACACAAATTTTAAAATCAAAAATTTTTTACATCAACTAAATTTTGATTCCTTAAAGTCAAAATCAATTTATACATATTTTTCCAATCAACAAGACAGCCACAATCACATAATTTATCATGTAACAATAAACTAAATAATCACAAAGATTCACAAAATTAAATCACACATAATAAATTTAATTTTTATTTAACTCCACCCCTACCTCAAACTAAATTCTGAATCTGTTGCGAAAAAAATATACCCAATTTGCCTTTGTAATCCGCTGCCAGTCGCGACCACAAAACAAGAAAAATTGAATCTGTTGCCCCTTGGTTAAACCCTACCATGATGCCGCTTTCTCTCTCTCTCTCTCTCTCTCTTTCTCTTTTTTCTTGCCCACTGCAGTGTGCAACCATGAATATAGATATATTTCTATATATACATGACTACCAATATGAATCCAATTTGGATTCAAATTCTCTCTTTCTGTTTTTTTTTTTTTACTTCCTTTCCGAATCACTAACCTTATATATATATATTTACACCGCCGCTTAAGAGAATCCAAATTGGATTCGAAATCCTCTTTTTTTTTTTTCCTCCTAACCTCTCTCTGCCAGTGTACTAATTGTCTCCTATTTACATATATATACACACTATATATGGTACCAGATATACTCATACACACAAAGCTAACCATTACCAAGTTGTTAAAATCTTAAAAAGTGTAGAATTCAACTACATTCTGTAGCTAAGCATCTATAATATAATTTAATAAATACTTAACATTATTTCCGCTAATATCTACATAAATATTAGCATTATGTACTATATTCATTTTTTTAGAAATAATTGGTGTTTTATTTAATTAAAATTGTACCATTATTTAAAATTCACAAACATATTTAAATATATAAAAAAAAATCTTATGCAATCTGTGTCCACAACAAAATCGATATTTAATCAATACCTCAAAAATTTAAACCAAATCCAATTCCACGTTATCAAATATTAATTAAATTAACCAAAGCAAGTATTAAAAATTGTGGGTCATCACGTCCTACCCTCCTAAAAAAATTTCATCCTCGAAATTTAGAAAATACCTGAATCATTAAATAGTTCTGGATATTTATTCCTTATTTTTGACTCCGTTCCCAAGTCGATTCCTCGACACCATGATGGTTCCACAGCACTCTAACTAAGAGAATGGTTTTCCTTCTTAGAACTTGTTCTTGTGAATCTAAAATCTTCACTGGTCTCACTTCGTATGTCACATCAGAGTCAATTTCAAGTTCGGTCCAATCAAGAACATGTGATGGATCAGCATTATACTTCCTCAGCATTGATACATGAAAAATATCATGTACACCAGATAATTATGGTGGCAAGGCAAGACAATATGCCATATCTCCAATTCTAGCCAAAATCTTACATGGTTCAATGAATCTAGGTGAAAGCTTTCCTCTGCGACCAAAACAAAACAACCCTTTTCGTGGTAAGACCTTTAAGAACATATGATCTCCCACCTTAAACTCTAGTGGTCTCTGTCTCCGGTCAACATAGCTCTTTTGGCGACTCTGCGCTGTCTCAAGTCTTTGGCAAATAACTTTAACTTTCTCAGTGTTTTCCTTTACAAGCTCTAGCCCAATAACTAAAGCTTCTCCAATTTTGGTCCAACAAACTGGTGATCTACACGACCTACAATATAACGCCTCACAAGGTGCCATCCAAATACTTGACTGGTAACTATTATTATGGGCAAATTCTTCTAGTGGCAAGTAATGCTCCTAACTGCCTTGAAAATCAAGTACATAAGCTCTAAGCATATCTTCTAGAATCTAAATGGTCCGTTCTGATTGTCCATCAGTCTGTGGGTGGAAGGCTATACTAAGTGACAATTGAGTCCCCCTAGCTGCTTAGAGCCCCTGCCAAAATCAAGAGATGAAACTAGAATCCCTATTTGAGACAATGGAAACAGGAACTCCGTGAAGTCTTGCAATCTCCATGCAATAACCTGAATTTTTTTTTCTTAATTAAATTGCTAAAGTGTGGTGGTGATATTTGTTATAGTAAAAATCTAGAAAATTGAGGATTTGAAAATATTTGGAATAATAAAATTAGTTGGAAAGATTTTCGGATTGAATTTCACCCTATGTGGGAGTTTAATGTAGAATTTCTAAAATTTTTATCCAAACACTTTTTAGCCCAATTACTTATTTGGTTCAAACCAAGCCCATTAACCCATGGGTCAACCCTTTTCTTTGACTCACCTCAACTCACTTCAACTCACTTTATCACTCAATGAGTTGACTCATGAATAGTTGCTCTAAATTATTTCCCGACAACTTCATTTTCCATCTTCCATACACTCTCACCATCTTTCAAAATTATTTGACTAATTAGACAAAGAGAAGACCCTACATTGATGACCTTAAAGCATCTTTTTCAAATTATTTAGCAAACAAGATTTAAAGCATTTTGTTTGAAAGCTAGAATTATTTAAAGCATTTTGTTAATTTCTCAAAAAGCTAGCATGATTGTTTAAATTTGTCAAAAAGTTAGCATGATTCCCGGATCATGCCACCCATCCTCATCTATCCTCCAACACCTTTCTTAAATTATATGGTTAGATAGTCAAAAAGCAAGCATGATTTTTGGATCATGCTACCAAATTGTATATGCATGATCTTACCTTAGTTGATTTGAAGCATGATTATTTTCTCCACCAATAACTTTCTCTACACTCCCATGATTTCTATAAATTGTGTGCTTTCAAAGAGAAGAAAAACAATAAGAAAGAAAAAAATATATTTTTATCAAGTGTGGTTGGAGATTTGGTGTTGCTTGAAGGAAGAAGAAAGGCTTGGAATTTTTCAATTGGGTGGTGTTCAAAGCTCAACTCATTTTTCCTTCTCAGAATTAGTCATCAATATCTTCATTGAGGTAGGATGACGAACCTCCTAAAATATATTTGATGTCTTTTCTGGGTTTGAAGTATGAAACTTGATTGTGATAAAAATAAATACCCGTATATTGGGGGTAGGGAAGCCAAAATTTTGACTGATATAACTCAGTATGCTGACAGCTCTCTATTTGTAACTTCTTATGTGCTTCTGACCCCTAAAACGGTGGAATTAGGCTTCGGCTAAAACATAAAAGTTGTAGCCCTTTCAGTTTTCTTTCCAACCCAAAAGGAATTGCATCAATCCGATTTGTGAGTCAAAAGTATGCCTAAAAATACTGAGCATGTGTAAAACTGTATTTTCTGAACAAACTTAATTCAAGGCTGTTTTTGCACCTTTAGACCTTAGAATTTTAAAAAGTGTGAAACATGAAAGTTGTAGGTCTTAAAGTCTAGTTTCTACAAATATAAAGTTTATAGATATTGGAGTTTTGCTCTATTTTATATGAATTTTCTTTTAAGCTGCTGTCTCAATTTAGTTTTTAATTGATGCTTGTTTGGATTTTTTTAGAATATTATGTTTAAAGATTTATTTAAATTTCCAATTCCTTTCTGTTAGTTATTGTCATGTTAATAATTTCTATTGATATGAAATTATTTTAAACTGGATATTATATATTATTTGACACTCTAATATTGATGATAATTGACTTAGATAATCAGTTTCATCATGGATAGTTGGATGACTTATTCAAACTAAAATGCTAAGTATTTGATAAAACGCCCAAAGAAACAATGGACTTATTTTTTTTTTCATTCGGTCTTTCTTAAATGAAGTTGATTTATTTTTAGGCATTATTTTGTCAATCTAGCATGTTATATAACTATATTTTTATGATTAAGTGAATTTAATGAACTCATTTAATACCTTCCTAAACATTGGAATAATTCTGTGGACATTTATAGATATCTTGAAGCCAAAACCTATGATAAGGGTTTGGTTATAAATAAGATGATGATTGGAAATTTATTTAAATTATTTTGAATAAAATAAAACTTATCAATTTTGCTAAAAATTAAATATAAGTCCAAGAGCTATTTATTATCTTTATATTCCATAAAATAATAAAATAAAAGGTAAAAGAAGCAAAAATCGAGATTTACAGCCAATGAGGTTCGAACTTGCGACTTTAAATCGCAATTAGGGTTGCCCACCCACTAAGCTACCAACTTCGGCCTAATTAATATATCATTAGAAATAATTTTATTCTTATCAAATTTGGTACGGTAAACTTGTCAAAACAATTAACTAAAATACTAATTTGTATTCTAAACTTTTTTTACTTGCTAGTTGTTAATTTACATGTAGTACCTATCTTTGTGATAATGATATTGGTGACTATGTTAAATCTTTGATTTATTTAGAATTACTATTAAATTATGGATTTAGATAAAGTGCTTAAAAATATACTGCATGTGACTGAATAATCTCACTTTTGATTCATCGCCCAGGAACATTGCCGGTTGTTATTAAAAATGTCTGATTTCCATACAAGGTACCCTTGGAATGTAAAAGGGTGAGAAGAAATTAAGGCACTCGGTGCTAAAGTTATTTTTGGCAATGGGGTGATGGGTGGGTAGAAATGGCCTTTTAGATGAAGATGGGAACATATATTTTAGTTGGGAGATGCTCCTTTCTGACCTGGCCAGTCAGGTAACCGGTCGCGACGGTTAGGTTTTTGGTAGGTGACACCGTCGGTATGCATTGGATGCTAAGCCCGTAAAGTCACTGGTTCCCAAGGCTAGGGGTAGAGGAGGATAGGAGTATGATTATCTTAGGAGGATTTAGATTAAACTCATTTATGAAATTTTACTGTGACTAGCAACCTCTCCTGTTATGTATGAATGATGTCTTGAAATTATTTAATTATATTTAATTCCTCTCGATTAGTATTTTATAAAAATACATATATATATATATATATATGAAACCTATATCGCTATGGGGTTTGTTCCTGAGACCTTGAAGATCTAAATCTGAGATCCCTACCACTGTGACACAGACTTCATTGTGGTACACACATCAATATTTAACTATTTTTACATGTAAGTAAAATAGTAGTTACGGTGACGGTTTCATCGAACCGTTGTAAGTATAATTTACATTATTTAGTTGAGATCTATTGAATTAATTGTTGCATAAACAGTATGCCACCTAAACACATTCACTGTAATGGGTCACTTAAATATTCTATCAGAGGAGTTATCTATTTTTTTCTTCTTTCCTGCGCAGAGCTGGAGGACTTTATTTTTTTTTTGTCTGTAACAATTGTTGGATGATTGTAATTATTAAGCTTAGACCTAATTTGTTTTTAATTGGTATGTAATGTTAATTGCGTTGTTGGGACACTTAGATGGCTCTGTTATTTTTTTTTTCTATCTTTATTTTATGCCCTGTAGTTGAAATCCCGTCAAATGATTCAGTCCAATGACTTATAAATATTGTTGGATAAACAAGGGACTTTGAATATATTAAATTTTTCTTGCAGGTTAACCCCAGTTTGGAGGAAAAATTCTAGGGTGTGATAGAGTATTATTATCATCTTATTTTTATACCTAACAAATAAATCCTAAGTCACCCCTGTGCATTCGGTTATGAAAATCCGGGGCATGACACTCCACTTACCCAAAAAAAAAAAAGCCTTACATTCTCCTTGATATAAAGTCGAGCAAGAGTATTTATAGAATCAGTTAAACGAATAGGTAGGAAATGAGCTGACTTTGTCAATCTATCCACCACCAGCCATATTGTGTCATGACTCTTTCGTGATCTCGGTAATCTAGAAACAAAATTCATTGTCACATTCTCCCATTTCCACATTGATACTAGTAGTGGCTCTAACATAACCACCGGTCTCTAATGTCTAGCTTTAACTTGTTGACAAGTAAGGCACCTACTAACGAATTCCGCCACCTCCTTTTTCATTCCTACCAAAAAGAATTGTTGGCATAAGTCGTGATACATCTTCATACCTCCTCAATGCACTGCAAGTTTGGAGTGATGAAACTCTCTTAAGGCCTTGTCTCTAATAGATGCTGGCACAAATAATCTACCTTGATATCTCAAACCATTATTTGTATCAAAGGTCCAGCCTGGTAATCCTTCTGCACTTAACACCTTTGCCTGATTCACATCGGACTCAACATCTAATCTTTGAGCCTCTATTACACGGGTGACCAACGTCGGTTGTGCCACCATAGAAAAAAAGTAGTATGCCCTTCTTCTTCTGTTAGGCGAAGATCAAACTCCCCAGTTTCCTTAATCATATGCCATTCCCTCATTGCAAGACTATCCAAAACATTACGGGTCTTTTGACTAAGGGCATCTGCAACCACATTTGCTTTCCCTGGATGATATTGCAATTCAAAGTTATAATCTTCCATGTATTCCATCCATCTTCTTTGTCTCAAATTTAAATCTTTCTGGGTAAAGATATACTTCAAACTCTTGTGATCTAAGAATACCTTAAACTTCTCTCCATATAGGTAATGTCTCCAATTGTTCAAAGCATAAATTACTTTTGCTAACTCTAGGTTATGTATTAGATAATTTTGCTCGTGAATCTTTAATTGTCTTAACCCGTAGGCTACAACTGTACCTCCTTGCATTAGCACACACCCTAATTCATCTTTAGATGCATCACAATACACTGTATATACCCAATCCTCTTTCTGGAATCACTAACACTGGTGTAGAAGTTAATCTCATTTTCAACTCTTGAAATGACTTTTCATAAGCCTCATTCCACACAAATTTCACTCCTTTTCAAGTCAACCTGGTCATTGTGTGGCTAACCTCGAAAAATCCTGAACAAACCTTTGATAATATCTAGCTAATCCCAAGAAACTTCAAATCTCAAATACTGTCTTTGGTTGCGGCCAATCCATAACTGCTTTTATCGTAGATGGGGCTACTGAATCCCCTTCACTAGACACGACATGTCTGAGAAACTTCACTTCTTCAAGCCAAAACTCACACTTACTTAACATGGTGTAAAGCTTGTGCTGCCTTAGAGTTTTGGAGTACTAATCTCAAATGCTCCTCATGCTCTTCCTTGCATCGAGAATACACCAACACATCATCAATGAATATTACCACAAATTTATCTAAGTAAGCACTGAATATTCTGTTCATCAAATCCATAAAAGCTGCAGGGGCATTTGTTAACTCGAAAGGCATTACTAAAAACTTGTAATGCCTGTATCGAGTCTTAAAAGCCATCTTTGGTACATCCTCCTTCTTCACTTTTAATTGATGATACCCTAATCTCAAATCAATCTTCAAAAAGCACTGTGAACCCCTAAGCTGGTCAAACAAGTCGTTGATTCTTGGCAGGGGGTATTTATTCTTTATTGACACCATATTTAGCTTCCTGTAGTCGATGTACATCCGCAACAAACCATCTTTCTTTGTCATGAACAATGTCGGTGCTCCCCACAATGAAGTATTAGGATAAATGAAACCTTTAGCAATCAAGTTCTCATGCTGAGCCTTTAGCTCAACCAGTTCTACTAGAGCAAGTCTATAAGGTACCATGGATATTGGCTCTGTGCCTGGAATCAGATCAATACTAAATTCCACTTCTCGTTCTAGTGGCAACTCTATCAAGTCCTTCGGGAGTACATTTAGAAACTCACACAAAACTAGAGGCAACTTTGTAATAACCCAGATTTCTTTTATAATTTAATTTAATTTGAAAATTTTTACTCGATAAATTTAAGTTGCTATTTAAATTTAATATTTGAAATTTTTGAATTTTTATAAAAAAAAAAGAGAGATTTATTTTTGGTTATATGTGAAAAGATTTTAAATTTTAGGAAGAATGTGTAATTTTCCTAAACCTATGGGGAATAGGAAAATAATTAATTTGGTTAGGGGTAAAATCCTACTTCTATAAATATATAAATCTGTATTTAATTTTGATTAAATAAAACCCTAGATAGAGAGAGAACCAGAGAGGAGGAAAAAACTGCCGCTGCGGTGAGAAAAAAAAATCTGCTGTCGAGTTAAGGAGGTAAGGGGATGGAACTTCTATCTGTTTGTTTGTGTATGTGTATGTAAAACATATATATATATAGGAATTATTTGTTTGTCTTTTGGATGATCTCATTCGGCATGAAAAAAAAGACGAAGTTGGGATGTTAAAACATGCTTGGCAGGAGGTTTTGATGTTTTATATACATATATATATTTATATTATAGGAATGGTGGCCGGTTGGTATACATATATATATAAATATTATAAAAAAAAGGGTTGGTGGCAGATTGATCACATGGATGATAAATTAATTAATGGACTTCCCTGGGTAATGATTGCATATATATATATATATATATAATGTTCCTTTAAGTGAACAATTGGCACGTTTAGGCTCCAATAGGTAATGTTGAACTTGCTGGAACTTTTGTTGAATCAAATCAAATACACTATTTTGTCCTTTATGTATTTTGTCTTTATATGCAATTACATCATAATTCTATTAGTTTGATATTAACTTTATCTTTACATGCAATTAATCTCACCAACGTGACACTTGTGTGTTTGTGTGCATTGTTGTTCGTGGACACTTCCGTCTTAACCATATATTAGTTTGTTTAATTTCATGTTCTGTATTAGCTTATTGAATATTGCTTTTCATTAAATACCGAAAATGTGACATTGCCTGTTAGATGAGATATATGTAAGTATTATTTGATGTGTTGATGAATTGAGGAGTAATAATGCGTAAAACTTAAGGTAAGAAGAATTTATTTAATGTGGTTATAAAATAAAATTTAATAATATGTTTCATTTAGATTGAGAGGTACTGAAAATATCGGGTATACGTACCTAAGGGTTGAGAGTCCCGAACCTGCACGGGGTTGGTTATCGATTCCAGTAGGCTAGTAACCTACGAACGAGCAGATGCCTAAGGGTGGCATATTACATTCGTAAGGTTTTGGCCTAGGAAGCAGACGCCGAAGGATGGTGTATATTGGTTGGGTCCTATTTCTACGGGACAACCAAGCAGACATCAAAGAATGATATATATTGGTTGGGTCTTGTTTCTACGAGACAACCAAGCAGTAGTATCTTGAAATCAAATTGTTTCTTTCTTGATGTGTTTGATGGTACTAAAACACAATTAAATTGTAACGAAGATTAAATTAATAAATTGATTTAATTTCTTGTTTGAAATTGCTACTTGTGCATAGTTGTTTCACTTAGTAGCATGCTAAGGCATATTGCATTTATATTGTTATTATTAGGGTTCCAAGCACACGTGGTATTAGTGCTAAACCCCTTACAGCTTGTGATGCAGGTAATGAATTTGAGTCACGTGCTGGACCTTCTGAGCATAGGAATTAAATTTTTTTTATTATTATTTTTATATAATTGTTTTTAGACTTTAGGAAGTTACTTTTGAGTGGATTGTGACAAACCTCTGTTTTTGAGGTGAATGTTAATTATTATTATTATTATTTTTGATTGGTTGGGTTTGGTTTTGGAGCTTTGTTTGCCTAGTGGATTAAACTGAGGCATTTATTTAAATTTAAGGTTTAGTTTTAATTATTTTATTTTGTTGCTCCATAGTATGTGTGTATGGCTTTGGTGTGGAACAAGGAAAGTTATTAAACGGTGTAATGTGTGTTCTTTGGTTCACGTACTAAGGTTGTGAAACCCGGGGTGTGACAACTTGGTATCAGAGCCTAGGTTTAGAATACCTAGGGACAGTGGGTCTTTTATTTTTCTAAGTGCTATGTGCTTATATGCTAGTTTGTTTTGTTGTGATACGTGAATTTGATATTTTGTTGGACTTAGAATGTTCAGGAGGTGTTAACCTTAGTATATTTTTTGTGAATATTTAGAGAATGCCGCCACATGTAGCTCCAGGTGCTAGAGGTAGAGGCAGGGGCCATGGCCGTGGTCGTGGTAGGGGCCGAGGCCGAGGGATTCAGGCTGGGCGGGGCCACGAAGCTCCAGTTGATGATGTTCCTGTTGCTGTAGGAGTGTCATAAGAGCAAGGGTCATATGCTGGGGTTGGAGCAGAGGTTCCATTAGGGGTGCCACACGTGGCTGAGGTGCAATCCGAAGCACCAAGTGTGTCGCAGGCAGGAATGGTGGACCCACAGATGTGGATGCAACAAATGGCTGCAATGTTTGCTAGAGGAATGCAAGCGAGTCAGCCTACAGCTCCGTATGAGAAGTTTAGAAGAATGAAATCTCCTACTTACTCTGGCACAGCAAACACTGAAGAGGTTGAGAAGTTTTTGCACGAGAACGAGAAAATATTTGAAGCGATGCAGTTAAATGAGGATAAAACCAAAGTCTTGCTTGCTGCTTTCAGTTGGAGGGTGCTGCAGCGGATTGGTGGAGTACTGTGAAGGGGTCTCGTGGGGCATCTACACTTTCTTGGGATGATTTTAAGGAGCGTTTCAGATACTACTTCTTCCCACAGTCTCTGAGAGATGCTAAACTTGATGAGTTTCTGAATTTGACTCAAGGGCCAATGACTGTGCTGGAGTATGGGCGTAAATTTACCTCATTGGCCAAATATGCTAAGGAGTTAGTGTCCACTGAACGCACCAAGTGTAGACGATTTGAGAAGGGATTGAGGCCTGCTGTCAGAGATTGGATAGTGCCTTTGGGGCTTAATGAATATGAGACCTTGGTTGATCGAGCAATGACAGTAGAGAAGAATTTGGCAGATACCAGGGCACAGAATGAAGCTAGGCAAGGAAGGACTCAGCACCAGGAGAGCAGACCCACCAAAAGGTAGAGAGAGAATTTACATAGGGCATAGTTGATTGGACATCAATTGATACATGTTTATACATTCAAATTACACTTGCACACATCATAAAAAGATATAAAATCTATGTTTTGTGCAGGTTTCATCTCTATATCTCCAAAGTGGATTGTGTGTTGATTTCCATCACAAGAACAAGAAATTAAGCTACATTGAGGATGTTGAGAAGAAAGCATGCTGCACAACACATCAAAGGATTGAAGCTATTTCAGAAGAAGAAGAAAATTCAGTTGAAATCAGTGCAAAGAAATCAGAATCACTATTCTGGAAATTTCTGCAGCAGGGGATCGTATTCGAATATGGGTTTACTGTATTCGAATATGAGCTTCTTCACAGCAACGAATTCCATGTGACCCCAACTTCCCCACGTGATGTAATCTGCAATCCAGGGAGGGCAAATCAGGAAAAGATATAGGAGAGAGAAGAAGCCATCATGAAGGGAACATTCGGTTAGAGGAGAGAGAAAAGAGAGGGGAGAGAAGGAAGGAAGAAAGAAGGAGGAAAAGACCCACGCGACAAAACAGGGGCATTCGGCTGAGATTTTTCAGATTTCGTAGAGGGAGTTTTAGAGAGTTTTTCATTGAGAGTTCAGAGTTTTATATTGGAATTTTAATTCAGCATTGGAGTTTTGGAGATTTACACATTGAATTCATTCCAATTTCTGTAATCAGATTTTGAAGTCTAAATCCATTTAACTTTCAATTTCAGATTGCAATGTCTTCCAATCAGATTTCCATTTCTGTTTTTCTTCATTTCAACATGCTCGGCTAAGTTTTCTTGAGCCAAGGCAAGGGTAATGCCCTTCCAATGAATCTCAAGTGGCCGAACTTCATGAATTTACCTTGAGTTTTTATGGTTATCAAATCAATTTGCAGCTGGGTGTCTTAGAACTCATTGATTCAAGACCCGATTAATCCAACTTTGTATATCCTATTGATGAGTTCATAGGTGTTGCTTAACTTAGAACTCTCATGACATTGTTGTATGTGGGTTGCTAGAATTAGAACTCCTATTGTCCTTAAAATAGGTTATGCACATTGAGTGTTTAATCCATGGTTTGTTTCAATTGAAATTAGTTTTCTCAAAAATCAGTACAAATTGATTTGGTAAATTTATAAGCTCTTGGCACTTGAAATTCATTTGGATTGGTATTAAACTTGCCTTGCTCAACCTTTTTATCATTTAATCTTTAGTTTAAATTCACTTTGCTTTTGGAAAGTTAGTTCAAAATCATCAACCAACCAAATCAGATTTTAATTTTCTATTTTACATTTTTCTGTGAGTAGTGTTTTGCCAAATTAATCTCCATTAGAGTCATTCACTTCATTGCTCCCTAGATCCCTGTGGAAATGACCTGGGACTTACCAGTTATTTTGTGCTTCAACCACACCTTGCACTTGGGGGAAAACTTGTCTTGACTTACCTCACTTAACATTTTCTTTAACTTTGAATTTATAATCTGAATTTTCATTTGAGCTTTTATCTTGAAGTGAGGTAATTAAACAAGAAGAAGCACAATTTTATGGCGCCGTTGCCGGGGATCTTTGAGAAGCAATGGTGTTTTGAGCCTTTGGAGCATTGACTGGCAGTACATCTCACCATCATCTTCAACAACAGAGCTGCTTAACTTGTTGAGTAACTTTGTTTCATCTCTATTTCTATTTCTTTTATAGTTTTAGTTGTTAGTTTAGTTTTAGAACTGCTTGCATCTGAATCCTGAAATTCTGATTCGAATCTGTTTCATCTGATATTCGAATACGGCTGCATTTCTCTGCTGAGAGCTGTAGTTGCAATTCTCTGTGAATCAGTAGATGAAATTGTGAAGTTAGGAGTTTAGATTGGAGTTTTGTTTCAGTCTGAATTTCTGTTTATGCTTTTAAGGTCTGGTAAACTGGTTGGAAACAGATCTGAATTACATTCTCCATCTTCTCTTGCTGAATTGATTGAATTTGCTGCACTACATTCCCAATCTGATTTTTCTGTTGCACATATGGATCCACCACCACCTGTTCTGCCGGAAGGAAGTGTTCAAGGAGAGAATGACCAAATGGATCAAAATATCCTTAGACCTCTCCGAGAATATCTTTATCCAGCTAGACAAACCACTCCATCTTGCATTGTTCTTCCAAATGGACATCAGAATTTTTATCTTAAACCTGGAACAATTCAGCTGTTACCAACTTTTCATGGCATGGACTCAGAAAATCCTTACATGCATATGAAAGAATTTGAAGATGTTTGTGGAACTTGCATTGATAGGAATGTTAATGAGGACATGGTTAGGCTTAAATTATTTCCATTTTCATTGAAAGACAAGGCAAAAATGTGGTTGAATTCACTTGAGCCTAGATCAATAGGTACTTGGAGAGACATGCAAACAAAATTTTTGAAGAAGTATTTTCCTGCAAATAGAACTGTGATTCTTCAACAGCAAATAATGAATTTTGTGTGTAAATCCAATGAAACATTTGCTCAAGCATGGGAAAGATTCAAGGAATTATTGCAAGCATGTCCACATCATGGTTTTGAATCTTGGAGAATTGTTAATTTTTTCCATAATGCATTAACTCCAAATCTGAAAATGTTGGTTGCCACCATGTGTAATGGTGAATTCTATGACAAAACTGCTGAAGAGGCTTTACATTTCTTTGATGCTTTAGCTGAAAACACTAAACAGTGGGAGGTAGTCTCCCCATTTTGTTCTGAATTTTCTGACAGATCAAATGATAGAGGAAAGCTCCATCTCAATGAGGCAGATGATGTTGGAGCTAGGCTGGCTGCATTGTCAAGAAAGATTGAATTGATGGAGCAAAAGAAGCAAACATTGAAGGAGAGTGAAGTGAAGTGTGTGATGTGTGAAACCGCAGACCACAGGACTGATGATTGCCCAACACTTCCAGCCTTTAAGGAAGTTCTCTATGGTCAAGCAAATCCCACACAAGCTGCAAGACCCTTCAATCAAAATCAGGGGATGAACACATATTCGCAAGGCCATAGTCCATATTCGAATAGCTACAACCCTGGCTACAGAAATCATCCAAACCTTTCTTGGAAAGCAGAAGCACAGAACCAACAATACCAACCTCAACAAAATGTGCAACCCCAACCATTTCCTCCTCAGCCTTTTCAACCTCAGCAGAATTCAAATTTTTATCAGCCACCTCACAAAAGATCTTTGGAAGACACCTTGCAACAATTTATGCAAGGGCAGATTGGAACCAACAATCAGAATTCCAAGTTTCAAGAGCAGACAAACAGGGCCATGGAAGACATCCGAAGTCAATTGTCAAAGCTAACTCAAGCTTTAACCATCAGAGAATCAGGAAAGCTTCCATCTCAGCCCAGACCAAATCCTACAAGCCAAGTTCATTTCAGTGAATCATCTTCATCTGCTGCAAATGAAAATCTGGAGCATGTACAAGCTGTTTCAACATTGAGAAGTGGTAAGCAAATTGTCAAGCCAGATTACAAACCGCCTGCTGAAGAAATTGAGGAAGAAAATGAGCAAGAAATCATGAAAAATAAAGAAGAAGTGCAGCTGAAACAGAAATTGGACAGCAAAACAGAAAGTGAACAAAAACAGCAATTTAGCACTTCTGAGAAAGAAGTCATGTTTCAGAATGAAGAGCAAGAATTGAAGCAAAATGAAAGACTAATTGGGGACAACAAGTTGGACAGACAATTTGAGAAAAAGCAGAATTTGAGTCAAGAAAATCAGGAAATTCTGATGCAGCCAGAGGGATATTCGAATACCAGCAAGCAACATTCGAATAGCAGTAAGCAGCAAATCAGAATCCAGAGAACAGAGCAGGTAAATTCTGAAAATAAAGAGGAAATTTCTGACAATAAGAAAAAAATTTCTGAAGAAAATCAGTTTGAAAAGAGTGAGAAAGAGTTTGAAAATAAAGAAATTTTGAATAAAACCAATTTGGACAAATCTGAATTTTTTCCAAAACTTCCATTTCCACAAAGATTGAACAAAGCCAAGAAAGAGAATTTGAATTCTGACATCTATGAATTGTTCAAACAAGTCAGAATCAATATTCCCTTACTTGATGCAATTAAACAAAATCCATCCTATGGAAAATTTTTGAAAGATTTGTGTACTGTTAAGAGGAAAATGAATGTGAAAGAAAGAGCATTTTTGACTGAACAAGTGAGCTCCATTTTGCAATTTAAAACTCCTCCCAAATATAAAGATCCAGGTTGCCCCACCATAGCCTGCTTAATTGGGAATCAAAGGGTAGATCAAGCTTTGCTAGATTTAGGTGCAAGTGTCAACCTCTTACCATTCACTGTTTACAAACAGCTGGGGTTGGGAGAACTTAGACCAACTAGGGTGACACTACAACTTGCTGATAGGTCAGTTAAAGTCCCTAGGGGTGTGGTGGAGGATGTTTTGATTCAAGTGGATCATTTTTACTTTCCAGTGGACTTCATAGTGTTAGACACTCAGCCCATTCAAGGAAACCAACCAGCTGTACCTGTCATCCTAGGAAGACCATTTTTGGCCACCTCAAATGCCTTGATCAATTGTAGAACTGGAGTTATCAAGCTCTCCTTTGGAAACATGACAATTGAGAAAAACATCTTTAAGGTGACCAAGCAGCCGAGTGATTATGAGGAGGTAGAGGAAGTTGATTGGATTCAAACAACCACTCAAGATCACTTTGATAGAGAGTATTTTGATGACCCTTTGGAGAAAGCTTTAGTGAATAATGAGCAAGTAGATTTCCTAGCTGATTTTGACTTGGAGAATTGTGAGGGAGGAGAATTTGAGGAAATGAAAAATTCAGTGCTGATGATGAATCAGTGGAGACCAACTGTTGAGTCTTTAGAGCTGCCCATAGCCAAGCCTTTGTCATTTTTGGACCAGCCACCAAAACCTGAGAGAAAACCTTTGCCAAGTGACTTGAAATATGTATTTTTAGGTGAGGGAGAGTCCTATCCAGCTGTCATTTCATCTCAGCTGAGTTTGGACCAAGAAAATAGACTTGTGGAAGTCTTGAGGAAGCATAGAGGAGCTTTGGGCTGGACCATAGCAGACCTGCAAGGAATCAGTCCACTGATTTGCACCCATAGGATATTCTTGGAGGAGGAGGCCAAGCCTATTAGGCAAATGCAAAGGAGACTCAATCCCAACATGAAAGAGGTTGTTAGAGGGGAGGTAATCAAGCTTTTGGATGCTGGAATTATCTACCCCATCTCAGATTCTAAGTGGGTGAGTCCAACTCAGGTAGTGCCTAAGAAATCTGGAGTGACTGTGATTAAGAATGAAAAAGAGGAACTAGTTCCAATGCGCATCCAAACAGGATGGCGCATGTGCATAGATTATAGAAAGTTGAATGCAGTCACAAGGAAAGATCACTTCCCTCTTCCATTCCTAGATCAGGTATTGGAAAGAGTGGCAGGGCATGCATTTTACTGTTTCTTGGATGGTTACTCTGGGTATAATCAGATTGAGATTGCATTGGAGGATCAAGAAAAGACCACATTCACTTGCCCATTTGGCACATTTGCATATAGGCGTATGCCTTTTGGTCTTTGCAATGCTCCTGCAACATTTCAGAGATGTATGATGAGTCTGTTTAGTGATTTTGTAGAGAGATTCCTTGAAGTTTTTATGGATGACTTTTCAGTATATGGCAGTGACTTTGATACATGTTTGGGAAACTTAGAGAAGGTTTTGATTAGATGTGAGGAGAAAAACTTGGTTTTGAATTGGGAAAAATGCCACTTTATGGTAACTCATGGAATTGTCCTTGGCCACATAGTGTCTTCTAGGGGGATAGAAGTAGACAAAGCTAAAGTGGAAATTATTCAAAAACTTCCTACCCCTAGATGTGTTAAGGATATCAGATCATTTCTTGGCCATGCTGGGTTTTATAGAAGGTTTATTGCATCATTCAGTGCCATTGCTAGACCTTTGTGCAACCTTCTATCCCAGGATGTTCTCTTTGATTGGACACCAGAGTGTCAGGCCTCATTTGATAGACTTAAGAGTTTGCTCACCTCAGCTCCCATTATGCAGCCACCAGACTGGACTTTACCATTTGAGATCATGTGTGATGCTAGTGATTGTGCCATTGGTGCAGTGCTAGGACAGAGGAGGGATAGGAGACCACATGTGTTGTACTATGCTAGCAAAACCCTTAGTGAAGCACAAAGGAATTACACTACTACTGAGAAGGAGTTGCTAGCAGTAGTATATGCCTTGGACAAGTTCAGATCATACCTGGTAGGTTCTCATGTCATAGTATACACTGACCATGCTGCTTTGAAGTATCTCTTGACCAAACCTGATGCTAAGCCTAGACTTATTAGATGGATTCTTTTGCTTCAAGAATTTGATTTAGAAATCAAGGACAAAAAGGGAGTTGAAAATGTAGTTGCTGATCACCTTTCTAGACTCCCACATCAAGATTTAGCATCCTTTGATTCTCCCATCAATGAGACATTCCCTGATGAGCAGTTGTTCCACATAGACTCTTCTGAGGTACCTTGGTTTGCAGATATAGCCAACTACCTAGCTTCAGGTATTGTGCCTTCTCACTGGACCATGTTGGATAGAAGAAAGTTCTTTAGGAATGTGAGACACTTTTTCTGGGATGACCCTTATTTGTTTAAGTATTGCTCAGATCAAGTCATAAGGAGATGCATACCCGAGAGTGAAGTACAGAGTGTCATTAGTTTTTGTCATACTCTTGCATGTGGAGGTCATTTTTCAGCTAGGAAGACAGTGGCAAAGATTTTACAGAGTGGATTATTTTGGCCTACCATGTTTAGGGATGTGCATGCCTTTTGTGTTGCTTGTGATAGGTGTCAAAGGCTTGGTAAGATCACTAGGAGAAACATGATGCCACTTCACCCCATTTATGTGCTTGATATCTTTGATTGTTGGGGTATGGATTTTATGGGACCATTTGTGAATTCATTTGGCAATGAGTATATCTTAGTGGCAGTGGATTATGTTTCAAAGTGGATAGAAGCTATACCAACTAAGACCAATGACCACAAGGTAGTGATAAAATTTTTGAAGGAAAATGTGTTTTCAAGATTTGGAATGCCAAAGGCCATGATAAGTGATAGGGGAACACATTTTTGCAATAGACATGTTGGTCTTTTGATGAAGAAGTATGGGGTGTTACATAAGGTTGGAACATCTTACCATCCCCAAACAAGTGGACAAGCCGAGTTGGCCAATAGAGAGATCAAGAGAATCATTGAAAAAATAGTGAATCCCACAAGGAAAGATTGGTCTTTGAAATTGGTTGATGCACTTTGGGCTTATAGGACTGCCTACAAGACTATCCTAGGCATGTCTCCTTATAGGTTAGTGTATGGAAAAGCTTGTCATCTTCCTGTGGAACTTGAACACAAGGCTTTTTGGGCAGTGAGACACTTTAATGAGAGCATCACTGAATCTGGTTTTCAAAGAAAATTGCAACTAAATGAGCTTGAGGAGATTAGAAATGATGCATATGAGAATGCTAAGATCACCAAGGATAGAGTGAAGAAATGGCATGATACACATATTCTCAAAAGAGAGTTGTTTGTGGGTCAAAAGGTCTTGTTATATGACTCAAGGTTACACTTGTTTCCCGGGAAATTGAAGTCCAGATGGAGTGGTCCATATGTGATTCAGAATATCACTGAGTTTGGGGCTGTTGACATTCAAAATCCAACCTCCAAAAATGTTTTTAGAGTGAATGGACAGAGATTGAAAGAGTATCATGAGAATTTCGTTGCTGAAGTGGAGAGTTGGGATCTTGAAGATCCCCCAAATTCTGTTTGAATGGAGGAAGAATTCTGATTTTGTATCATAGTAGTGTAGGTTCTGTTATGTTTTTTATTTTCTGTTTTCTTTGGTTTTTGTAATTTTCTTTCTTTCATCTAAAAAAAAAAAAAAAAGAAAAATTTTTCAGTTTGCAAGTTTTAACACATTGGTTTCAGCAAGTTCATGAAGAATTGAGAATTTCTGCTTTATGTTTTACTGATATGTGAATTTTCAAAGGTTGGAACTGACATGTGCTATTTGAGGTAGCAACATCACTTGTGGTGGACCTACTTGAGAGTCAAGTGGAATAAATGCATTGGCTTGATGTGTTTTGGGAGTATAATGCATTAACCAAAGTGGGTAGCACATGCTTTCAAATTGTTTCAGAATGCAGCCAAAGAATTTCAGTTGAGCATGCTTCATTAAGGATAAAGTCACATCAGCAGGTGCAACAAAAACTGATCAAATCTGGTACTGCTATTAAGTCCAAATCATCTCATTCGAATAGCTGAACAGTCATTTGAATAGGCCATCTTAGCACAAAATCTCATCTGTGAACAGCAACCCATCTTGCATACTTACTGATTTCCTGCATCTTGGTTGTTTGTGATGCTTGGCAAAACCTCATTGATCTTTAATTACACTCACCCCAGTTTGTGTTGTTTTGGTTCTACTGATTTGCATTTTCTTTGAGAATATTGCATTGAACAAGTTGGGGGGAGCAATTGTTTTGGTAATACCTTGGAGTTTCAGCTGGTCTACATCACTCAAACATGTTAACCTTAAACTCAGCAGGTACCCTTTTTCCCTTTGCACTTTATTCCAGATTGATTGACTTGTTTGTGCATTGAGGACAATGCTTGTTTTAGTTGGGGGGGGACACAATCTGAGTTTGTGAATGTGAATAATTTTGCTGAAATTTGCTGAATTGGGTGATTGGATATGATCAGAATGTTTTGAATATGATTTGGAATTGCTTGAATTGAATTAAGATCATGCTTATGTCAGTTTGAGTTTGCATATGTTGAAAATTTGAAAAAAAAAAAAAAAAAAAAATTTTTTTGAAACTTTGGAAAAATTGCAAAAATTCTTCTTGAATTAGTTATTCTTTTGAAATAATTTTCGAATCCTAGTTGTTGGCAAAACTTAATTTGAGTATTCTTAAGAAATGGAGAAGAATTTCTGGTTTTCTGGACACTGGAATTGCAAAGTGCTGATAACCCGTATTCGAATATGGGTCTGGGTATTCGAATATGATGTCAGTTTTAAATCCTGTATATACCCGTAAGTGGCCCCATTTAAGGTCCTGTTCTATTCGAATACGAGCCCTGGTGCCCACAACCCTGAAACCTTCACCATTCCACATCTTCTTCCAGCCTTTTACTTTCAGATTATCTGAGTGAGATTTTGAGTTGACATTGAAGGGAAGATTCAGATACAGAGCTGCGATTGAAGAAGCTAGGGTTTACAGCTTGGAGAATTTCTGATAAAGGGTGGAAAATCAACTGAAGCAAAATGCCACCAAAGAGGATGAAGAAGATGGCTTACAAAGGAAAGGCTAAGAGAAGGAGCATGAGGATTTTGAGCCAACATGGTAAGGGTTCTTCACTTGTTGTTCAGGAACCCATAACTTATGAACTGTCATCCTCTAAATCAGACCGTAGGTCTTCTTCTAGAACAGAATCATTCCATTCTGTAGGCAATGAGAGTTTGAGTGAGAGACATGAAACTCATGTCTCTAATGTTGAAAAGGAAAACTCTGTTGGAGTTCCTGAGAATGTGCCGATTGAGGAACACACCTCTGCTCCTGAGGATGAGGTCCACACCTCTGAAAAGGTTCCTGAAGATGAACCTGAAGCACAACCTGGCCATGATCTGTTTGATGAGGGTTCTTTTGATAATTTGAGGTTTTCCAACAAAGCTTCAAAGCTGAAATTTGATGAGAATTACAGCAAGAGAGCTGTGTTGACTGAAAGAGGAATTAAATTGGAGGATTACAATGAACCACCCTATGAATTGTTAGAGTTATTTGAGCAAAGGGGCTGGATACATTGGGTTACAACCAGTAGGAGGGCTGTGGTACCATATGTGAGGGAATTTTACTCAAATGCTGAAATAGGTATGATTCATGGGAGACCTGAGATAAACTCTAAGGTTAGAGGGAAGAGAATTAGTTTGAATCTTGAGAAGATTTCCTTCATAGGTCATTTGCCTGTTGAAAGAATACCCGAATCCACACCTAAACAAAAAGCAAAATGGGAGAAGCAATTGCATAAGGACAATTTGGCTAGGCTCTTCACAGCCAACCCTCGAGCTAAATGGACCACTTCTAGGATGTCCAAGTCAGGAATTACTCCCAAAAGTAATATCCTTCACATGCTGGTCTGTTCTTTATTTCTGCCCTATGCTTACAAGTCAACCATCACTCTTGAACAAGCCATGATTATGGGAAAGATGTTGTTAGGCATTCCCATGGATTTACCTTACCACATTTGGTTGGTTATTTCTCATGTGGTAGAGAAACCAGAATCCACTGCTGGGCTGCCTTTTGGAGGTTTAATTACAGAGATAATTGAGCACTTTTTGGGAATAGAGGAAGAGGCAGGAATGGCCATTGTGAAAGCTGCTCCTTTGATAGACAAAATATCCATGAATCGAAGTCGAGGGCAATTGAAGAAGGCTACTTCACCTGCAGTTGAGAACAATCAGCAGCAGCCAGCAGAGGATGAGGCAACTGAAGCAGCCCCCATGAGCACAGAGGAGAAGTTGAAATTAATCCAGAAAAATCAAGAAGTGCTGATGAGGGAAGTGAGTGAGCTGAGACAGGGGCAGCAGAAGCTTATTCGAATGGTGGAAAGCATATTCGAATGGAGTCAAGAAGGGAGAAATGCTTAATTTCAGTACTTCAGCCATGAGCCAGACTCTTTTGTCCTTGAAACCAGATTTTTGACAACAAATCTTTAGAATATTTCAAATATGTTTTGTCAACAATAGGATTTGAATTAATGTTCCTGCTGTTTGTTTCTTTTGATTAGGATTAAGTTGTTTTGTTTTACTTTTGCTACTTAGGACTTTGAACTTTCAACTTGGAATGAATGAAATTTCTGTTTTCTTAGAATTAGTAATGTCATTTGCATAATTTGGATTGAGCTGAGTTGAAGTATGAAATTTTAAAGAGTTGTTGTGATTGCCATGTGTTTTTAAGTTGAAAAGTGTGTGAATGGATTTAGTTTGAGGATTGTTGATCTAACATTTGTCTTGAAGAATGAATTTATGAATGAATAATGTGTTTTATGGATTTCCAGATATAGTGGAGACTTAAAACCTGAAGTGAGATATTTGAGCCTTAAACTTTGTCATGAGAGACTTCATTTACTCTAAGGGCTTTCCAAAAGCTCAAGCTTTTTGCACTTCAAATTACTTCAATAACTCCACTTATATTATTTTGCTTTGGGTGTTTGTGAAGTGATGGATGAATGGAACTAGACTTCTGATTCTTAACTTTTATGGTTGAATAGAAATGAAATCATAGAAATGATATTAGGCCATTTTTCTTAACATTTGAGCTTGGAATGCCTTTCTTTGATGAACATCATCCTTGGAGCCAAGTTTGAGCTTTATTAGAGCATTCATACTTCTTTATTCTTACCACATCATACCTTTAACCATTATGAATGCCCTTTAGCCTTCCCTAACAGATTGGAATACACTGAAAATATTAAGGAAGAGAAATGAACAACACTTTGGGATTTTGAGGTGAGAAGAAAGAAAATGAATGGAATGAGGAAAAGAAAATGTTAAGGGAAATTGTTGATAAAAAGAAAATCAAAAAGGTGGAAACTGTTTTACTTTTGAAAAACATTCACTTGAGGTTAATTTCAAAAAAAAAAAAAAAAAAAAAAAAAAAAAAAAGAAGAAGAAGAAGAAGAAGAATTGGAGAAGGGTAGAAGAAAGTTTATTTCAGTGTTCCAAATCAGTTTTTGAATTCCTTATCCTTCCCTTCTATTACCCTATTAAACCTCATGGCCCCATTACAACCCATTGCAAGTCCTAATTGATCTTTGAAAGAATTCTCATTCAATTGTGAAATTTAGGAATTAAGGAATCATGGTGAAAATTCTGAAATTATTTTGCTACATCATTCCTTCATGGAGTTATGCCAAGTCTAATTCTTTCTTGAATACATCGTTTTTGACTTGTTGATGCCACCTTCTAGAATTTGATGAACATTTACTCTTAATAGGGGCATCTTGAGTGAAACCTTGTGTGCTCTATTTTCTTTGGAGTGAATTCCAAGGTGAGATTTGAAGTCAAAACTTGGGAATGAAATGGAATGCAAAGTTCAGGATTAAATGAAGTTCTAAAAGATGTATGTCAAGATTGATAGAGTTAAAAGCTGCTATTCATTCACATTCATTTCACACATTTGGCAAGTTTCACATCTCTTATAAAATTTTAAATTTTAAACTTTGCTCATGAAAATTTTTGCTCATGGTGTTGACTAGTTCCATATGAATAGCTGAAATATCATTCGAAATTGAAATGAAATTAATGCTTTTGGATTTCTCTCCTATTTCTTCTATTTAGAAGCATTACTAGGGACTAGTAATGTTGTAGTTGGGGGGTGTGTGATTGGACATCAATTGATACATGTTTATACATTCAAATTACACTTGCACACATCATAAAAAGACATAAAATCTATGTTTTGTGCAGGTTTCATCTCTATATCTCCAAAGTGGATTGTGTGTTGATTTCCATCACAAGAACAAGAAATTAAGCTACATTGAGGATGTTGAGAAGAAAGCATGCTGCACAACACATCAAAGGATTGAAGCTATTTCAGAAGAAGAAGAAAATTCAGTTGAAATCAGTGCAAAGAAATCAGAATCACTATTCTGGAAATTTCTGCAGCAGGGGATCGTATTCGAATATGGGTTTACTGTATTCGAATATGAGCTTCTTCACAGCAACGAATTCCATGTGACCCCAACTTCCCCACGTGATGTAATCTGCAATCCAGGGAGGGCAAATCAGGAAAAGATATAGGAGAGAGAAGAAGCCATCATGAAGGGAACATTCGGTTAGAGGAGAGAGAAAAGAGAGGGGAGAGAAGGAAGGAAGAAAGAAGGAGGAAAAGACCCACGCGACAAAACAGGGGCATTCGGCTGAGATTTTTCAGATTTCGTAGAGGGAGTTTTAGAGAATTTTTCATTGAGAGTTCAGAGTTTTATATTGGAATTTTAATTCAGCATTGGAGTTTTGGAGATTTACACATTGAATTCATTCCAATTTCTGTAATCAGATTTTGAAGTCTAAATCCATTTAACTTTCAATTTCAGATTGCAATGTCTTCCAATCAGATTTCCATTTCTGTTTTTCTTCATTTCAACATGCTCGGCTAAGTTTTCTTGAGCCAAGGCAAGGGTAATGCCCTTCCAATGAATCTCAAGTGGCCGAACTTCATGAATTTACCTTGAGTTTTTATGGTTATCAAATCAATTTGCAGCTGGGTGTCTTAGAACTCATTGATTCAAGACCCGATTAATCCAACTTTGTATATCCTATTGATGAGTTCATAGGTGTTGCTTAACTTAGAACTCTCATGACATTGTTGTATGTGGGTTGCTAGAATTAGAACTCCTATTGTCCTTAAAATAGGTTATGCACATTGAGTGTTTAATCCATGGTTTGTTTCAATTGAAATTAGTTTTCTCAAAAATCAGTACAAATTGATTTGGTAAATTTATAAGCTCTTGGCACTTGAAATTCATTTGGATTGGTATTAAACTTGCCTTGCTCAACCTTTTTATCATTTAATCTTTAGTTTAAATTCACTTTGCTTTTGGAAAGTTAGTTCAAAATCATCAACCAACCAAATCAGATTTTAATTTTCTATTTTACATTTTTCTGTGAGTAGTGTTTTGCCAAATTAATCTCCATTAGAGTCATTCACTTCATTGCTCCCTAGATCCCTGTGGAAATGACCTGGGACTTACCAGTTATTTTGTGCTTCAACCAAACCTTGCACTTGGGGGAAAACTTGTCTTGACTTACCTCACTTAACATTTTCTTTAACTTTGAATTTATAATCTGAATTTTCATTTGAGCTTTTATCTTGAAGTGAGGTAATTAAACAAGAAGAAGCAACAGTCTCAGCAATTTCAGTAGGGGAGTATGGTCCCAAGTAAGTCAACGGCAACTGGAGTTTCTGCACAGAGTCCTATTATTTGTCATAATTGCAGACAGCCTGGGCATCATCAGTTTAACTGTCCTTACAAAGGTGTGTTGGGTGGATCTGAAAATAGGGTCGAGGTAAAGACTTGTTACACGTGTGGCCTACCAGGTCATGTGCAGAGGCGTTGTCCACAGAGGTAAGGTAATGGAAGTGTTATGAGACCTCCACAGCCAGCTCAGTCAGTACAGAGTAGTAGGCCAACAAGGTCATAATCAGTGCAGACTCGTTTTCAGAGGGGTACTCAAGGTGGGGTACCGCAGTATTAGATGGGTGTTCCAAGTGGTGTTCAGCAGCATCAAGGAGTTCAGGGTGGATCTTAGCAGGGACAAAAGGAGAGTAGACCATCAACGGCACCAGTTCAGGGACGAGTTTTCACTGTGGCCCAGAATGATGGACGTGCAGAGCCTATAGTTACGAGAGGTATCTTTCTCATTTATGATACTAAGTCCACAGTTCTTGTAGACATAGGAGCATCTCATTCGTTTATTGCTGCATCATTTATGTCTACATTGAATTTATCTATAGACGAGTTAGTTCCACCATTACATGTTGAAACACCGATAGGGGGTCATTCTGTGTTGAATCGAGTCTGTAAGAATTGTGAGATCACTATCAGGGATGAGACTTCGGGACGAGAGCACTTATCAATTTTTGACTTGATTGTGATAGACATGGGAAGCTTTGATGTGATTCTTGGCATGAACTGGTTGTCAATCTTTCGGGCGATGATAGATTGTGCTAAGAGTCGGTGACCTTATTTACTATGGAAGAAGATCGAATACGATTTTCAGGTGATCGTTGTAGCCCTCAGCTCTTGCCTTCCCTCGATAGGCAGGGACGAGTAGAGTTGTGCAGTTTGTTTGCTTGTATGGCTTTGGAGGACGAGGATGGTGACAAGATTGAGTTGCCACGAGTCGTTTGTGAATTTTCAGAAGTGTTTTTAGAAGTATCTAGATTACCGCCTCAACGGGAGGTTGAATTTGGGATTGATCTGATACCTGGCACAAAACCAATTTCTATAGCCCCGTATAGATTGGCACATGCAGAGTTGGTGGAGTTAAGATCCCAAATAGAGGAGTTGAGCTCTAAGGGATTTATCTGCCCTAGCACTTCACCTTGGGGTGCACCAACACTATTTGTAGCTAAAAATGATGGAACTCTCAGGATGTGTATAGATTATCGAAGGTTAAACCAGGTTACGATCAAGAATCGGTATCCTTTACTGAGGATTGATGATCTGTTCGACCAACTGAAGGGTTCGATTATTTTCTCAAAGATTGATTTGAGATCGGTTACCACCAGTTGAGAGTGAAGCAGGAGGACATTTCTAAGATGGCATTCAGGACTCGGTATAGGCACTACGAGTTCTTAGTGATGCCGTTTGGACTGACTAATGCTCCTGCAGTGTTCATGGACTTAATGAACCAGCTGTTCAAAGATATTTGGACAGGTTTGTAGTGGTGTTTATTGATGATATTCTAGTTTATTCCCAGTCAGAGGAGGAACATGAGGAGCATCTGAGAATTGTACTTCAGGCCTTGAGAGACCACCAGCTCTATGCTAAATTGAGCAAGTTTGAGTTCTGGCTCAAAGATGTGAAATTTCTCGGGCATGTTGTTTCTGAAGAGGGAGTTGCAGTTGATCCATCTAAGGTTGAGGCAGTTATGGATTGGCAAAGACCGAAGATAGTTTTTGAGATTCAGAGTTTTCTGGGTTTGGCAGGGTATTATCGAAAATTTGTTCGTGATTTCTTGAGGTTAGTCGGGCCGATGACTAGGCTGACTCGAAAAGGGGTCAAATTTATTTGGGATGAGAAGTGTGAACAATCTTTTTAGGAGTTAAAGAAGAAGCTAGCTACTGCACCAGTGCTTGTGATTTCCTGAGAGAGGATTGAGTTATTTAGTTTATTGTGACGCATCTAAGGAAGGTTTAGGTTATGTGCTGATGCAGGGTGACAGAGTAGTAGCTTATGGGTCTAGGCAATTGAAGACTCACGAGCGTAACTACCCAGTGCATGATTTAGAGTTGGCAGCAATTATCTTTGCTCTGAAAAGCTAGAGACACTATTTGTATGGTGAGAAATTTGAGGTGTTTTCTGACCACAAGAGTTTGAAGTACCTTTTCACTCAGAAGGATCTGAATTTGAGGCAGAGAAGATGGATGGAGTACATGAAGGACTACGATTTTGAGCTCCAGTACCACCCTGGTAAGGCAAATGTGGTTGCTGATGCACTTAGCCGAAAGACTCGTGGTACTGTAGCGAGTCTTTTCGTACGAGAATGGGAAATGATGAGAAGCCTTAGCGAGTTTGATATGGAGTTGCGAGAAGATGAGGGTCATGCTATCTTGTGTGCCATGGCTACTCAGCCAATCCTATTGAGTTGTGTGATAGAAGCTCAGAGGATTGATGTTGAATGTGAAGTGATTCGAGCTAAGTTGTCGTGTCCTGATGAGATGCTAAGATGGGTGATTGGTGACAATAACAGTTTGAGGTATTTGGGGAGACTTTTCGTGCCAATCTCTACTCGAGATACAGTTTTAAAAGAGTTCCATCACTCTAAATTTGCAGACATCCTGGAGGTACTAAGATGTATCATGACTTGCACCGTCAGTTCTTTTGGGCAGGTATGAGGAAAAATTTGACAGAGTTTGTGAGTAGGTGCCTTAATTGTCAGCAAGTTAAGGCTGAACATCAGAAACCAGCGGGTCTTTTGCAGCCTTTGCCAGTGTCAGAGTGGAAGTCGGAGAACATTACAATGGATTTTATTTTTGGCTTACCGAGATCACCGAAGGGCCATGATACTATTTGGGTGATAATGGATATGTTGACGAAGTCAGCTCACTTTTTGCCAATTCGGTTGACTGACTCTATGGATGTCTTGGCTAAATTATATGTCAAGGAAATTGTGAGGCTTCATGGAGCTCCTGTATCCATTGTTTTGGACAGGGATCCGCGTTTTGCTTCTTGGTTTTGGCAGAGTCTCCAGGTGGCCATGGGGACAGAATTGTTGTTTAGTACTGCCTTTCATCCTCAGACTGATAGACAGTCAGAACGTACAATTCAAATCTTGGAGAATATGCTCAGGGCATGTGTGCTTGATTTTCGTGGTAGCTGGGAGAACCATCTTCCTTTGATTGAATTTGCATATAATAATAGGTACCAGTCGAGCATCGAGATGGCTCCTTTTGAAGCTTTGTATGGTAGACCGTGTTGATCTCCTATCTGTTGGGCTGAGGTTGGAGAAACTGCAATTGTTGGGCCTGAGTTTGTGCAGGTTACGACTGAGAAGGTCAAACTAATTCGACAAAGACTTGAGACAGCACGGAGTCGCCAAAAGAGCTATGCTGATAAGAGACGGAGGCCTTTGGAGTTTGAAGTAGGAGATCATGTGTTTTTAAAGGTTTCACCACAGAAGGGTCAGTTTCTTTTTTGGCGCAGGGGGAAGTTGTTCCCAAGATATATTGGGCCATTTGAAGTTTTGGCTAGGGTTGGAGAGGTGGCTTATCGTCTTGCTTTGCCACCACAGTTTTCAGGAGTACATGAGGTGTTTCATGTGTCTATGCTCAGGAAGTACAATCCGGATCCTTCGTATGTATTAGATTGGACTGAGCTTGATGTTGACTCAGATGTGACATATGAGGTGAAACCAATTGAAATTTTGGATCTCGGGAGCAAGTGCTACGAGGGAAGACTATCCCCTTAGTTAGGGTGTTATGGAAGCACCATGGTATTGAGTAATCGACTTGGGAGCGAGAGGCAGATATGCGTAGTAGATACCCTGAATTGTTTCCTTAATTTTCTTTTATTTACCTCCTAAATTTCGAGGACGAAATTTTTATAAGGGGAGTAGGATGTAATAACCCAGATTTCTTTTATAATTTAATTTAGTTTGAAAATTTTTACTCGATAAGTTTAAGTTGCTATTTAAATTTAATATTTGAAATATTTGAATTTTTTTTTAAAAAAAGGATAGATTTATTTTTGGTTATATGTGAAAAGATTTTAAATTTTAGGAAGAATGTGTAATTTCCCTAAACCTATGGGCAATAGGAAAATAATTAATTTGGTTAGGGTTAAAATCCTACTTCTATAAATATATAAATCTGTATTTAATTTTGATTAAATAAAACCCTAGATAGAGAGAGAACCAGAGAGGAGGAAAAAACTGCCGCTGCGGAGAGAAACAAATCTACTGCCGAGTTAAGGAGGTAAGGGGACAGAACTTCTATCTGTTTGTTTGTGTATGTATATGTAAAACATATATATATATAGGAATTATTTGTTTGTCTTTTGGATGATCTCACTCGGTGTGAAAAAAAAAAAGACGAAGTTGGGATGTTAAAACATGCTTGGCAGGAGGTTTTGATGTTTCATATACATATATATATTTATATTATAGGAATAGTGGCCGGTTGGTGTACAAATATATATAAATATTATAAAAAAAAGGGTTGGTGGCAGATTGATCACATGGATGATAAATTGATTAATAGACTTCCCTGGGTAATGATTGCATATATATATATATATATATATATAATGTTCCTTTAAGTGAACAATTGGCACGTTTAGGCTCCAATAGGTAATGTTGAACTTGCTGGAACTTTTGTTGAATCAAATCAAATACACTATTTTGTCCTTTATATATTTTGTCTTTATATTCAATTACATCATAATTCTATTAGTTTGATATTAACTTTAT